>CM072933.1:3002500-3092500 GCA_036971965.1 Nyctalus aviator
CTGGACGCGTGTCTTGCTTTGTTTTCTCCGCAGGAACGCGCGCGCGTGTGATTTCCCTCCGCCCCTCCACGTGTCACGGCCACGCTAGCGTGTCCACCCTCTTAGAGGGCCCCGCTGAAGGTCGTGACCTCCCGCTGAGCACCCTTTTTTTATATAGATTACAAATTGCCAGAATTGTTCATCAATTTCCGCCTCTGAAAGGCCACGTCAGCCTGCGAAGGCCCCGGCGGGGCCCGCGTCCCCCGGCAGCCTCTCCCACGGTCCAGTGCGAACCTCCGCCAGCGCACCCGGAGCCGGGGACGCCGGATTGGAAGCCTATCTGATGGCGCGGCGCCGGGAGCCGTAGCTTTGTCGATGACAGGACAATTCCGCTTTTGACAGTTTAATTTACTGTTGCCAGTGGACAGGGGCACGAGGAGGACGCGGGGCGAGCCACCTGCCCCCTCACACCACGCTGCACGCGCGGGGTTGCAAAATCATGACTCCCTCAACCTGTCGGGCTCAAATGAGAAGGTTTTCAGCTGGGAAAATGGAATATATCAGTGCATGTAATATTGCCTGACCTCATAAAACAAAAGGGAAAATTGCAGATTCTGACAGCCATTATGAATCTTGTATCAGCACCCAACGCGACTTGCAGCCAAGGTAGAGCACATGTTTATAATAGAAGAAGAAAAATAAAGGGCCCGCCACGTCGACTTGCAATAGGAGCAAAAAATGACTTGTCAGGAATTGGTTCTCAGATGTTAAAGAGGCTGTTGAATTCACTAGTATGTACACAGGCGCGTATTTAGCCCGGAGCGGTGTGTGGAAATAGCACGGACACGGGGGCCTGTGACGCTGGTGGTGGACCGGCCGTAATGGAGGGGCCGGGCAGGGAGCCCACGGCCGCCACAGTTGGGGGGCCGGGGGGCAGGGGGGAGGGGGGGAGAGGGGGGAGGAAGGGGGAGGCAGGGGCTCTTTCTCATTACAGGACGCACTGAACCTTCTCCCTCTCCTCCATTGTGCAGTGTATAAATAATAAGACCCCTGGAATAAAGCAAACGGCGTTGCTGTGAGATTAGGAGAGTGGTTTGAACAGAACGGATTCTGTTGGAAAAGTGGGGTATCGGGGCATGGCCTTGCCTCTTTCGCCTAAAAAGTCTTGTTTACGTCGGAACCAGGCGGCATCTCCCTGTGTGTAATTAGACGCGCTCTGGCTCGGTTTTTCTGCCGGACGGGCGGGCTGCTCCCGCACCTGCTCGCCTGGTTCTTCACGTCGCCCGCGGAGCTGTTCACGCGTGCTGTGGTCTCTCCGCTGTGGTCGGTGACACTTCTCACTCTTGGGGATGGGGGGAGGGTGCAGGGAGACCATGGGGTTTTCCGTCCCTGGCCCCGTGCAGGTGTTCCGGTCACGGCCCCTTTCGCTGCCCTCTAGCCCGTGGATTCTGGCCCTCGAGCCGTCTCAGCCAGGCCTCAGCCCCCCGGCCGCCCTCAGGGAGGACGGTCGCCGTGAGGAGCCGCTTCTGCCAGGAGCACAGCAGCGGAGGCTGCAGCCGAGAACCCCCCGGCGCTGGGGGTGGCGGACAGACAGACCTGCAGAGCGGCCTGGGCCGGCGCTGGAGTGCAGATCCAGGGGCACCTGTTCTGTCCCGGGTGCACTGCCGTGGGAGCAGGCTTGGCTGTTAAACATACTCCCCCCGCCCCCGACCTGCCGGGAGGTGACCCCGCGGGGGGTGAGCAGTTGTCTGAGGACGCACGTTGGTCACGAAGCTGGTGGTGGTTGATGTCTGACCACCGGGAGGCAGAGCGCTTGGCACCACGTGTTGTGGAAGGACTTTCTAAATCATCGGCTGAGGGAGCCCTTCGTTTGGGCATCCGGCTGCCCGGGACGGGCACACGCTTCCAGCATCCCAGGGCCCTCCCCTCCCCACGCCCCACGCCCCCACTCAGACACTGTCCCCAGGTGGTTCCGGTCTGAGCCGCGCTGCCGCCCTGTAACGTGGCTGGCCCGTGCTGAAAGCGGTTACACACCGTGTTAGTGCCGCGCTCAGACACGGCCCGCCGCCCCGAGGGGCGCGTGTGCGTGACGCATCACGGTCACTTCACGTCTGATCCCGTCGCCCCGGGATGGTTTGGAACATCTCCGGGAGGGCGGGCCAGCCAGGCCCCCGTCTGTGCTGGAGCTCTGTGTGGAGCTAGAACCTTCTGGAATGCCGTGGGTCCGGCAGGGAAGAGACGTTCCTGAGGCCCGGGGCGCAGAGGAAGGCCGAGGAGCGATCTGAGGACACACGTGCTCTAGCTGCCTATCGATAGAAAACAGAGCCAGGCGCACCCGGTCCGGCTTCCTCGCTGGCCCTCCCTCGCCGTGTGGCCGGGCACCGGCCTGCGTGGCCTCAGGAGGCCTGTCCTCAGAGACGGGGCCCCTCTCCTTGTGCTTCTGGGGTATTGGGGGGTGGGGCATGCCAGGGGACTGGGGTGAGGTTGGGCTGACCCACCAAATCCTGTCAAGTCATTTCCATTTCATTGTGGAACATATCAGTGTTTCTTCTAATAGAACAGGTCAGAGATGTTTGCCACTCACATCCCTAACACGCCTCCCCAGACACATGTGTAGTTCAGTGGGGGCTGCAGGCCGACGGGCCCTGGTGCTGGGGTCTGTCTGGCCGCCGGCCACTGTCACACACACCGGGGGTTCCCTGCGCCGGTGGGCACACAGGCCGTGCCCAGAGCTCCCCTTCCTGCCCGATGCCTCCTCCACCGGAACCCGGGGCCTCTTGCACACGGGGAGCCCGAGCTGGAAGAAGCGATGGGCACCCGCCACGGCGCTCTGCACGGTGAGGGGGGGGGGAGTTTTCCCTGCGAAACACACGTCGCATCCACCTTACCGTGTGAGCCACGTTCAGGTGTGGCTGCATGGCTTTGTCGCTCCAGGGCTCTGTGGCAGGAGCACGTTCCAGGGCTGCCCGGCCATCTCCCCCAGCATCTCCAGAACGTCCGTCCCCTTCCCCGCGGGAACCCTGTCCGGTAAACGCCTCGACCCCGGCCCGCCCTCGGTGAGTGGAACGGCACCGTCATGTGTGTCTTTCTGCGCCAGCCCCATGTCACGCGGCTTCATGTCCTCACGGTCCGTCCGTGTCAGGGCCGCTGTCAGATCGCCTCCCACGCGCAGGCTGGGGAGTGGCGGGTTTAGAAGCGAGCATCTCCTAAGAGGAAGCCACGTCCTCGCCACACGGTTGTCCATCCCGCGCGGCCGGGCGGGGCCCCGCGCGGGGCTGGTCCTCGGCCTGGGGGACGCCGGGCTGTGCTGTCAGGGCCCTCGCCCTGGCGGCTCCGCGCTCCGGCGGCCGCCGCCCTGTCATGTTAGAGCTCGGCGTCTGGCGGGAGCAGCCGAGCGGCGGGCCCGCCGAGCGCGGTCCCTGACCCCGACGCTGCCCATGAGCAGTGAAGGGTGACTTTTGACGAGCCGTGTCAGGTGTGACAGGCAATCTCGTTGGGGTGAGCGGGAACGTGCTGGACAAGTTTGAAGCCGGGGTCGGGGGCCCTCTGTGGCGCTGGATGCATTTAAATTGACACCCGATTGCTTCTTAGCGACCGCGGCCCGCCCGCGGCCCCGTCTGTGCGCGGCGGAGAGTGCTTCGGGGGCTCGTGTCTTCTCGGCCCGTCGCCATTCCCCTCCGTCTGTGCCCGGGAAAGCTCGCCGTGGAAGGGGGTTTTTATGTTATTTTGCTGAGAGTGGAGGCCGGGGGCTGGGTTTGCTGTGTGTGGAGTGCCGGGAAGGGGGGCAGAGGGCTCCGGCTCCGGACAGGAGCTGCCCCGGGACGGCCGTGCAGCGAGATGCCGTGGGCAGGTGGCTGTCAGTGAGCTCGCGTCCCCTCGTCCCAATTCCTGAAAACGCGCTGTCCTCCTCGGAGCGGTGAGATTAGTTCAGGGTAACCCACCTCCCGCGCCGTGAGCCCGAAATCACGCGGGAGTGTGGAAGGGAAATGGATTATTGGAGCCCGCGTGCCGGCGATGTGTTCTTCCCTCCGAGGTGCGGAGCCCGCGTGCCGGCGATGTGTTCTTCCCTCCGAGGTGCGGTGACGTGTCCGCGGCAGGGGCCAGGGCGCATCTGTCCGCGCCCGGAGCAGGGGCCTCGGGGGACGGTTGCTGGGGCCATGAAGACGGCGGCGGCAGCGGGCGCCCTGTCTTCTTTGTGTGGTTGATCACGGGCGCCCTGGCCCCCGGCCAGCGGGCGGCTCCCCGGCCGCAGGCTGGGCCCGGACTCTCAGTTCATCTGTAATTCTCTCCCAGCCCGCCCCCTCCCGGGCGCCGGTGCCCAGCACGGTGCTGTCCGTCCACATGAAAGGGCCTGGCCACTCTGATTCCTCTTCCCTTTGATCTCTGCGCGGAGGTGGACTTGTCTGCCCGGAGATTCCTCTGAAGGGCAATTTAAAAGTTGGATTTGAGCAACATCAAGTGCAATGTCTGCCCAGCTCACGCGGCGAGGAGCTCTTTGGTGTCGTTCTCGGCTGGATGAGAGGAGAGGTGTTAACCCTTCCTCTGACACGCCGGCCTGCAGGCTGGGCTCCCGCCGACCCCTCTCCTTTGCTTGGAGGACAACAGAGCGTTCCTGGGCTCATTGCCGAGTGTAGAACTCATCTCAATGCCCAGTTCCCTCTCCGCGGTCAGGGCGGGGGAGGCGAGTGCAGGTGGATGGATGAGACGCAGAAGTGATGGAGAAAGAAGACAGGAGGAGGCTGGTTGGCGGGCAGAGCCCAGACACTTTTCAGGAGGTGTTGTGATCAATACAATAATCCATTCTTAATGGCGGGCTGGCAGGGGCTACTAAATATCGGTTACGGGCAAAGTGCCTTCAGGAGGCGAGGCCGCTTAGTGAGTTATTCCATCGGCCACGCGCTCAGGCGGGGAAATGGGCAGGTAGCTCCGGTGCTGCTCCTGCAAAGAAAAATGGCTCACTTTCCGAGCAGTTGCTTTATTTGGTAAATATTTTAGAAAAGGGCATTGCTGTCCAGAAATACAGATTCCCTCTTGTTTTGTTCTTAATGAAAATGGGAAAGGAAAACTCCTGGAAGTCCCAGGCCTCATCGGTCTCAGCGTGACGGCGGCGCGGAACTGGGTGCTATCCCCACTTTGTCTGGTGGTGGGAACATCTGATTATTATTTTTATTATTAATATTAATATTTACAACAAATATCCCGCTTCCTGGGAACTTGTAACTCCACGGTGATGCCTGGGCCCGAGACTTCTTCCGCCGTCCCATGGACGGGCAGACGGTGATCTCCGTGAAAACAGGGCCGAGGCCTTCGCTCTCTGTCCTCCTAAACCCGTGGTCAGCAAACCTCGGCTCGAGAGCCACATGCGGCTCTTTGGCCCCTTGAGTGTGGCTCCTCCACAAAATACCACGGCCTGGGCGAGTCTATTTGGAAGAAGTGGCTTTAGAAGAAGTTTAAGTTTAAAAAATGTGGCTCTCCAAAGAAATCTCAATCGTTGCACTGTTGATATTTGGCTCTGCGGACGGATGAGTTTGCCGACCACTAGACTAAACGGAGCTGAGAAAGAGCTCGCTGACGGGGCACGTCACCTGTCCCGCCGCTTGTGATTCAAATGCTGAGACAGACAGACAGACAGATAGACAGACAGAAGGGACTCCAGGGCAGGGCCGGTCTGACAGAGGTGGCCTTCTGTCCCGGTACCATCTCAGGCGGCGAGCACTCACAGCGGTGATGGCTGCCATGTGCACCCAGCTTGTCATGTTCTGAGCTAATAAACAATACATGTGCTGAAGGCTGGAAATAAAAAAGCACGAGGAAAATAAAATCCTTCATGTCCCCATCACAGATAGCACTCAGATTTATTTACATCTCACCCGCCACGCCGGTTTCTCGCCTCTGCACACCATGCACAACGCTAATAGAATGTGGGTCACGTTGCGTGTATCTGTGCTGCAGCCCGCCTTCTCACACAACCTGTGTTTTATTCCACATGTGAAATACCACTCTTATTGGGTGTGAGGTAGCCTGTCCTCGGGATGGATCATAATTTATGGCACCTAATTTAACACCATGATTATCCAGGGTACCGTCGTTTTTAACCCAGCCGGATTCTGCCGCTCCGCCGTCCTCCAAGTTAATTGCATGCGGATTGCTTTATAGTTGATAAAGCACTTCCTGGCGCTGGATCTCATTTGATTGGCACCGCAACCCCACGAGGCAGGGGGCACCGTTACAAGTGAAGAGATGGAGGCTCAGAAAGGGTGAAGTGAGTGCTCGACGACGAGGCCGCCCGGAGCAGGACAAGCACCGGCGCCCGCGGGTGCGGACCAGGCTGGACGGGGGCCCCGCACCAGTGGCTCCTCCGTTTGTCCAGCAGATCCCATGTCTGAGCATCGAGCGGGCGTCAGGGGGCCGCCAGGGTCCTGGGGAGGGATGCAGACCCCGGCCCCGCTCCGGAGGAGACCAGGCTGGTTCCGGGTCATTCCGGCTTCGTGTGTCCAGGTGCGGAAGAGGGTTCTCGCAGCCACAGGGGGGAGCAGTCTGGAAGATGCTTTGTTCAGGAGGGACGGGGTGCCGTTAGGAGCCGAGTTAAGAATATTCCCATTTAATGATGATGGATTCCACAGCTCACGCTGCGAGGACAGCTGAACGGGCGGGCGGCTAAGGCACAGTCAGGTCCGATGGGATAAGTTAAATCAAGGGTAAAGGACCATTTAAATATATCCTTTCAAAACAACTGCTCCGTCTCTCTTACACCTGAAAATGTTTTCTGAACAAAATGTTATGTAAATGAAGACAAAACACCCTTTTCACCATTACATTTGGCAACGTGGAAAGAAAAATGTGCAGTGTTTTTAAGGAGGGGCTGACACTGGCACATTTTCAGGTGATGCTGGATTATTACCCATCTCGTCATCAGATGCATGTAGATGTAATAAAGTTAAAAACCCTTTGATTCAGGATTCCCACTTTGAAATGTATTTTGTACAGAAAATACAAAAGGAAAAAACTACATACATTGCCACCTCACTTACCATAGTGAAGCATGGAAGCGAACCTCTCAGTGCCCAGCAGTGGTGAAATTGGGGGGAAAAAACTCATCTGTCTCCCCAAACTGCTCATCCTGGGCCTGAGGGCGTGTGCGGCTGTGTCGTGGGCGAATGTGAAGTTAAGTGAAAAGCCAGGTGAAGGTACCAAGTTGAATCACGTGGCAGGTACAGCTGTGCAGTGTGGGAAAGGCTGGAAGTGAACACGGCAAGAATGGCACCCTGGGGATGACATTCAGGGAAGTCCTGTTTTCCATGTCTGTGTTCCAGATTTCCACGTGATACTGTTATATAACTTTTTAAGACTAATGACTTTGTTTTATGAAGAATTTTATGTCAATACCATATATAGATATAGATATAGATATAGATATAGATATAGATGTATGTATATATGGCTAATATGCAAAATGTCCCTTCAGAAGTTTGACCAGGAGGAGACCGGGCTTTGATCACTCACTATGATATGTGCTAACCACCAGGGGGTGGCACAGAACAAAGCAAGGCCCTGGCGGGCAGCAGGGGAAGGAAGGCCCAGGCAGGCAACTGGAAGGCCCCAATCAGCCCTGATCGCTGGCCAGGCCTTAAGGACCCTGCCTGTGCATGAATTTCATGCACCGGAATCTAGTTTTAAATACAAGTCGTATAAGAAAATAACTAAAAATCACCTCCTGTGCCCCAGCTCCAAAAATGAGCAGTGCTACTATTTGGTGAACATCTTTCCCCAAGTCAATCTTGTACCTATACAGTAAAAGCCTAAGTGGCCCTTATGGTGGAATGACCGGGCGCTATGATACACACTAACCGCCAGGGGGCAGACATGAGGCTGGGCTCATGGCCGGCGAGCACAGCAGTGGTGGCGGGAGCCTCTTCTGCCACTGAGGCAGCGCTACGGAGCAGTGAGCCGAGCAGTAAGGAGCAGCGAACAGAGGGATGGTAAGGAGTGAGGGGTCCTGGACTGTGAGAGCGCGCAGGCCAGGTTCAGGGCCCCTCCCCTACAGGAATGTCATGCACCGGCCTCTAAGTGTGTATATATATAAAGAGTAGCAGGTACACCGATATTAAAGGGCAAATCATTTTAAGTTAAATGGATTTATTCCGTACTGCATCAGCAAATAGCATCTGTAAAGAGCCAGATAGTAGCTGTTTTGTGCTTTGTAGTCCACAGGCTGTCTCCGTGTGAAAGCAGACAGGGACAGTGTGCACGTGGTGAGTGTGGCGTGTCCAGGGAACCGTGTCTGCTCTGTGTTATTGCAGACCCATGTTTCCACGTGGCATCGACTCCTCTGCCTGCCGGCCGCCTTTCATGTCTCTCGTAGGGCCGGTCTGCTGGCGGTGACCTCTCAGAGTGCTCACGTGTCCAAGAAGTCTTTTCTTTCTCCCTCATAGGGAAAGATGGTCTCACTGGATGTGCAGTTCTAGATTGGAAGTATTTTCTCCCTTCAGTTCTTGATCCCTCCTCACGCGCACGGTTTCCAGCAAGAATCCCGTCCTCCTTTCCGTGCCTCCCTCCGTAACACACTCCTCCAGCTCTTGGTCAGTCTCTTTGTGGTGTTGAGCAGTTTGGTTGTGGTGAATTTGGGGGTAGTTCCCTTCATGTTTCTGATCTTTGGTCTCGTTGATCTTGGGCCTGTGCGTTCTATCAAAGTAGGAAATACACTGGCCATCATTTCTTCAGATATCTGTTTAGCTTCCCTGCAGAACTCTGGTCACACACACAAGGTCTCACAGTGGTGCCGCGCTGGCCTCCTCTGGCCTCATGCGGAAAGTGGGCCTGATGTGGACGCGGCTGTGCCCGTTGGGAGAGAACCCTCCCTGGGCGGTGTCTGCGGGCAGATGCCCCGAGAGCGGGCCTTCCTCTCCACCTTTCATTTTTCTTCCTCGGTTTCTGGCCTCTCCCATCGTTGTGGATGGACGTGTGACAGCGGGCATCCTTGTGCTGTTCCCGAACTTAAAGGGAAAGCGTCCCGGGTTGCCCTGTTTGTGGGGAGCGCCATGGATGTAGGAAACGGATCTGAGCAAAGCGATGAGAAAGAGCCTCCCGGAGTCCGTCAGACGGAGCCGGTGGAACAGGGCCTGCGGTTAATCACGTGCAGGTGACCAGTCTTCAGCTCGTTAAGGGAAAGTTGGAAATCGCACGTCCTCCTGACAGAGCCGGTGTGGGTTGACAAGAGCGGCCACACTTGGCTTGTCTGCGTGGGGGGCTGGAGACACTCTACCTCGGCTCCTCGGGAGAGGGTTTGGCTCCTCGGTCCTCGGCCTTGGCAGTGACGGCGGCGGCGGCGCCCTTGTCACTGATTAGCGCCGTGTGATAGGACCTTGTGCCCATCGGCAGCGCTCCACCCGGGTAAGCAGAGCTCCCCCTGCTGGTTAGTGCCGGGGACAGGGTTCTTGTCGCTCCCCGGGGACCCCGAGCCCCCAATAGAGAACGGCTAGGGGCGGGAAGGAAGGTGTCCTGTGAGCCGGCCTCATGCACGGGGCTCCGCCGCTGCTGTCGTTCCTACACCCGCAGTCCCCGGCGGCGTGGATCGGGCTCCCTGGCGTGGCCTCCGCACAGGCTGGTGTTGTCTTCCTCTCGGGGGGAAGGGATCGTGAAGGAGGGGTGACCGCAGGGCTGGGACGAGGTGAGGCTAGAGGCCTGCCTCAGGGGCAGCCTTCAAGGAGATGCGCACCCTCAGGTATGTGCACGTGTTAAGGTGTGTGCATGTGTTAGGGACTGAAATGTTATCAGAAGAGGAGCCTGGGACTCGGAGATGCTGGGGGTGCTCGTGCACACACAGGGGTGGCCAAGTGAAGAGGCAGCAAGAAGGGGACCATCCGCGAGCCAAGGAGAGGCCTCAGGATGACATCCGCCCTGCCGGCACCTGAACTTGGACGTCCAGCCTTCAGAACCGGGAGAGAGCATACGTTTCTGTTGTTAAACTCTGCAGCCATGGTGTTTGGTTACGGCAGCCTTAGCGGACCAGACCTGCAGGTGAGAGCCTGGTATTGTCTCCTTTGCATGAGCCAGAATGAAACATGACTGGCTCCTCTACACTCATCTAAATCTCCAAGACACAGCCATCTGGGATGAATTTAAGGGTTTAATTTCCCCACAGTCAACAGCGGCTGCTTCTCTTAGGAGAGTCCCCCAAGAGCTAGAGGATAACTGTCAGCCACAGGCTCATGCCTCCCACGGCCCAGTCCCCCCAGGAAGAATCGACATAAATTTCCCGAAATTAAGAAAAGGTGAAAGGCCTTGCATAAAATGACCAAGAGAATACCAAAGAGCCAAAGAAGGAAAAGCTGACACGTGGACATAGTGCCGTTAAAGAATATCAACGAGAAAATTTGAAGACATTACAGAAAGGAAAAGGGGCACAGGTAAGGAGATGGTGATGAGACACTGACCTCAGACTTTGTGAACACGGACTCTGAGAAGACGGGAAAGGAGTGTTTCAACGTGTGAAAGGAAAATGACCCCGAACACAGAATTTCACGCAAAGGTCAAAGTTTAAATATTCTCTTGTATATAAGGCCTCAAAAATGAAATATGACAATTATAATAAATGTAAATAAAAAATACTTACTGGTAAAAAGGACCAAGATTAATAAATTGAATGACAATCTAGAAGCCACTAGTAAGGGATAATATAAAACATGTAAACATGGAGGTAAATGGAAGGAATGAAGCATGCTAGGAAAATACTATCCAAAAGGAAATTGGGTAGCTATATTTATAAAATGACTCAGACAGACTGTATAAGGTCTAAATTCCATTTGGAGTTAATTTTTGAGAAGGGTTTAAGATCTGTGTCTAGATTGACTTTTGTTGCATGTGGATATCCAGTTATTCCAGTATCATCTGTTCCAAAGCTTATCTTTCTCCATCATATGGTCTCTGTTCCTTTTCCAAAGTTCAGGGCAGAAGAGGATTTATAGTTGTTCAGACAGAATCTAATCCAATAATTAATGAATAATAATAATACATTAAACTTGTGTTTCACCTACTAACAACTGTAAACATACTTTTGCCCCATCCTGTATTTGTGTGTGTCTATTTTGGGGTTCTTTATTCTGCCCCTTTGATCTATTTGTGTATTTGCCTCTTTTTCCTTTCTTTTTCTGTCTATACCACACTGTCTTTATTGCCATAGCTTTATAGTAAGTCTTGAAGTTGGATAGTGTAAGTCCCTCTGTAACACATTCCTCTGTAGGAATTGTTCTTCTTTGATTTTGTTCATCAGGGTTTTGTAGTTTTCCTCATATAGGTCTTGCACATGTATTGTTAGACCTATACCTAAGTATTTCACTTTTGGGGGTGCCAATGTCAGTGGTATTATGTTTTTAATTTTAAATCCCACATGCTCATTGTTGGTTTTTCGAAAAGTGATTGTCTTTTGTATCTTAACCTTATATCCTGTAATGTTGCTTTAATTGCTTATTAGGTCTAGGAGGGTTTTTTGGGGGTTTTTTTGTCAGTTGTTTTAGGTTTTCTATGTAGATTATTGTGCTGTCTGTGAATGAAGAGAGTTTTACATCTTTCTTCCTAACCTGTATACCCTTTATTTCCTTTTCTTGTCTTATTGCATCAGCTAGCACCTCCAGTTAGATGTTGAAAAGGAATGGTAAAGGGGACATTCTGGCCTTTTTCCTGATCTTAGTGAGAAAGTTTCATACTATGAAGTGTGATGCTAACTATAAGTAATTTTTATAGATATTCTTTATCAAAACGAGGAAGTTCCACTTGATTCCTAGTTTGCTGAGAGTTACTGTCATGAATGGTGTTTGATTTCTCATGCTTTCATCTATTAATATGATCATGTGATATCTATATTTTTAGCCTGTTGATGTGATGATTACATTAATTGATTTGAAAAAGTTTGACCAGCCTTAACATACCTGAGATAAATCCCACTTGGTGGTGTTGTACAATTCTTTTTATACATTATTCTATTTGATTTACTGATAAAATTTAGTTGTGGATTTTTACTTCTATGTTTAAGAAATACATTGGTCTATGGTTTTCTTTTCTTATAATGCCTTTGTCTAGTTTTGGTATTGGGGTAATGCTGGTCTCATGGTTTGAATCAGAAGTATTTGCTCTACATTTGTCCTCTGAAAGAGATTGTAAAGTTTGGTATAATTTTGCTCATAAATGTTTGTTAGATTTCATCATTGAATCCATCTTGACCTTGTACTTTCTGTTTTGGAAAGTTAATTACTATTGATTCCATTTCTTGTTTGAAATTTTTAAATTACGGTTGACATGCATTGTGATATTGACATACACTATTATATTATTTTTTTAAAAACAAGGAATTCTTTTTTTTAATGTCTTCATATATATATATATATATGTATATATATATATATATAGTTGATTTTACACAGAGAGGAATTGAGAGGGATAGAGAGTTAGAAACGTCGATAAGAGAGAAACATCGACCAGCTGCCTCTTGCACCCCCCCAACTGGGGATATACCTGCAACCAAGGTATGTGCCCTTGACTGGAATCAAACCCAGGACTTTTCAGTCTGCAGGCTGACGCTCTGTCCACTGAGCCAAACCGGTTTCGGCAACATACACTATTTTATTAGTTTCCGGTGGACAACATAGTGATTAGACACTTCTATACCCCACTAAGTCTAGTACCCATCCGATACCAATTTTTAACAGAGGTAGGCTATTCAGATTGTCTGTTGCTTCTTGTGAGTTTGGTGGACTGTGTCTTTCAAAGAATTGCTCATGTCATCGAGGTCATCAAATTTGGGGGCATACGGTTAGTTGTTCGTAGTATTTCTTTATCATTGTAATGTTCATGAGATCTGTAGTGATGTTCCCATCTTTCATTTCTTACATAAATAACGTATGTCCTCTCTCATTTATTCTTAGCTTGGCAAGAGGCTTATCAATTGTATTGATCTTTATAAAGAACCAACTTTTTATTTTATTGATTTTTTTCTCTACTGATTTCTGTTCTGGTTATTCTTTTCTTCTGCTTACTTTGGTTGTAATTTGCTCTTATCTTCCTAGTTTTCTAAAGTGGAAACTTAAAATATTGATTTTAGTAATGTCTTCAAATATACGCATTCAATGCTATAATTTTCCCTCTAAGCACTGCTTTCACTGCATCCTACATACTTTGGTAAGTTGTATTTTCATTGAGTTCAAAATATTTTTTCATTTATCTTGAAATTCCTTCTTTTGACACATGCATTATTTATAAGTCTGTTGTGTAATCTCCACATATTTGGGGGTTTTCCAGTTTTCTTTGTTGATTTGTAGTTTAATTCCATTGGGGCCTAAGAGCTGACATTGTATGATTTCTATTTTAAATTTGTTAAGGTGTGTTTTATGGTCCAGAATACAGTCTGTCTTGGTGAATGTTTCATGGGAGCTTGAAAAGAACGTGTATTCTGCTGTTGTTGGATGAAGTAGTCTATAAATGTCAATTATATTCAGGTGATTGATGGTATTGTTGTGTAGGACTATATCCTTACTGATATTCTGCCTGCTGGATGAATGATGTCTTTTGTGTCTAGATATTTTTGCTTATTATTATGTGTATAAGATTCATTGATCTTACTATATATAGCAGGAGGTTGCTTATTTTTGAGTAGCATTCCATTTTATGAATATAACACATTTTATCTATTTAACTGTGGTGAAAGTTCGGATTATTTTCTATTTCCGGCTATTCCAAATAAAACTAAAAGAACACTCATACTCTCTCTCAGTGATTTTAAGCACCCATTCCTCTTGCGATATACCTGGGAGTGGAATTACTGTGCCATCGAGTAGGTATTTGTTCAGCTTTAGTAGATATTGCCAATCGTTTTCCAAAAAGAAGTCTGTGAGCAGTATGTGAGAATCCCATTTTTCTTGCCAATATTGGGCATTGTTAGGCTTTTTTAGTTTTAGCCATTTTATTGCTATATTCGTGTATCTGTCTCATGATTTTCCTTTGCATTTTTTACTGAGTAATCATATTGATCATCTTTTTGTATGCTTATTGACTATACTTGTATCTCTCTTTGCTCGTTTAAAAAATTAGATTGTGTGTCTTTTTGTATTGATTTGTAGAGATTTATATATATTTCCTTATGCAAACCTTATTCACATGTATTTACTATGAATATTTTCTTTCCGTATAGGGCTTCCCTTTTCACCTTCTCAGTGGTATCTGTTGAGGAATAGAAGTCCTTAGTTTTAATGAAGCCAGATAATAGCAGGCAGTCCTCTATGATTGGTGAAATTTGTGACCTGACATTAAAAATATATATATCCTTGCCTACTCCAAGGTGCTGTGCTTTCTTGTGCCAGATAAATCTCCGGGCCTGCGCAGAAACCACGTAAGGACCAGCGCAGGCCCACTTGCTTCCTTGATATGAGCTAGATATTTAAACTAGATATTTCATGTGTTTGGACATTCCTGTGATTGAATGTAAAACCCGAATGAGCACATGAAATGAATAATCCCCCACTTCCCGCCCTTCAAATGGAACACATCTTATAAATAGGAACTTATTCTTTTTCTTTTTTACCTTTAGTGTTCTTTGCGCAGCCAATAATCCAGGCTTACCTGTCTGTCTCTTCAGCTCTCCTGCGAGATGCATTAAGACACGGCCCCTGTAGGTGTCCCGCCAGCCCCTAGAGGCTTCGTGAGGGGAAGAGAGGCCTTAGAATGTCTCTTCCTGAGTGCGTGCTGCTATGGAAACCAGTGGCAGCATCTCTAACTGGAATGCTTCCCAGGATGAGGATGTTACTCAATAAAATCAATCAGCGAGTCTGTGTTTTCTTGGAAGAAATCTTTGACTCAGGATCCATAACTTGAAGAGGAGAACGTGTGATGTTCTAGAAGAGCACCGCACCGCACTTACTGGGTATGTTTTACGGCCTTTCTGAACCTCTGGCTTTCCGGCACATTCCGGCTGGAGGGGAGCCTGCCGCCCGTCCTCTGAGGTGAGTCAGCGGCACCTCCCTGGCGCGGAGGTCTCCGGGGGTGTCCGTGTTCTGAGCTGTTTCACCGATGGACAGGCACACGGTGCTGGGCCCGGGACCTCCCAGTGTGTGGCTGGAGGACGTTCCTCCTCAGACCTCGCCTTCTGCTGGCCAGCGAGGTTTCGGTGCATTTCTTGCTACACAAACAAAATTCGTCAGATCTCTTGGGTCTTAATAAATATGTTTGTATCCAGGCCCAAAGCCAAGCTTTCTGTGGGACAGAAATTGGCTATTGCTGCATTGTGGTTTTCTGTCCAAAAATCCGGCAGAAAAGGAGGTAAAAGAAATAAAGAACAGATGGAGCAAGGAGATAAAAAAAACTAATAAGATGGCCTATTTTGATCCAGCCATGTAAATAATTACGTGAAGTGTAAGCGGTCTACGAGCACCAATTATGAAACAAATTGTAAAATTGCAAGGAAAAATATGAAGAAAATCAAGACCCCTGAATGTGTGATGTCTACAAGAAACCCGCTTTAGATCGGAAGGTAGAGCTAAAGTGTAAGAAAGGTGAAAGCTTTACCGGCGAATACTAACCCAAAGAAATGGAAGTGGTTAGGGTGATATTAGACAAACACTAGAACCAAGAATATTCCAGGGCTAAATGGAGACATTGCCTTAAGATAAAACGGTCAGTTCACCAAAAAGGACATGAAGTCTGCAAATGGCTCTGCGCCTTCCAGAGAATGCACGAAGCAGAGAAGCCAAGGAGGAGTAGACAAGCGCACAGGTCCAGGTGGAGATGTCACTACCTTCTCGGTGGTGAGTGGAACCAGTGACCCTAACACCAGGAAGGCTGTGGAAAACTTGAACAGCGTTCACCAGCAGCTGGGAGTGATTGCTGTGTGAGACATTCTCCTCAGCGAAAGCCAAATACCCTTTCATTACCGTGCACGTGAGTCATTCCTAAGATCGCGTTTTGAGCCATAAAACAATTTGAATAGTTTTTAAAGTATTTAACTTAGGCAAGATGTGTTCTCTCACCACAGCGAAATTAACTCAATAACAAAGAGATGTGAAACATGCAAAATATTTGAAAGTAGCAAATTAGTTTGTTATTGAAAGAAGTCACGGGAGAAATTAGAAATGTTTTGAATTAAATTAACAGAAAAGCCTGCCAGAAGTTGAAGGCTATGGTTAATTCTGCACTTTGAGGGAAATTTATAGCATTAAGTATTCATATTAGGAAAAGTGGGTCTCAAAACAATAATCGAAGCTTCTTTGAAAAAAACAACAACACAGAAAAATAGTGATTTAAAACCAAGATAAGCAAAAGGAAGGAGATAATAAAGACAAGAATAGAAGGCAATGAAGTTATAAACAAAATCTATAAGTTGATTATTTGAAAAACATCAGTGAAACTGACACGTCTCTAGCCATACCCAGGGAACAAAGAAAACACACGTTAACAAGGTTAATTAAGAAGGACAGAAGGGCCCAGCCAGCAAGGCTCAGTGTTTGAGCATCCACCTCTGAACTAGGAGAGCATCATCTACTCCAGTCATGGCACAAGCCCGGGTTTCAGGATCGATCCCCAGTGTGGGGCATGCAAGAGGCAGCTGATCAATGATTCTCTCTCATTGATGTTTCTATTTCTTGCTCCCTCTCTCTTCCTCTTTCTGAAATCAACAAAAATATAAATGAGAATGACGGAGGGAACATTGCTACAAACTCCAACGACACTGAAAAAGTAAGAAGTTGGTGGCCTGGACAGCTCTGCTGGAGATGTGACTGCTTAGATAATAGCACTGCCAACACTCACCCAAGAAGAAAGAGAGCCTGCATAGTCTTGTATGGATTCTACTGATTAAACTTAAAGCAGAAGCTTTTCCATAAAGAAAACAATAGATTTCAGTTGAGGATATCTGCCGGGTATGTATGCTGAAAACAACAAAACCTTAAGGAAAGAAAAACCCCCAAGTGAAGGGAGAGACACACTGTGTGCCTGAAGGGAAGACCGTGCGGTTAGAATGTCTCATTCTGCCCACGTGGGACAGTGGAGGTAGCTCAGTCCAGGTCGAAGTCACAGCAGGACTTTCTGTAGCAACAGACAAACCCTTCTCAAATGTGTATGGAGAGCCGAAACCGGTCTGGCTCAGTGGACAGAGCGTCGGCCTGCAGACTGAAAGGTCCCGGGTTCAATTCCGGTCAAGGGCATGTACCTTGGTTGCGGGCACATCCCCAGTGGGGAGTGTGCAAGAGGCAGCTGATCAATGATTCTCTCTCATTGATGTTTTTAACTCTCTATCCCTCTCTCTTCCTCTCTGTAAAAAAAAAAATCAACAAAATATATTTTTTTTAAAATTTTGTATGGAGAGGTTGCAGTCTTGCCAGCACTCCCACCACTCCCGCCCAGAGAACAGAGGACTGCGTGACCAGAATGCCTTCAAGCGGAAGCGAGAGGTCTGCGTTTCCGGGACTTTTTCGTAGATGGGGTCTCACAAGAAGCAGACTTTAAATGTCTTACGTTAAGGAAGTTTCACCTTTTTGCTGGCTAAATCTTTATTTTGGAGGGGAATAAGTAAGTAGCTGATCATTTTATGTCTGATCTTTCTGTGGTTGGCAATTACCATCTGTGTCACTGGGCACCCCGGACTCAGAGCGCACTGACCTTTCCTTTCTCCGGACGCCCGCCTGTTGGAGGCATTAGAATTCTCGGGCTGGTTTGGGAAGCATTGTAGAATTCTAAGGCTTTGCATCTAAGGTAATGCTGGCAACAGGAAACCTGCATAATGTATGCGGCGTAACTAATATTAGAAGCATGTTCAAGGAGCAGCCTGTGGGGTTAATAGAGTTTAATTTGCAAGACAAATGAAGGCTTATTTCCTCCCAGGCACTCTGCTCTCCAGTCTGGCGGGGCCACTTCTGAAGAACAGTGGGCTTAATAGACGGTGAGAGCCCTTGTTGGGAGCACCGCGCCTGGCACCCTCACCCGCTCCCGCGGAGGCTGTCTCGGCATCCGGCGCTGCTCATTAGGATGCAGGCTGAAGTCGTCCTGTGATGGCTCCTCGTGGCGCGGGGAGGGCGTGATCCGTGTGTACCCCATGCTAAACCATCTTTACAAAACGAGACAGAGACTGTCTGAGTGCCCCCCCCACACACACACAAACAAACACACATCCTGTGGGGGAGTTTTTATTTTTACTTTTTTATTTTTTTAAAATATATTTTATTGATTTTTTACAGAGAGGAAGGGAGAGAGATAGAGAGCCAGAAACATCGATGAGAGAGAAACATCGACCAGCCGCCTCCTGTACACCCCCTACTGGGGATGTGCCCGCAACCAATGTACATGCCCTTGACCAGAATTGAACCTGGGACCTTTCAGTCCGCAGACTGACGCTCTATCCACTGACCCAAACTGGTTTCGGCCTGTGGCGGAGTTTTTAAATAAATCAAAATTTATCTGCACATAGGAATATCTCCCGTTTTTGTAAAAGTGAGGTGCCCAGGAACATTCATAACAAAGGAAGGTCCCTATCATAAACACCCCACCTGAGTGTATCCAAAGAAAATGTAAACGATTAATCGTAAGAAACCGAAGGAATGTGTTGCATCAGTAGTGGTGAGTTCTGGCCGGGGGATTGTGGGTAATGTGTCCCTGCCCAGGCGTGATCCCAGCGCCGTGAGCAGAGCTGGAGGCACGCCGGTCTCTGAGCTGGCTACCCTGCCCCGTCAGTGCTGGCGGCCCCTGCTGGTCGCCATGGCAGCCAGAGATGCCGGTGCTGCCCCTGGCGAGCGCCCCGCCCTCATGGAGACCCCGGGCAGGGACGCCTCCCGGCAGAAGAGCAGCCGGTGCAGCGCCAGCGTCCCATCCGCCTGGGGCCAGGTGCGGGAGCAGGGCGCCGAGGGCGTCCTGGGTGCCTTCCGGGCAGAGTGGGGACTTAGGGGCTGAGCGGAAACCTGGTGGAAAGCCAGGTGGCCTGCCTGTCCTTGTCCCCTCCTTTCCCGGGGCTGGGCCCATGTGAGAGCAGCCGGGGGGTGGAGGCCAGAGCCAGGCAGGGTGTGTGCTGGCCCGAGCCCGGCCCGTCGGTGAGAGATCGGCCCGATAATGGAAAGTTTGCTTCCAGAAGAAGAAGTGGAGTGAGCAGTTTGGAGAAGTCAGATGTTTAAAACATGAAAAGAAATGTGACTCGGCATGGCAGAGGTTTTGAGTTTCATGATGTTGACGGGCCAGCGTGTCTCTCGGGGCAGCCGCGGCCGCGGGGACCGGTTCAAAGGCGGAAAGGCCATTGGAGCGCGGGGCTCGCAGGCGGCGGAGGGTGGCCGGCCGCGGGCGGGGAGCTGAGCCACCGTCCCGGCCTCTCGCCCAGGACCGGAGGGCCCAGGCCAGCCTGTCCCCCGGGGCAGCTCCCTGTGAGCGGGGCGGCTGCTCCTTCAGCGGGAAGGGCCCCAGCTCCCCGATTTCCCTCCCTTCACCGGGGACCTGGATGCTGCTTCGGCGTGGAGGCCCGAGGGGAAACACTCCCGTCCCCCCACTCCGTCTGGGGGCCACGGGTTTGGGAGGTCTCATATTTGGGTATTGCTTGGAGCTCTTGCTCTCAGGGTCTGGTGCCGTGGCGAGTGCCCCCGGCCCCAGTCGCCGCCATGGTGCCCACTGGCTCAGGGTCCCACCTCCTGCACGTCCAGCGGGCCCCTCACCCGCTCCGGGCGGAGCCTGGCTGCTGGGGGCTCCTTAGTGACATCACCGCCCGTGTCAGCCGGGCACGGAGGGGCGCCACCCCGGGGTCAGAGCCCTGTGTGTGCCCAGCGCTCACCTGTGTGGTTTTCCCCCGGCAATGGAGAAATCCGACAACCACATAGGATAAAAGGCCGTGGTGCTGGGGGACCCCGGGGGACATGTGCAGGGGTGCGAGGCACTGTGACCGCAGGTGTCACTGGACGGTGCGTCGGGGGGGGGGGGGGGGTGGTGTCAGCTGCGTTCCCATTGACGCGCCGTCCGCTTCCCAGCAGTGAAATCCGATGTTTGAAACAATGAGGGCGGTGACGGTGGGACCTGAGAAGTACAACCGCCTCCCCAGCCGGGCGACGCCGAGCATTTTGGGGGGCTTAATGGGAAATAATGGCCTATTTCGGCCAATCATCCTTGCAAATGCAAGCAGCCGCCCGGGCCCCGCTCCCCGCACGGGGCCTAATTGCGTCTGCTCGGCGTAAGTAGCTGCAACAGGGAGACAAGTGTCTGGAGGTGATTCCGCGCGGCTCTTACCAACAGATGACAATCATGCCTTATGGTTTTTGATTTGACAGAATGGTTCATTTCATCAGCTTCCTAGCAGCCCATTTGATTCAATTTCCCTCTGCAGTGTTTTACTGAAAATGACAAAAACGTTCTTTTCCATAAAGCCCGCGAGCCGGTGAAGGAACATAAATGCACGGGGCTGTTTACATACTAACTTAATTGTAATTTAAATGCCCTTTTCATTCCATAAATATAGCCACGGGCTTTTCATTTCCTCCCAGCCTTCAGCTCACGGAGCAGTTTATATGGAAACGGGAGGCAGTCGCTTCATAAAGTGAATTTCTGGGGGAAATAATATAGTATATATCAAAATCCAGATAGGTAATGGGAAATTGATTGTGACAATACAATATTAGAAACACATCTCCATAATATTTTATTTATTACACTTTCCACCTTTCGCTGTCAGGGGAGAATATTTCATCTTGCACCGCGAACTCCAGTCTGCAGAGACTCTGACCTCAATATTCCGCCACAAATGAATCTGGTGTGTAAGGTAGCACCACTCTCCCCGTGTAAAATCATGCATAAAAAACAATTCATTTAAAGCATCTAAATGTTCCCAAATTACTGCAGGTAATTTTTATAGTTTAATTCCTCCGAGACACCCTTTTAAATGAACCCATAATTCAATTTTCAGACTTTGCATTTCAAATTTTTATGTTGAAAGTAATTTCCTTCCTTGCTTAAGTTGCGCTCGGAACCAGATTCATAAAATGTGTATGATGTATGTGTGAAATCAGTGACTGTTGGAAGCTTAATAACAAATATGCAAGAGAGAAATTAAATGATTTTTCTCTTCAGTAGTTCGGTTGAACGTTGATTTTCTAAGAGACAGGATTCTGACTTTGCCGCTAAGTTTCTCGCTTTTTCTTTCTTCTACTTCTTCTTTTTTCTTTTTTTCCCCCCTCCTGGCAGCATTCCAGGGGATAAAATTTCCCTCCTGTCTTTGTTTTTTTGTGTGTGAAAGGTTTGGCATATTTTATTTTCGCATAGTCCTTCGGACTAGGAAGGAAGTTAAATAACGGTCCATCCAGGTCTCGGGTCTGGGTGTCGCTTGGAGCTCCGAATGGGGTCCCTGGAGCCGGGCCTCCTGGAGACTCCTGACATCTCGGGTTCATTAAGAGAAGCGTGGCCAGCCCCGCGTCCCCCCGCCAGGCCCGGCTAAAAGCCTGGGCGCCCCGGACCGAGGGGCTCTGCGCACCGTGGGGAGCTGGCACCGCGGCTCACGCTCTCAAGCTTTCCACCCCGATGGCTGTCCCCCGCCTGTGCCCGCGGCCGGGGGATTTCTCAAACCCTCTCTCCACGCCTGCCCGTCCGCAGAGCACGCCGAGCATCCGGCTTTATTAATGTCCAGACGCGTAAATCACACCGCCTGCTTTGTCATCCCGGCCATTTTAGCCACTAAAGGATTACTTCGAGCGACTGAACCCGCCTGTTATCTGTTTGAGTTTTTGCAGCCGGGTCATCTCGGGGGACTGGGAACAAGCTTTCCGCCCCCTTAACTGCGCCGAGTGGATGGCTGCGGCCCGGCCGCTCCGGTGATTGATGGACAGTCCCTGTCACTCTCTCTCCTCCTGGAAACCAGGCGATGCCAACTCAAAATGGGAACGGACACGGCGCTGGAAGTTCTTAAAGACAGAGTCTGGGGGGAGGGGGGCACTATTGTTTACAGAGCAAGGCCTGGGGCGGAGGTAATGACCTTGGCCAGGGGTGTGAGGGATGAGCCATCCTGCACTCCGCCCACACCAAGCACCAACTTGTCTCTTCCTCATAGAAACTGTTCCATGTAATGGGTCCCATCTCAGGCACAATGGGCACCGTACTCGGAAGTCGATCTACTAAGTTTGACCCAGCCAGGCTCCCTCCTCCGGCCCCAGGGCCCAGGGCCCAGCGTCTAGAGCTGGAGATGTAAATAAAGGCAGGAGATGGGGCTGAGGTTGCTGGGAGGGTGGGGGAGGGGGCTGTAAGGAGGGGGGTATTTGTGTGCAAGAAACACGGGCACACAGGCATAGACATGCCAGTGCGAGGTCACAACCCTCACCCAGCAGCCATGTTCCATGGCACACCGTCCTCCTTTCGAAGCAGGCCAGGTGGTTTTACAGGGAGTTTTTGCTGGTGCTTTGCAGTAATTACACTGTTTAAACGATTTCACCTTCCCCACATTCCGCCTGTATTCTTTGTGTGTGTGTGTCCTTCACATGAACCTTTTCCTCCTTGGCACCCACAGAGCCCCGTTCCTATGGAGATTGGCATTGCGGGCCTTAGAGGGTCCCAGTTGAGGATTCTTTTTTCACATTAATAATTAGTAATTCGTGCAAAGCGACAAAGTGCAGGCATTGCCCGTGGCCAGAGCTGGCTCTCCTCTGGCCGGGGTGTCTGGGGCTCTCGGTCGGGAACCCCGGGGAGGGTCTCTGATGAGGCACGCGGGCTCACCCCGGAGGGCCTGTCCCGCGTGGGGCTTGTGTGGAGTATGAGCGTGGCCGGGCTTCGGTTTCGTGCACAGATGCCTAATCTTCATGCAAAACAGCGGCCGTTGCAATGCTGGCATCTCTTTGGAGGCAATGCCATCTCCTCACTCCTCTCAGCCGAGCTGCAGGGAGCAGGCGCATGGGCAAGGGTGTGACCTGGGATCACTTTGGGCCAGAGGTACCCTTCTCACCCGGCTCCCAGAAGGGGCCCTGACCCCGTGGAATGAAGGCTCTACCTCCTGTGTCCCGGGAGGGCCTGCTGGACACTGGGACAGCCGCCTGGAGGGAATGGACAGGGCCCGACCCCCAGGAGAGGCGGAATGGGAGTCTGTGGCAGAGAAAGTCCTCCTGTTGCATCCACAGCTCTGTTTAGAGGGGAGAGCTGGGCTTGCCAGTGAAGGGTACTGGATGTTAGCGATGGACCCCTGCCCACGTTCCCCCGGGGCGACTGACCTCATCCCTCACCTCCCGCAGGGATCCCACTCATGAAACCAGTAGCCCGTCCTGGAGTACTTCCGGTGGTGGTCATCAGCGCTAGCCTGCTCAGGCAAACTGGGACAGACACCCGCTGTCTGATTTCCGTGTTTGTGGGGTCACCTTGACGAGCACAGGAGACATCTGTCGCCCTTGGTTCCTCGGGAACAGGCAGATGATTAGGTCTCAGGACATCTGTGTGTGCTGGCCACCCATCACACCTTCCCTCGCCTCGCCTCCTGACTTCCTCTAATAGCGCGATTGGCCAGGGGGCCCGCAGCCCTGTCCTGCAGCCCTGGGACAGGGGGCAGCGGGACTGAACGGAAATAGGATGAAATTCAGGAGGCCCAGGAACACACACACACACACATGCACACACGTGTTCCTGCATGCACACACATGCACATGCACACGCGCACGCACACCCTCCCCCTGCAAAGCCTTTTTGGTCCTTTGCTGGCTGGCTTTCTCGGCACAGCCTGAGTGGCTTTGTTCTGGAAGTTACCGGCGCCCCCGAGGCCGCAGCAGGAGGGTCTGTGCAGCGCCTGGAAGTGCCCTCCCCCGGGAGCCGCCGTCCAGTGGCCGCCGGGCCCTGGCAGGCTGGGTCCCCGCAAAGGTGTCTGCCGCATTAATTAGTAACGTGCCGGCCCCGGGGACCCATAAGGGAAAGAAAGAACTAGTGTGAGTGAGTTTTTTAAAGGTCATTTGACTCTAGGAAAAGCCACTTTTTTTTTTTTTTAAACACACACACACCAAAAAAAAAAAAAGCATTTTATAGAATAGTTCAATGGCAAAGTAAAATGCAAAGTATTAAATGGTTTTTACTATCGTGAACAAATTGCCCCTTTTCATGCCATTTCCATTCTCATCCGCTACATTTAGCCGGGTATATTTGTCTACCCAATTCGCTGCAAACTGAAGGGTAGTGGCCCGATGTGGAAACGCGGGAGCTAGGCAGCAATAATTACAGCCAATGGGGAGAAAAGCCGTGGCGTGTGGGATCCGTACAGGTCATTCACATCGAGGAGAGCCTGCCTCCCGGCCCGTCAGCGCCGTGGCCCCAGGTGGCTTTCATTTGGAACGGGGCTGGATTGGAGACGGAATCCGCCACCCACAGGAGAAGGCCGTGCTGAGAGGCACTGCCCAGCCCAGGCCTGCGTGCTCCTCAGAGCGCAAGAAGCAGGCGGACTTCCTAAATTCTGAGCCGCACTGACCCCAGAGTGGACTGGGCTTCCATTAGTAATAACATTTAAAAAATCCTTTCTGTGTCTTCTGGGGACCTTACACCTTCAGCGGTGACCAGGGTCATTTTCCTAGTCCAGGCCTCAGTGAGACCTGCCCGAGAGGAAGGCGTTCTGAGGACGCTGCCACTGGAGGGAGGAGTGTGAGGGGTTTAGGGGAACGAGGAGGACCGGGGGGCAGTGGGCAGGGATCCGTGCAGCCGCCTGGGGCTGCGCTCTTTCCCGCCGGCTGCCGCGGGCTCGCTCCAGCAGCCGTGGTGTCGTGGCCGGGGGTGGGGGGTGAGGGCTCTCACTCAGGCGTCCCCGCTGCAGTCCCAGGGGCCCGGAGAGATGACTAAAGTCCCGGCAGAGTGCAGAGAAGTGTCCTTGACAGCCTGGTGCGTGGCCTGCCTGAGTGCGGTCCCCTGGGGCGCGGCCCTCCCTGGCAGGAGAGGAGCAGAGCGTTTCTGAGCCCCTGAAGGAGACAAGAGTGCAGGGAAGATGCTAGTGTGTGCGTGTGTGCGTGTGTGCGTGTGTGTGTGTTCATGCGCACACGTGTGTGTATGTGCGTGGCTCCATAGCAAGCTTCAGGGGAGAGGGAAGGCTTGGGAGCCCTCAGACGCAGCCTGGGGGCCGCCACAGCTGGTGAGAGGGGCTCCGGCCCTCTGGCCCTGTGAGGAAGCCGGGAGACCGGGAGAGTTCGCAGAGAGGGCGGGGAAGGCCTCACAGCGCAGCCCGGCCTCTTGCCGCCGTCCTCCGGGGAGGCCGTTGGGCATCCGAGCCCACGAGCTTTGGGACGAGCGGCAGAGTCCGGTCTGGAGAGGGTGAGGGACAGCCAGGGCGCGGGCACAGGCGGGGGCGTTGGCAGGAGGACCCCGCAGACACCCCCTGCCCCAGCGCCACCCTGACCTGGCCAGGCTGGCCCAGAGCAGGACTGCGCGGCCCGGAGGTGACAGCTCGCCCCTGACCTGGGTTCCACCTCGTTCTTCCCTCTGGACCGCGGCGCGCTGGTGCTCATTCAGATGTGGCTGGCCCGGGCGAGGGGACTGGCTTAAGCAAACACGGATGAGCTTGTACGACACGGTGTAATCCCGGGAAAAGGAGGCGGGTGTGAATGTAAATCACCTCCCGCGGCGGGCGGGCGGGCGGCTGCGGGCTGTCGTTCGGGAGCGAGAGGGAATTCACGTTGGACGGAGCTGGCTTTCTGTTGGCGCTCACGCTCACTCTCTAAATCTCAAAAAAAAACACATTGGAAGAGCGGAGCACGTGCAGCTTCCAGGGAAGAGGGCATGTCCGCACAGAGGCGCTGGCTTTGCGCTGAGAGAGGGTGAGGGCCCTGGCCGCAGGCCCGGCAGGCAGGCAGTCTGGGCACGGGCGCCGAGGGCTCGCCTGCCACTGAGGCCTCATCACGGGGTCGGTCCTCCGAGACCGGCCTGTCCCGGTCGCATCACAGATGCAGCCCTTGGTCTCGGGGGACCCGGATGAAAAGTCAAGGAGAGATCAAGGCAGACGCCTGCTGGCATCTCCTTCGGACTCCACTCGCTCCGCCACCGTACATGGGATGTCACGATTGCACATGGAGCCGGCGCTCCTGTGATGTGGACTTAACGTATGCTCAGACGGGTGGGCTCCCCCCAAGCCCTGACCATCATCGCTCTCTGGGGGTCTCGCCACCTCCGGTGACCTCCCTGTTTGCACTGTTTGGTGGTAGCTTTTAGGACTATTTGTGCGTGTCTCCTTCCTCCCGTGGATGCCGGCTCAGGAGCCGAATGCAGGCCGGGCTCCTGGCTCTCTGCAGTCCGGTGGCACCACGGGAGACCTGGGGAGGGGGCCTCCATGGGAGCAGCATGGCCTTGTGATGGACAGCAGTGAGCAGCTGTCCCTGCGTCCTCACAGCACCCCAACGCTGGGTGACCGTGACCTGGCACAGGCTGCCACGGCCGGTTGGCTCGCCAGCGTTCTGAGAGGCGGGCTGGACTCTGACTCGGGAGGATCTTCACCTGTGTGGGAAGCTCTTCCCGGAGCGTCTGTGCCGTGCCCATCAGAGAGGTCGCTCGGTCCCAGCGAGCGGCACCTGCCCTGGGAGTGCAGGCCCGTCCGCCTTTACGGCACGACCTCTCCGGTCCACCAGATTTCTCGGGGGCTTGCCGTGTCCTGGGAGAAATTATCGTTCCCGAACGTCAGCGCGGCGCGGAGAGGTGAAATTAACTCCACATTTCCCTGTCATCGGGACTCCGGCTGGGCGTGCCGAGGCCCGGCCTGTGCACAGACGGCCCGAGGCCTGTGCACCTCCCCGCACACGCTGTGCACCTCCCCGCACACGCCGTCCCCTCGCTGGACCCCACAGGCCGGGAGCTGCAGCATCCGAGAGCCCGTGTGCCGGTGCAGCTCGCACTCCAGTCACCTGGGCCCATCGCCGCCCGGGCACCACGTGCTGTTCACGCACACGCCTGGGCCACACGGTGTGACAGCGGCCGTCCCCCCTTCCTGGAGGTCAGGCTCTCACTGCCGAGGACCGGGTGCACCTGTCAGGGCCTGATTGTCTCCAAACACTGACCTGCAGCAGCTCCTGCCCTGTGTCAGCGGCGTTAGGGTCTTTTTTTTTTTTTTTTCAATCCTGCGGATATTTATTCATTGACTTTTAGAGAGGATGGGAGGGGGAGAGACAGAGAGAGGATGGGAGGGGGAGAGACAGAGAAACATCGACGTGAAAGACGCACATCGATTGCTTGCCTCCTGCATGCACCCGGAGTATGCCCGGGGCTGGGGAGGAGCCTGCTACCAAGGTATGTGCCCTTGACCATAATTAAACCCAGAATCCTTCAGTCCCCAGGCTGACGCTCTATCAGCTGAGCCAAACCGGCTAGAGCAAGGTCTTGATTGAGGTCTCCCGAGAGCGCGAAGGGTGACACTTGTTCACGAGAAGGGGACTGGGAGTCATATGAGCCCCTCGGCCACCAGCTTTGTTGATGCACTGATGAATGGGGTGTGAGATTTCAAAGAGCATGTTTAGCCCTAAAATATTCCTTGAGTAGCCGCCAGGAAAGCTGTTTTCAAACAATATGAAACTGCAGAGAAAGAGTTCTCATGTTAACAGACGGAGAATCAAACCCATGACCCAGGTATGGGCCCTGACCGGGAATCGAACCAGCAACCTTTTGGTATATATATATACTGTCCATCAACTGAGCAACCCAGTCAGGACAAGATGGCATTATTTTTAATTAATTTATTTATTTTAATATATACTTTATTGATTTTTTTACAGAGAGGAAGAGAGGGGGATACAGGGTTAGAAACATCGATCAGCTGCCTCCTGCACGCCCCCTACTGGGGATTTTCCCGCAACCAAGGTACATGCCCTTGACCAGAATCGAACCTGGGATCCTTCAGTCCATAGGCCAATGCTCTATCCACTGAGCCAAACCAGTGAGGGCAACATGATGCTTTTTAGATGGCTTTTTATTTTCCCAAGAAGTGGCATTTCCTTGGTAACCGTTGAGGCCTTGCATGTTGTTGTGTTGTGTTTTGTTTTTAATATTTATTAGCCAATTGTATTTTTTCTCCTTCGGTGTGGCCAAGCCTGCTCTCCCCCTGACCCCGCTGTGTGTCTGTTTATTCTGAGGTTAGTAACTTTTCCTAAGGTATGGCCATTAGTCATTTGTCTGCGTTATAAATATTTCATCCTGGTCTCGGAAGGTGCTGTTGGCGGGCGGGCGCTTTAAATTTTTATGGGGTCCACTCCAGTCCTTTTATTGGGGCCTCTGCGTCCCCCGTCCTGCCCGCACCATCGCTGCCCCGAGACCGCGGCCGCCGGCAGCCTTCCCCACGGCGCGTGCGTGGCTTTGCCGTCACGTTTCCACTCTGCCCGTGGCTTTGTCTGATCTGATGGTGGTTTTCCCACACCTTCCCCGCCCTGTCTGCCATCTCCCCCACGGAGCCAGCCACGTGCTTCTTGCGGGGCCCTCACTGCGCGGTCTACACAGGCTCGTGCTCATCCCAGCTCTTCTCTCGATACACGGAGCTCCGCATATGGCGTAATATGGAGCAGAATACTCCTTTTTTTTAGTATAATTGAAAAAAATGTGCTTCCGGTGGGGATAGGGAGGAAGAAGAGTGCGCATATCGTCCAGCACATGATGAAGGTGTCCTGCGGCATTACCTTCCGGATCGGAGGCTGGCCGCGTTGTCTGCCAAGGGCTGGAGGGCACGCGCCCTGGGCTCTGGGAGGCGCGTGGGGTCTGTGTCACGCCGGCTGTGGGGAGCGCGGTCCGCCGGCTGTGGGGAGCGCGGTCCGCCGGCTGTGGGGAGCGCGGTCCGCCGGCTGTGGTGAGCGCGGTCCGCAGGCTGTGGTTGACTCCGATGGTTGCTCTCTCATGTAGAGCGACAGTGTGCCTGCAGCCGATCTTGTTGGATGCCTCTGTAGAGTAAACGGTGTAGGCAGCGTGTAGTAAGTCTGTTCCTTCACTGAGAAGTCCTCCTCACCTGAGGGGATCCGAGTTCCCTTGTACATGTTATTTTCTGTAGGACTCTTTTCCCCAGACCTCCCTATCTTAGTTGTGATAGCTCTATTAGAGGTGCAGTGCATGAATTCATGCACTGGTGGGGCCTCTTGGCCTGGACAGAGCCCTCTCACAATCTGGTAGTGCTGCTGTAGAGGCAGGAGAGGCTCTGGCCACCACAGCTGAGCTCGCCAGCCATGAGCCCAGCACCTGGCGCCCGTTGGTCAGCCGAGTGCTGCTTCCGCTGTGGGAGCGCACTGACCACCAGGGGCAGCTACTGCATCGAGCATCTGCCCCCTGGTGGTCAGTGCTCGTCATAGCAACCAGTTGACCAGTCGTTTGGTCGTTCAGTTGCTTAGGCTTTTATATACAGAGATAACACATCTTGGTATCTGGTAGAGAAAGTGCTTCTTGGTGATTCTTAACCAAGACATTTCTATCAGCATCTCCATTTTGCAATCAGTTTTGTTTCATTCCAAAGTATTTTTTTTTAAACTACCTTTTTGTTTTTATTTTATTTTAGAGAGAGGATGGGGATGGGGCGAGAGAAACATTGATTTTTCTGTTGTTGTTCTACTCACTGATGCTTCATTGGTTGATTCTTGCATGTGACCTGACCGAGGATCGCCCATGCAAACGTGGTGTGTCCGGATGGTGCTCTAACCAGTGAGCTACCCTGCCAGGGCCCCAGCTTTCCTCTTCGAGTTGAGATTGGATCGACTCTGGATTGGCTGGAGGAGCACTGACATCTTTATCATTCCTAGTTATCAAATCTGTGAGCACGTTTCTCCACTCACCGAGGCTGCCCTAATTTTTCTCACCGTGACTGATGGTTCTCAGGACAGAGGTCTTGCATGTGTTTCGTTGGATCTATTGCTAGATTCCTTGAAATGCATGTGACCCATTGTAAATGGCATATTTCCCATCAGCAACGCTTCCTTAAATACTCCTTGGAATGTACTGCTGAAAGTGCCTTGGAGTATAGTTCCCTTTATAAGGAAATGTTAAAATGATAGGACATTTCGGGGCTCCCGTGTAATGTGAATCAAAGGTGATGAGAGCAGGCAGCGTTTCACCGGCTGATTTTCGGAAGGAAGCTTTCCCTCTCTTTTCTCCCCCGTCAGCGTGGTCCCCACTCCAGCCCACAGACAGCCAGCTCCATCGGAGTGGTTGGCCACATGCAGCGCTGGGGACGCTCGCTCGTCATTAGTCCCTTTCTTGAGATGTAAATACAGAGAGGTGTCATGGAGGCAATCTCTGGGCCGGGGCGGGGGAAGGGGGAAGGGGGAGCCGGGAAACGGGGGATTGGGGGGAGAGACACTGAGAGTATTTCCCAGCTCAGAGGACGGCCTTGACAAGGCAAAGCAAGCCTCACCTGGCTTTCCTGCCTAAGCCGTGCTCACGGGGAGATGTCCTGTGACGTGTCCTTCAGCACGCGACCCGTGGCGGTGGGTGTGCACGTGGCTGGAATCGCAGGAAGTGGTTTGCAGGGGTTTGGACCACTCCGGGCTGCGCGCTGTGCATTGACTGCAGCTGGAATTTGAGTCTCTTTAATAGAAAGAAGCCATTTGATAGTTCTAATCACTTTTAAATTGATAAATGGATCCTTTTAAATAAAAGAAACCATTAAGAATGACTGTTGAGCAGCACATGAGGAAATGAGATGTTCTACCTCACTGGGAAATTCTTGGTAAACATGCAAACAGATGACATATTAAGGGAAGACGGCGGAGGTAAAATGGCCTCATGTGCGGGCCTCCTCGGGCAGGGGGAGGGCGCTCTGTGCCGCACGCACTGGCCGGAAGACGTCCTTGTTCTCTGCGGGGAACAGGAAAATGGGATGAACTGGAGCCTCTGAGGCCTTATTCCAGGAAGTCAGTTCCCGTGTGGCCCACAGCACTCCTGGCCGCATCGCCTAGAACTGTGGTCGGCAAACTGCGGCTCATGAGCCACATGCGGCTCTTTGGGGGACACGGGGAAGCTTAGGGCTGCGGCAACCATCCCGCATCCACTTAGTCCAGTGGTCGGCAAACTGCAGCTCGTGAGCCACAGGCGGCTCTTTGGCCCCTTGAGTGTGGCTCTTCCACGAAATGCCACCGCCTGGGCGAGTCTATTTTGAAGACGTGGCGTTAGAAGTTTCAGTTTAAAAAATGTGGCTCTCCAAAGAAATTTCAGTGGTTGTCCTGTTGATACTTGGCTCCGTGGCCTGATGAGTTTGTGGACCGCTGGCCTAGAACACGGAAACATGTGTCCACATAAGACCGCACCCCAGCATTCACAGCCGCTGACGTGTAACGGCCCCAAACGGGGAACCGCTCACATCTGTGTCCAAAGGCGGACACGGTGGGCGCCACGCCGTGGTGGACACTGACCGGGACAAAGCCCGGCGGGCACTGCTCAGGTGTCCCGTGCTCTTCGATTAGCCTCATTCCCTTGTGTTTTCATGACTGAACACGCGGGTCCCAGCCAGCCAGAGAGAAGATGTCCGAGGGAGCATTAGGCGTCTCGATGCAACAGCTTCTCAGGAACGTGCGGACGGAAACTCGGAAGGCTTCTTCCTGACCTCGATCCCACGGGAAACGTACCCCTTTCTCAGCCCGATGTGTCCGTGATGACCCTGCTCTTTGACTCAAGGACGTGTGTCCGCGGAGCCGGGGGCCTGGCCGGTGACGGCGCGGGCGGCGCACGCTGCCATCGGACTTGCCCTGGTGCCTCCGCCGCGAGCAGGGCCCGAGCGGCTCCTGCCCGGCAGGCACTTTCCCCAGGAACCCCCTCCCCCCCCACACACACCCCGGCAATAATCTGCCGCTGTAATTGCTGTGGAAAAGGGAAATCCTCGGGAGAATTTACATCTAATCATTTATTTATAAATCTGTGGATGGCACTCTGCAGAAGACGCATCAGGGGTCAGCGCGGTGCTCAAAACAGTTGGGTGGTGTTTACATTCCGCAGGGTGTGTTTTTAATGGCACCTCCAGCCCCCGCCGCCGCCAAAGAGCCGTGTTCGGCCGGCTGGGCGGCTCCGTGCCGTCCCCGGGCCCGGGCACTTCATTACCGACGCCGCGGCCCAGCCCGTCCCCTCTGCGTTCGCTGAAATATGCATGTTTTTCCATCTCATTAATTCAGTCTACATACAATTAATTTCTGCCTATTAATAAACCCCTCGGCGTTAGTGACAGCTCTCGGAGCCACTTCACCTCGTGGGGAAGGGGCGCGTCCTTGCCAATGCCCACCCCTCGGCTGCATCCTGATGGTTGTGTTTGTGGGGTGGAAGGGGGTGCCGGCCGGAACCCGCTCGGGGAGGGAACGGTAATCACCTGGCGCTGGGCTGGCTGCGGGGGCAGGGACACAGTAATTGACTCCTCTCGGACGTGGCGTAGATGCGGGGCGGCCCAGCGCCCGGGGTCTCAGGCTGGGGGGTTGGTGGGGGCCTGTGTGGGAGGCGGACCAGCTTCTGGTTCCTGCAGCTCTCCTCCGCACCCCTCTGGACACCCTTCCGAGGATATCTGTGTGTCTGCGACCTCATTTCTTTTTTAAAAACATCTGGATAGGTCTATGCATGAAAGCAGGTGGAGGTGCGTGTGGTAGCAGCCCCTGCGAGTCCCGATCCGGAGAAATAGCGGTCAGCAGGACAGAGGCTCCCGGGCTGGGTGTCCCGGGGAGCCCAGGAGGGCCCTCTCTCAGTGTTGCTCTGTCCTTGTCCTCCTCGGCCAGGGGCCAGGGCTGTGCCACAGGAAACCGGCTCCGGGCAGCACCTGTCCTGCTCCGTCTTGTTAGATGCACCCCCACCCAGCCCCGTGGAAGTGACGGTGTTCTTTGCTGATGGGCTTGGGGTTGGCAGGCGTCGGGGCTTTGCTACTGGGAGGGCCTGGGACTGAAGACCAGATGCTGGGAGAGCCCAGCTCCCGGAGGCGGGGCGGGCGGGCGGGCACCTCCCCGGCCTGCGGTGACATCACCCTCAGGTTGAAAAGCGGGTCTGGGCTGGCAGCTACGGCCTCATTGAAGAGGACAAATGCTTTCTGCTGCTTGTAATCCGCTTCTTGCAAATACGAGTGCTCTGGAAAAGAGATTTATTTTAATAACGTCTCAGTGTTGTTCCGTAGTCAGCGTTGTTTTATGGCCCACATCCTCGCCAGAAAGCACATTTTAAGAGTTCCAATTCAAAATTAAATATGACCTCAGTGTTTTAAAACACAGTTACATTAACTGTCCGCTTCATAGTCGCTTAAGACCCTCTTGGCCACAAACGTGCAGTCAAGCGCGCTCGTCTGATGCGAAACACAGGGCCTGAGCTCGGCTCGCCGCTAACGCGTTCCAGCTGGCCGGCCGGGACCGCGCCCGGAGGCCGCGCCCGGGAGCCGCGGAGCCGCCTCGCGCCCTGCGCCGCGCTCTCCTTCCCAAACGCCACCGTGTTTGATAATGGGGAGTATCTATTATTTATTTAGAACTGTACAAACCAATTTACAAGACAGGTAATTTAGTGGCGGGATGACTTATTAATGAGCCCCGTACACAAGTTAATGGGGTCAGTCCTCATGTATTACACGCCTTTCAAAGAAAAGAGGCAGTGTCTTCAGAAAATCGTTATTATTTTAACATTGAAATTAGGATCTATTCCCTTGCTAAGACGAGAAGTAATTTTTTTTTTTTTTTTTTCTGGATCGCATCTTGGCGAAGCCGTCCCGAAGCCATGCAGAGAGCAATGCGGTCAAGTGCACCCGGTACCAAAAGTTCCTTCTCACGGTGTGGGCTCAAAGAAGGTAGAACCTTCCGGAATGAAGAAGGCACAGGAGACGGCGTGACTGAGGAAAGGGCGGGGGAGAGGTGGGCGTTCCTGGCTCAGGTGGGCCCAGGCGCCCCTGCCCCGAGCTTGGCATCTGGCATGTTCTGCCCAGAGCTTCACTGGGCATGGAGGGGCTTCCTTCTCACGGTCTCCAGTGCCCCAGGAGTCCAGGAGGCCCTCCATGTGCCACAGGAGACCTCTCCCCTCCTCTGTGAAGCTCCTAGGCCCCCTCGGAAGGCAGGGGAACCTGACGGAGGAAGGAGGAGGGCCCGGGGCGAATCTGTGTGTAGCCTCTGGGTTCCACCGGCGTGGCCCGGTCAGAGCAGGAAGGTCAGGCTCACGCACGTGCTGTTGGTTTGGGGGTTCTTCTTCTGTTTTCTCTCACGTACCAGGAGTTGAAATAGACAGCAGGAAGGAAGGCCAACAAGTCCTGGGTCTGCCGTCAGAAGGCCTTCCAGGCTTTGCCCGAGGGCCCTAGCCCCTTCCCCGACCTCAGAAAGCCCGTGCCGCGGCCTCGGCTGCCAACCTGGAGAGGCTGGGAAACGGGGCTTTCCCCGCTGAGAAAACCTTTGTGGGCGCTCTGCCCCCGGTAACGGTTTTCAGCAGATCATTCATGGGAAAACGGAATCAGAAATACAGGTGTTTCCACTGTCACCCCAGGGCCTCTCGTCTGCTCCTTCCCTCTGCAGGCACCAGGCGCCCTGCCGGGCCACACAGGACCCGGGGCTGGCTCTCAGGTTCGGGGCCAGCTCGGTGACATTGTGGGCCCTCCATTCAGTTACCAGAGCAACCCTCGCGGGAACCCATCCCCCTGACTTCCTGCTGGAAGCAGCCAATTAATGATTCTCTCTCATCATTGATGTTTCCACCTCTCCCTCCCTCTCGCTTCATCTCTAAAATCAAGTAAATATACATACATATTTATTTATTTGTTTATTTATTTATTTGTTTGTTCTAAATCAATAGAAACATATCCTCAAGTGAGGATTAAAAAATAAAGAAAAGACTAGGTCATGTGGCCGTATGTAATTCTCCTGAGAAGGGCTGACCACTTGTTTCCATTTAAAGAAAGATGAGCAAGAGTCGTCCACTCCATGGAGATGGGCTGGGGTAAGGCCTTGGACCTCAGACTTCTGTGCAGATCCTGTGCCTCACGTGCATTGGTTAACTTATTCCATAACCTCTGACCTCTGCTAGAACTTAGAGATAATAACACCTCCCCCAAGGGTTATTGGGAGGAATGAATATAGAGCACATTTTCGGTTATAAGGTTGGCACAGGCCGGGCGCTCCATAAATGGCAGCTATGAAATTTTATACCAGGTTTACGTCGAGTTGTTTCCATGCAGTTGATCCTCAGCATTACTCATTGGATCCCACCTTTCCAAAGTGCCGTGGAGAGGTGACAGCGAGACTTTCTCTCCACGGGGCCTTGGTGGTCAGTTGCCTTGACGGCGGCTGATGTTGGCTGTGTTACAGAGAGTCAGGATGGTAAATTGGGAGGTAGGAAACCAGCCATCTTTGATCACTGCATGCCCTGAGATTTTCCCATTCTGGTGCCCCTTATTTTTTCTCTTACTACTTGTTCCTTGTAGAAAGCAAAGCCCCTCTCTCTGGTGTTTCAGTCCTTCTCGGTCCCTAAAATCAGGCCCTTGTTTAAAACCCATGTCCTCTTCTCCTTGGGTGCCCTTGCAAAATTTGAATGGCACGGGGAAATTGGTCGCGTGTAATGACCTTCTGCACGATCGTCCTGCCTTTGGGCACAGTCATTGATTTTCCTGATCTTGGCATGGGAAGGAAAGGGTCTGTCCCTCTCTGTCCCCCCGCCCCCACCCCACACCTGCACGGAGCAAGGCCGCACAGGGGCTCCGAGGGCAGGAGAAGGGGCAGCTGCAGACTGTGGAGGAGGGTGCTCAGAGCAAGTGGCTGCCGCTTGGGACCGTGTGCATTATAGAGTCAGCCTGAGAGACAGTCGTGGTTGACCAGATGCTCCATTTGAAATCCCCACCCACTATGAAATATCTGTGATTCTCATTTTGAAAGAATGTGTCCTTGCCAAGACCAGTTTGGCTCAATGGATAGAGCGTCGGCTTGGGGACTCAAGGGACCCGGGTTCTATTCCGGTCAAGGGCATGTACCTTGGTTGCGGGCATATCCCCAGTAGGGGGTGTGCAAGAGGCAGGTGATCGATGACTCTCTCCCATCGATGTTTCTAACTCTCTATCTCTCTCACTTCCTCTCTGTACAAAATCAATAAAATATATTAAAAAAAAAAAAAAGAAAGAATGTGTCCTTTCTTTTCTGGGAGTGGGAAGGAGATTTATTGAATCATACCAAGTTACCTACCCCAGAGATCCTGGGATGGGGGGCAGGGGGGCTCCCTTTGGGGGAATACACATAATTTGATGAGAGAGATGGGATGATTCCTTAAAAGTTTTATTTCTACAGCCATTTTTCAAGGGGTGAGCTAATTATTGACAGAATTGTAATAAGTAGACTTAAGCAGCAATTTGATGAGGACTTCTTATTCCTGTTGTATGTATGCTCCTTCTTTTAACTACTCATTCCTAATGTGTCTAAGCATGTTACTTATAAGAAGCTAGATCGCGCCGGCAAAGAGGCATGTGCCTCTCACGCATGTGAGGAGACGCTGAAACGCTGCTTTGTTCGCGGCTTCCGTGGAGAAGAGCAGTGGCAGCGTGGACATGAGGCTGTTTGAACTCTCTATTTGCCACATTTACAATATTAATAACTGCATTTCTACAAGTTGTCATATCGAGTAAAAGATCTTCATTCTGGGCTGTCTTTGGGGGCCGAGCTGAGGCTGGATGCATGCATTTAATAAATTGTAGTCTCAAGTAGTCATTTTTGTAAATAATTAGTTTCAGTGAAAGAATAAGTTAGCATATTGTATGCATCTAATGTTGCAAATGTACATACAGCAAACTTTGCTATTAATCAACAGTCAGGCACCGCAAGTGGGGTCTCATACATAATGAATTGTGCTTAAGCCTCATGGGTTTCTTGATAGAAAAATAAAAGAAAACACAAGTGTGGTAAGCTTTTGAATAAAATTTAACTAGATTGCCCTGCATCCTGTAATTGTTTTGCAGTCATTAGGGACTTGATAATTCATCTATAGTTTTGGGGTGTTTTTATCTTCATCTGTCAAACAGTGGAGATTTTTAATGATATGCTAAAGTGTTGCTAAAATACAGTTTTTCTTTTCATAATTTGAACACTTAAGGGAGAAAGTAAATAGGCTTTTTTTTTTTTTTTTAAGGCATTCTGGTCTGCCAAGTATACTGTTTAAACTGTCTTTTAAAAATGCTTTCTTATTGCTGGTGTATTTTTAAGAATCAATTGTTTTTAAAAAAAGAAAAGAGATATATAGTTCTTATCACAGGTACCTTCTATGGGGAGGAATTGGAAATTTACATTAAAATGGGCCCTGTGCTTTTGATGGGTGTTTTAAGAGTCTCATGCTCTACCGACTGAGCTAGCCGGGCACCCTTGATGGGTGTTTTAAAATACCGCCTTAAATTCCTCCGTGGGCTTGTTGAGGTTCTGACATTAATTTGCAGCCCAAAGAGGAAGGTCTTAGGGTGTACATTAAAAACCGACTCCCAATGTGAGCAGCGAACCTGTGACCACCCAGAAAGTGGGGTAGCGTCTCCTGTCCTGGGCATTGGCGCCTGGACCATCAGTGGCCGTGATGCCCCTGGTGGGGGCGCTGCCTGGCTCCCCGGGGAGACGTGGACTTGGACTTGGAGGTTTAGCGAGCGTGGCCTCGGGGCCCCTCGGGGCTGGGGTCTCAGGGCTGTGGGGTCGGGAGCCGAAGGGCCGCCTCTGTGATCCGAGCGGTCGTCAGCGACTCCCGGGACTGTCACACCACGGCCCGCTCAGGGACAAGCCGGGCGAGGCTGGAGGAGAGGGCAGGGCGGAGAATAAATTTCATTTTACTGTAGAAATGGAAATTTGTGTCATGGCTCTAAAAATCCGGTTTTATGTGTGTGTTTAATGTCATTCGTTTTAAATGTAGTACCATAAATCCTGGCTCCGGAATCAAAGCTGCTTAATTACATTTCACCCATGAACAGTAATCTAATGCCGATGGAGAAAGAGTTAAAAAGGAGAGCCGCGGAGTGAAGCCGGGGTTGAGGTCTTTAGCACAAGCATAAAAAATCAATTTCAGATGAATTTCACTATAAAAATTCTCCCCATGTCCTTTTAAGGGTGGGAAACGCCAGGAAACCCAGCTCGCATGTCAGCTCCCTAGGCAGGAGCGGGCGCGGCCACCGGGGTGGGCATTGCTACGGGTGCCCGAGCGTACCCCCCAACGTGCCCTGTGTCACGGGGGTGTCTGAGTCAGGAGACGTGAGTCTGGACGCAGAGGGGGAGGCCGGTGGGCACGGAACCCCACCTCTCCGAGGCAGACGCTCGTCTCCCGTAACCCCTGCCCCCTCGCCGAGGAACCCCGACTCTGTGCCCCGAACGAGCACACGGCGACGGAAACACGGAGCGTGCCGTTCGGCTGGTGGCGGGCGGGCGGGCTGGGAGCAGTGTCCCTCCTTCCACAGCGTTTCTGGAAGAGGCTTTGGGCAGCGTGCACTGGTGGCCTGACAGATGACGCAGAGGCAAACACACGCCCGTCCGTCCGAGAGGGCCCGGCAGCCCGGCCCTCGAGCCGCTTCTGCGCTGTCGCCATGGCTCGGTCACAGCTCGTTCCTGGCTCGGCCCGGGTGCTCAGAGCCCCAAACAGAAGTGTCGAGTCCTGGGACCCCCCTCCTTCCTAGGAGCCACCCCCTGTTTTCAAAGATGCCATGTCTCTTAAAGCGGAAGGTGGGCACCTGGTGAGAAAGCTACCGGGTCTCGGCCTCTGCCGCCCTCTCCTGTGGCACCGCTGGTGGAGACGTGGGTGCTGGTGGCGCGGCTAGCCCAGACCCCCTCCGGGGCGGCAGTGTTTTCTGCTTGCTCCGCAGCGGGGTGGAGCAGGGCTGGAGCATGATTAACCTCCTGCTATCACTTTTGCAGCCCCCCCGAGGCCCCCGCCCCTCCTGAGCCGCCGGGCCGGCCCGCGGAGACGGTGAAGCCCCTGGCGGAGTGCGCGGCCTGGCTGCACGCCTACTTCCAGGAGCCCGCGGCCCTCCGGGAGCTGCCCGTGCCTGCGCTGCACCACCCCGTCTTCCTGCAAGGTCAGTGCCCACCGCCACGCGCTGCCGTCGGGGGGCGTCGCTCCGTCCTCCACCCAGGAGGCACACGGCCCCGCTGGTGGGACAGAGCGCGCGGGCCCCGCGGCTCCCGGCGGCTCTGTTGGTCTTGGCACGTGGTCCCGTCGTTCTTGGCACATGCAGCGAACGTGATGCATGCCGACCGGCTCGGGGCTCTCGCGGGCGGAAAGGCTTAAGCAGGAATTCATCTAAGCGGCAGTAAACTCCTCAGTGAGCTCATTGTGAACTTGAACTGTCTTCCGGCCAACAGCACGGGAAACGGGGCTCGTAGGCGGACACGCGGCCACTGCCGTAGGCCCAGGGGCTGACACTCACATCAGCCCGGGCAGCGGCGGAGTCCGGTTGGCTGAGTTCTCACCTTCGCGTCTCGAACTTGCCGCGGTTAGACGTCGCACTTTTAAGGCGCCGAGAACGCTCCCCCGCAGCGGAGGGAGGCACAGCAGCCCGCGGTAATCCCACCGCGCGTCCCCCGCTGCCTCTGTGAGCTCCTGTTTGGAGTCTTCCTGCCGCGGCTAAGGCGTTCTAGACACATACGCACACAAGTGTATTTTGCACGGAGACTTTTATCGTCGTTTGGATATGACGAGCATTTATACAGATGCGTACGTGCGGAGGCATGCCCCCGTGTGCTTAGGGAATCACCCTGAGGTTTCAGGTAGGGTGCATGTAGAGCAGTCTTGAACCTGAAAATGGAATGCACCGCGTAAGTGTAATGGCGTTCTCGTTGCTACTATGATTTTCAGCGAAAGCGAACGTGAAAACGGAGCCGTGTTTACAGGGAGGCGGGTAGCGAAAGCCCCGGCAGGCTGAGCTGGCGCGCGAGCTGACTGACGGGCGCCAGAGAAGACCTTGAACGTCCTTGCTCACAGTGAGCCAGGCTGGGAAGGTCAGAGGACAGGTGCCTGGCAGCCCAGGTCATCTAGGCCCGTGGTTGCCAAACTGCGGCTCGTGAGCCACAGGCAGCTCTTTGGCCCCTTGAGTGTGGCTCTTCCACAAAATACCACGGCCTGGGCGAGTCCGTGTTGAAGAAGTGGCGTGAGAAGAAGTTTACGTATAAAAAACGTGGCTCTCCGAAGCAGTGTCGGTCGTCGCGCTGTTGTTAGTCGGCCAGGCGGATTAATGACTTTGCCGACCACGGCTCCAGACCAGTGGTTCTCAACGTTTCCATTGGCGGGACGCACAGGTTGAGAACCGCTAGCGGGGTCACCTAACGCCATCGGAAAGCACAGATACTTACCTTACGATCCATTAACAGTAAAAATTAGTTATGAAGTAGCAAGGAAAACAATGTTACGGCTGGGGGTCACCGCAGCATGAGGAGCTGGGTTACAGGGCCGCGGCGTTAGGAAGTGAGAACCGCTGATCTGATGTGTCCTTCGCGGTCAGAGGCAGAAGCGGGAGCAGCTGGGGTCACGGGTCGCGCCTGGCCCAGCGCGCGGTCTCACCGTGACGTCCAGGAGCGCAGCCCGCAGCCCGGCAGGCCGGCTTCCCGTGTGGAACGTGCGCAGAAGCTTCTTTCTGTTCGGAGCCCTCTGCCCACGAGACCCTCCCGCTCCCAGCCTGCCGGGCCAGGAAGACGGGCGGGCAGGCTGCTACCCCAGCCTTCCTGCTCCCCGGCCAGCCTGGGCGGGTGCCCCCCCGCGAGGGCCCAGCCCCGTGCCGGGGACACCCCTCCCGGCGGCCCCGCGGGATGCTGGGCCCTCCAGCGGCCCGCCCAGTGCCATCTTGCACACGATGGTTTTCAACAGATGAAGTCTGAGTTTTCTTTTCCAGGTGACGGCAATGTTCCCTTTTAAATGAAATATTTAACACTTTAATAATTCCTTCGTCACAGCTATTAGCCTGTAGCTATGAAATCGGTGGCATGACAGTAGTAAAACCTGCATTTTTTTAAACCTGCTGGCGACAGCCTCCAGCACGGAGCCTCGGAAGGATTCTCGGGTTCCTGGGGCTCCGAGAACCCCTTTCCCAAAGGCCTCTCCCCAAATTCCCGCCAGAGACCTCAGGAGAGGCCCCGTCAGCGGGCTCAGCTACCCTCCCCCCTCCCCCCGGTGTCCTGGGGGGTCCCAGAGCCCAGGGCCTTCCAGGGGAGGCTGTAAGTCCTGGGAGCCGGGGACTGTGCGAGGAAGGGAGCCGCCTCACCTCCGTCCTCACCAAGAGAGCCCTTCACCCAGAAGCCCAGCCCTCCAGCCCCGGCACCCTCAGCCGGCCGCCAGCTCCCCTGGCCTGGCTGTCCCTCACGTATGGAAATGTCACCAGCACAGTAATTGCACAGCAAGCCATGAAGGTTCCTGTTGAAAATAAAAGCCGGCCTGCTCACATTATGCGTTTACCACAGTCATCTGCCGCACCAGCCTCCCGGGCTGGGTTATTCCACCTCCAGGGAGCAGGGGCCGTTTCTGCGCGGCAGGAAATGGAATTCGCATTGTCACTTCAACCATTTTTCACTGGAAGTGGGCTTTGGAAAATAGGTATTTTCTATCAGGTCTGTATTTTAAAGTAAAAACAGACTTTTTCACTTAAATATGCTTTTAAAATTTTTTATTCCCACCGCAGTCATTAGACGGACCCGCATTGCTTGCTTCCGAAGCAAATGTTTGATATTTTTGTTGTCATGGAGTGCCGTATACTCGCCGCTCCCGGGCACTGTTGTTCATGTGTTTTGCTATCATTCTGGCAATAGTAAATAGAATTCTCTCTGTGACCTGGGTTTATAGAGAAAATATTGTAGTGAAAATTTCATGGAATTACACTCCAAGTTACCTAGATGTGAAATGTGTGGATATTTCTATAAAATTCATGGCAATAAAGCTGTGGAACTCTTTGTAGGAGCCAAAAGCGTAAAAACGATTACTTAATGTAAATGCCATATCACACGACTCTCACCCTTATGTTCAAAGGGACTCAGAATGTGAGACTCACAAGCACACGCCCCGTTAAAGGTCACGTGTCACATGCGGGAGGAGAGGTCGGACGCTCAGCTGGGGGAGGGGGAGGCTGGGGCACCGGGCGGTGTCTCAGTGCCAACAACACTCTCCTAGACCAGCCCAGGGAAGCGTGAGGGAGGGGGAAAGGGAGTCTGTTTAACCCTCCACACATCCCTCTGCCACTTACGTGCGGATCAGCTTTTGTGCTGCCTCCCGAATGCCGGAGCAGGTCCTGAGCGTGTTTTGGGAAATGGTATCTCTGCTGAGCGCTGCCCCTCGGCAGGCATGACTCTGTCCAGCATCTCCGTTCCTACGACAACTGCTTTCTCTTTCTCTTCTCGAGCACGGCCGCTCCTTGGGGCCCAGAATGCACACTGTGTGTGGAGGAGGACCGCACCCGGCCTGCTTCCTTAAAAGACGCACATCCCTGCCCGGCTGGGCTGCGCCCGTGCCCGCACCTGTGCCCGCGGCCAGCACGCTTCTCAGCCGGCGAGGGAGCTTGGCCGAGACACACACTCCTCATAGGGAATGTGCATCCCTCTCTCCTTCTAGAATAAGATATGCAAGAACCAACATAAATGGGGCAGCCTGCCCCGCTTTCTTCCCGAGGACGGGCCTTTGATGTTCAAGAGGAGCCCCTATTAAAGCGGCCTCGCAGGCTGCAGGCCGGCCCGTTTGTGGCAGACGTAAAGCGGCACGCATCTAGCTGGGTGCGCCGGCGCCATTAGTTTGTGAGTCGCATCCTTGAAAATAACTGCGGAGGAGCCAAATCAGTTTAAAAGAAGATAACAAAATGGTTTAAGCTACTTAGGTTGAATGCCAATTATATTTTAATATTCAGCCGAGCATATTTTACTCAGAAAAAAGGCCACATTGACGCATGCATAACTCACGGCGCGTCGGCCAGCTGTGCGGCTCTCCTCCCCGAGTCACTTTGTGCATCTGAGCAGCATGGTAATTTAGTGGAGAACTACCTGAGTGATGGCATTTTCAATGAGCAGGTAATCTACAGAGAATTTTTATATGGTTATGAGTTCTGTGCTTCAGCCCGGCAACACAAAAATACATCAAGACCAATTACGGTATCAACTTTCAGTGTGGTACCCTCGCCACGCAAGTGCATGTATTTCTGCCCCAGGCATTTCAAATTGCATCTAATTTGAAATCTTTGGGGTTTTAATTAAATTTCAGAATATATGGAATTCTTCATTAGTACCTGCTCTGAATAGCAGATGATCCCTCTCTCCGTCTCTCGTTAAAGAAGTAGGCTGTGGTTAGTCGCTTGTTCAGAGGCTGATCGTTTGTGGGGTCTGGGTATTGGAACAGAAATAGTGAAATGCAAAATAATATCAAAAAGATTATTAGTCCGGGGAGAGTCTCTTGATTTGTATTTTAATGGAATTTTACATTTCTCTTAATGATTTGCAAATTGTCCTCTGATTATAAGATGCATTAAGCTTTTCATTTTAATGGCAAAGACACAGCCATTAGCAGAATCTTTTTTTTCCCCCCTCTGTCTTCTTTTCAGAGTGCTTCCCTGCAGCAGATAAATATTGAAACCATTAACACCTTTTGATGTCCATCACAGCCTGCATCCTGGCGCCACGCGCTGTCCGCCGTCCGCCGTGGTTTCGCCGTGTTGGCACCTGGGTGGGGGTCCCTGGCTCTCCTCTTCCCTGGCTGTGTTTTGTTTTCTAGAAGATAGGATTCATTTTTTGTAATGTGTGCTGTGTGTGTGTGTGTGTGTGTGTGTGTGTTTTATTGATTTGAGAGAGAGAGAGAGGAAAGGAGAGGGAGAGAGAGAAACAGCTAATGGCTGCCTCCTGTACACATCCCAACCTGGGATCGAGCCGCAGCCGAGGCATGTGCCCTGACTGGTCCTCGAACTGGCAGTCCTTCTACACCGGCCATGGCCAGGATTGGTTTTGAAGTTAAAACCGATGCATGGAAATGTTATTCGTGGCCCCATTTGTATTAATCAGAGCGACCGTGTGAGGGCTGGCAGCGTTCACAGCGCCTGCCTCAGACTGGTCGGCAGAGCTGGAGGGAGGGCCCGCCCGGCAGTGTGCCTGCGGGGAAATCGGGTAAGTCTCACCCTGCACGCCGGATGCTCCTGTGTCCACCCGTGGGAGATGACCGGGCCACCGAGCTCACTGCGTTAGCCCCCTGACTGAGGCTGGCCACAGCCCGACGCCACGGGCAGGGCACTTGCCTTTGGTTTGACCTTGGTTTCAGGCCAGGGCTTCGGTCCCCTGCAAGCTGTGTGATGTGCATGGCCAGAGCCACGAGGCGGGTCATCTGTCCGCTCCTTCTGCCGACAGTGCTCAGGGAGCTGCCACCGGACCTGTGGCTCGGTGGGCAGCTGTGTGCAGCTCCGCAGCCTGTGCCAGTGTGTGGCCGGGGGACCGCGGCCGCCTCCCAGGGGAGACAGGTGAGCCCGTACCCCTCCCCAGGCCTCCCAGCCGCAGGTTTTCAAAGACACATCCTCACTCCGCGCCAAAGCAGCGGCCTGCGTGTCTCTAAGCGGCGGTGGTCCTCGGGAGGGACCTGGCCACAGCCCCGTTCTGCAGGGTTTTCAGGGAGGAGGCTGGGTTTGCTCCGCGAGGTCCTGGGACCTTGCCAGGCAGCTGTCATGTTCGGAGATGTCTGGGGGTCTGCCACGTGCCCCACAGGCATGCCATCTCTGGGAGGGGCGCTCCTCTGAGCCGGGGCTGTCCGGAGCGGGGGGTCTGGGGGACGGTCTGTGAAAGCTCTTGCGCTGCGTGTGGAAGCCAGGCCCGCTCCGCCTGCGTGACCTCAGGAAGCACTCCGCGGCCTTGACCGCTGTGGGCGTCTTGTGAAGCGTAGCCATGACGTTTCTAGCACGAGGGACGCATGTTACGGCCTGTGCTCTGACCGATCCAGCCGCCCTGGCTCCTACGCATGTCCTTGCTCTGCAGATTAGACACCTAAGGGTGGGGGTGACAGGCCAGCCAGGCTCTGCCCCTGGGCGCGCGTGGGGTTCCACACGATGCAGTGCCCTTCGCCCGGCCACCTCCCTGAGTCTCAGCCCCAGGCCGCCTCTGCACCCCGCCCCTCCCTGCAGAGGCACCGGCGGCTTCCTGAGCTGCTGCCTGAAGGTGTGTGTGGGGGGGGGGGGGGTGCCACGGCGCTTCTGCCCTGGTCCCTGCCAGGAGGGAAGGGAACTGACTCACCCACCTGGCTGGGTAGCGCCCCGGCCACCACGTCCCTCCCTACTCCGTGCTTGTCCGGTGGTGTCCTGGCCGGGAGCCCCTCCCCCTGTGTCCCCCTGCCCGGGGCACACGCGGGACCTGTCTCGTGGGGACCGCCTTCGCCCACCCCTGGGCAGCCCCCCCGTCTCGTTGGGATGGGTGAGAGCCAGAGCCAGCTGCTCAGAACCCACCGCCACTCCCTCTGCATTCCCCGCCGCCTGCGGCAAAGGCTCAGAGTGCTGCCGAGATTAATCCCCGAAGAGCCCCCGTTTCTCTGCAGAGAAATTAAAGCTCCGGCTCCTTCCCCGGTCCTCTGAGGGCCCTATCAGCCCTGGGCCCCTCTGACCGGGGAGGCGTTCACCAGGGGGGAGGCTGAGCTCCTTGTTGGTGGGCCCTCAGGAGTTCCCCAAACACAGACCAGGCCTCGGCTCTCAGACCAGCCAGAGCCGCACGGGGGGTAGGTCAGCGCCCGCCCCGTTAGACTCCTCAGTTTCCCCAGAGATCCAGTCAACCAGGCGGGCGGAGCGTCCTTCCCCGGCCGGCCTGGGGGCGCGCTGGCCAGGGTGAGGAGCAGGCTGGTTTTTCAGACACAGGAGCCCAGAGGATCCTGGCACAGCTTCCCTCCTCCTCCTGGGTGCCGGTGAGGGCCCGCAGGAGGCTTCTGGAAGTTTCTGTCAGGAGGCATAGGGCGCCCCTGACCGGTCGGGAGAGGGGCAGTGTCAGCACGCGGGGACTGCTAGCCTGTGAGCACACGTCTGACGGCCGTGGTGTATTTAGCGTGACCCGCTCCAAAACCACTAGCCAGGGTCCATCTCTCCGTGTGGCTAAGGCCGCCGGCAAAGACTGGTTGGGGGTGACGCCACTGTGCTGTGCTGACCTGGCGGAAGCAGGCACACGGTCTGGCAGGCGTTGTAACACTCATTTTAAATACCATCCTCTCCCTTTTCGGTGTTTGGGTCACGGGGTTGTGTCGTGGAGGGAACGTGGCCCTGTGCCTCTGACCACAGCGTCCGGGCCAGGAGCTGGCGTGTCTGTAAGGGGAGCGGGGCCACAGGGGCCCCAAAGCAAGGCCGCGGACATAGTGTCCGCAGGGGTGGGGACGGCAAAGGGCCTGGGCGGGACCTTCCGCTGGATCCCTTTCCCGGCGGTCACCCTGTGTGAGGGGGACCCCCACACGCCCGCCCCTCTTGCCCCGGCACCTTGCGCCTGCGTCCCTCCCGTCCCCGTGCTGTTCGGAAGGCGCTCACACCTGTGCGGGAGCCAGTCCTGCGGCTCTGAGCGGAATGACAATTATTTGAGCGGTAGCGGTGCTAATGGATAATTATTCACATTCGTACCAGGACAGTCACAGTTTAATCATTTCTCTGAAGGCTTCCTGAAGTTCGGGCTCCAAGTCCTCGGCATAATTCTCCTGTTAACTAAGTTCGGGCGCTCTAACCACGGGAGGAGAACAGGCAGGCGCGGGGCGCGGCTGGCAGAGGGGCGCTCCCACCTGCGGGCACGGGCTCCTTCCCGCAGCGAACGGTCCGGTCCTCCTGCGAGGAGCCCCAACATCTGCTCCGTGCACCCCCACCCGACAGCCGGCGGCGCTCCTCATCCGGAGCTCGGAGGCCGCACGGCCCGGCCTGGCGATCCCCGGGCCCCTGTCCTCCCCAGAACAGTCAGGACCCCAAAGAGCTTTGGATCATGAGGGCTGTGTGAGAAAGTAAACGAGGGGTTGTTTAAGTGTCTTTCTTTTAAAGCAACACCCTGCTATCAATAGCTATTTATAGCAAAGGAACTATTCTGTAAGACCAACAGCATGTGAGGACAGCGTGACCTGACCTTGCGTTTTTGCCAGCCTCGTGGATGCCTGCGCTTGGATCTGCGTGGGGCCCTACAGGGCGGGCGAGGTGCTTTCGCAGGCCTGCGTGTGGGACCCTCGTGTCTGTCCCCCATTCGACCAGGAGGCTGGGTGGGCGGACAAGTGGCAGGGAAGCTTTTGTGGCGAGTGCTGAGGGGTGATGCGCAGAGGGGACCCCTGCTGGAGGCCCCGCCTCCGGAGGGAGTGCATGATTTTGGGGGGTTTTTTTGCACACGGCTGCCCGGTGGCTCCGGCTCCATTTGTTGAAAGACCATCCTTCTCCCCTACACGGCCTTTGCTCCTGGGTTTGTGGGGTCTCTTTCTGTTCTGTTCCATTTTGCTAAGTATCTGTTCTCTCACCAGTACACGCGGTCCTGATCTCTGCCGTTTTATAGAGAGATTCCCTTTTCAAACATTGGAGAGGCTTGCATTCCTGGGACAAAATCCACTTAATTTTAGTGTCCTGTGTGTGTGTGTGTGTATATATATATATATATATATATATGCGATTGTTCAGGTACTGACCACCAGGTGGTTGGTGATCCTTTTTTTATTTCTACATTCTTGATTTTCTGTCAACTATTTCTATCAGTTACTGAGAGAGAAATATTGAAGTCTCCAAGTATATTCGTATATTTGTCTAATTTTCCTCCTAATTTTTGTCCATTTTTACTTTATTTGAAATTCTGTTGTTAGGTACACAAAAATTTACAGTTGATATGTCATCTTTGTGGGCAGTTTATCAATATGTATTCCTTTATTTTTAAAAAAAAAAATTTATTTTAGAGAGGAAGGGAGAGGGAGAGAGAGATAGCAAGCAACATCAATGATGAGAATGATTGATCAGCTGCCTCCTGTGTGCCCACTAGTGGGGATCGAGCCCATAACCCTGACATGTGCCCTTGATCAGAATCGAACACGGAGCCCTTCAATCTGCAGGCCAAGGTCTATCCACTGAGCCAAACCAGCGAGGGCTGTGTATTATTCCTTTTTACCCTGAAAATTTTATTTGCTCTTAACTCTACTTTGTCTGATATTAACTTTTTAAGATTATTGTTTACATGGTATGTTTTTATCCATTCTTTTTCTTTTAAACCACCTATGTCTATTATTTGAAGTTTTGTTTGTTTGTTTGTTTGTTTTTTAGAATGCACATACTTGGGTTCTTTTTTTAATTCATTTATCTTTTCATTGGTGTGATTAGACCATTTACATTTAATGTAATTATTTATATGTTTGAATTCAGGTATAAATATAACATTTTTATTTTTATCTTATTTATCTATTACATTTTATTTTTATTACTAGGTAACATTTCGTTTGTTTTTCTGTCGTTTTCTTGGCTTTCCTTTCTCTTTCCCTTTTCTATCCTTCCTGTGGGCTATTTTAACACATTTTTGGTATTTAATTTTACTTTACCTGTTAGTTTTTGACTATAGTTATCTCTTGTCATGGTTTTCCTAGTGGTTGCTCTAGGAATTACATGCTGATTTTTACAGTCTTATTGGAATCAATATTTTACCACCTTATGGTAGAATGTAGAAACTTTCCCACCATAAAGATCCTTTAAGCCCCCTCCTTGAAGTTATAGTGACATATATTTTACATCTACACACGCTGAAAATATTATCTGGTGATGTTATGATTTTACTTTCAACCATCATACATGTTTCAAAGATTGCAACCAAAAATTCCATTTCATTTCTTCTGCCTTTATTTCTAACTGGAGACCCTGTGCATGGATTCCTGCACTGGTGGGGTCCCTCAGCCTGGCCAGCGATCGGGGCTGATCAGGGGCCCCTTTTTCAGTCCCGACTGTGGCCTGCCAGCCCCCGGGCATTCCACAGAGCGACGCTCTATCCACTGAGCCACACCGGTTTCGGCTTGTGGGAGGATATTTAACCACCGAACGTGGTGGCCCCTCCTCCAGAATGGGCTCCACTGCAGCATCCGCTTCTGGGCAGGCTGGAGCTAACGGCGCCGGCTCAGAGCCGCTTACATCATCCGTGCCTTCGCTCCCTGCAGGGTTTCCAGGTGCATTTCTAAAAAGCTGTGCTTGATTGCTGAGCGTAGCTTCTTGAGCTTTTTTCCCCTATCATTGCCTGGCATGTGCAGGGTGAGAGATGGTCTGCCATCCACAGGGAAGCTGGACACGTTGGGAAAACTGTGCTCTGACATGGCTGCGTCACTGTTTGGTGATATGACGCTTGTACCCGGGAAAGAAGGTGCTCGTACCGTGGAGGCTTCATCAAGGATGCTGGAGCGGGGCCGGGCCCCAGATGGCTCTGTGCTGCCGTGTGTTTTTTGTTTATTTTTAATCCTCACCCCGAGGAGGTTATGTTTAGAGCAAGGAAGGGAGCAAGAGAAAGAGAGAGGGAGGGAAAAAAAAACACAAAAAAACGTTGACTGGTTACCTCTACCAGGGATCGAGCCCCCAGCCCAGGTTTGTGCCCTGAGTGTGAATGGAACCCGCAGCCTTTGGGTGACACGGGATGATGCTCAGCCGCCTGACCGCCCGGCCGGGCTGTGCCGAGGGCAGTAGCCATCGCACCCGCACCTCTCCTCCCGTGTCAGCAGGTTCCCAATGTCCGGGCCGTTCTCCTGGGAGACCCGGTGCACCTCTCCCCGAGTCACTGCAAACACAGGCGCCAGCCACCCTGTGCTCGGAGGCAGGGCCCAGGCCCTCCGCCCTGCCCGGGGCTGCCCGCTGCCCCCCTCTCTCCTCAGTCACCGTGGCCGGGCCGCCTCCTGGCCTGCTGCCCTCCGTGTCTCTCAGGTGAGGGCAGCTGTGGCCACAGCCGCCAGGAGGAACGGTTGGCTGCAAACCCCCCGGAGCCGGCGCCGTAAACAGGGCTGTTTGCGAAGGACACCGCCCCGCCCGCGGCCTGCACACGGCGGCCTGCGCTAATGAACCCCGAGCCGCTAATGTGGTTCCTCCAGTTAAATTGATTCATGAATTTTGAAGAGAACATTATCTAATGAATTTTCTTTGAATAGAAAGCAATTAAAAGGACAAATCAGTCTGATTAACCCCAAAGTCACCCTCCTGCCACAAACGGTGTACAGTTTGAAATTATATCACAAGAAACTGGAGCACACTTGCTATCTTTTGCCCTCGCCTAATCCATGCAAATTAATGAACAACAAAGTTAATTTCTTTGATGACCCTCTTCCCGTATCACCTGGATTATGCTGATGTTTAATTTGCTTAATGTTATAATAAAGACCAAACAGATTTTTTTTTTTTTCCGGCGACGTGATTATCCTTCCCTTCGGTTAAGAAGTGATTTTTATTATTTAGCGTACATGTAAGGGTGTGTTTCCTTTAAGAACCAAATTGCACTTTGCCAGCTAGGCACTGCTCCTGCCAGCGAATCCTCCCCTTTGTTGGTGCCATGGGGACCTCCTGCCACAGAGGGCTCAGGGCCCCACCGTGGGGACGCAGCTCCCCCCATGTCCAGCCCTCCGAGCCATGCCCGGTGCTCCCCGCCGTGTCCCTGCAGACAGACAATAGGCAGCATCCAGACTGTCCTCTCCGCCCGGGCTTCCTTCCGCAAACTCCGCACAGAGACGCCCTACCACCGGGGGTGTCGGGGGACAGCTCTCGTGTTCACCTGCTCGCCCTCAGCACGTGGGGAGCTGCAGGTAAAGCAACAATGGCGCCCTTTTGTTCCGAAGCCCCGCTCCCTGCAGACGCCTGCAGCCAAGGTCACTGCCGATGGGGCCTGCGGTTTGGCATTGAGTCCTGCCGGGCTTCTCTTTCCTTCCGGCCGGAGCGGGACGTGAACCAGCCGTGCAAATGGGTTCTCTAGGCCGGTGGGCAGGCGGGGCTCCTGTGCTGAGGAGCTGGGCCGCGTGCTCGTTCACAGAGGCCTGTGGCCGAGGGAGCATCTGGGGGGAACGGGGGAGCCGGGAAGAGGCCGCAGCTCCGGGGTGCGTGGGCTGGGTCCCCGGAAGGCACAGGCCTGTGTGCGGGCCGTGTGTTATTGGGGGCAGCGCCTCTGTCTGTGCCAGTGCGTTTCCCTCTGGGGACAGGCGGCTGTTTGTATCAGAGCCGCGGGAGCCGACCGTCCCCATAACATCGTCTGCATTCTGCTTCCAGACTCGTTCACCGGGCAGGTGCTGCGGAAGCTGCTGGAGGCCGTGAAGTTCGGAGAAGTGGTGTCTTACCGGCAGTTGGCGGCCCTGGCAGGCAGCCCCAAGGCCCCGCGGGCGGTGGGCGGCGCGATGAGAAGCAATCCTGTAAGTCGGGGTGACCGCGGAGATGGGGGTCGGGGGTGGGCCTGGGCACCGCCCTGGGGCCGTGTCACTTGATGTGAGCACGTTCCCCGGGCAGCCTGTGCTGTGGGGGTGGGGGCGAGGGGGGCGGACAGGAAGCATTGGTGACGGGACCTCGGAGAGACTTGGGCAGCACGTGGGGTCCCCGGGTGTGAGGGGAGGCGTGAGAACCACAGGAGTCCCGTGCGGGGAGCACCGGGGACGGGCTGGGGAGGGGCGAGGAGACCTCCCTTCGTTCACCAGCGGGCGCCCCGGGCGCCGTGTGAGCCCCCTCCCCCAGGCGCTTTCACTGGAGTGAAAGGCCCTCTAGTTTCTCACCTTCTAGAAGGCTCACGTGCCGGGTCCGGCTCCCCAGGGCATCTCTGTCACGAGGTCCAGCCCTCCTGGGCCTGGCCACGAGGGATGGCTGACCTCTGGCCTGGGCTATGGCTGGGTCTGGGCGTGGCTGCCCCCAGGTCCTCCCTGTCCTGTCCCTCCCGGGTGCTGACGGTGGGTGTGGCTGAGGGCACACACAGACCCTCAGGGGCCGGCTTCTCCAGAGGAGGGCCGTGGTGCAGGTGGCTGGGCCTGCCATGCCCAGAAGGATGGAGGCACCTCTGGTCCCATCAGGTCACACACGGGCCAGCGGCCGTCCAGCCGCAGGAGGAACCAGCACAAGGGAGGGAGAGGCCGTGGCGGGGCCTGGGTGTGGGCAGGCTGGGCTCCCGGCCTGCCTGACGGCTCAGCCCCCGGAGACCCCGCCCGGCTGTATGAGGCCCTGGGATTGCCCCCCTCACGGCCAGGCCGGACCGACATGACACGCTGTCACACCGGTGGCAGCGGCTTCTCCCTGCGGCCACAAGAATACCTTCCGATCGGGCAGAGCAAACAGCATCCCTGAGTCCGGGATGGGAAATGACTGAATCAGACCCGCTTTCTGAAAAAACCGGGTGGCTTTGCTGTCCATTTTTTTTTTAAATATATTTTATTGATTTTTTTTACAGAGAGGAAGGGAGAGAGATAGAGAGCTAGAAATGTCAATGAGAGAGAAACATCCATCAGCTGCCTCTTGCACACCCCCTTTCGGGGATGTGCCCACAACCAACGTACATGTCCCCTGACCGGAATCGAACCTGGGACCTTTCAGTCCGCAGACCGATGCTCTATCCACTGAGCCAAACCGGTTTCGGCTTGCTGTCTGTTTTCAAGGCCATTTTCCTCCCCGCTCACCGGGGACAGGCGGGTGTCGGCATGCCACAGCCGGCTGCACCCGGCCCTCCCTGACTCGTGGCCGCCCCGGGCAGCGCCGGCGCCTGGGAGGCTGCAGTCACCTAGCCTTCCGCCCGGAGCGGCCTGGCTGGTCCTGGAGAAGCTCCTCCTGGCACCGTCTGCACACACACCTGCTCTGCGAAGGTCTCGCCACGTGTGATGTGGGACGCTCCTGTGTCTCCCATGCTTTCCGTGTCCCCGTGTCCGGAGCGCCACTGCCTGTCGTTGCTGGTGCCGGCCGCGTGTCTTTGGAGCGCACGGCGTGACTCCGAGCTAAGTTTGGGAATAGGGCTGTTACGTTTGCCAGTAACGCGTAACTGTGTCTCCCTTTGGGTGTGACCGGTTTGATTTGCTCCAGATGAAAAGGCCACCGGACCCCGTGGTGTCGCGGGAGAGGGCTCCCTGGATCGCCTCCGTCGGAAGCTGACCGGGTTTCTGCGCCCTCCCTGCGTCCCTGCAGCCACGGCCCCTGTGGGATGCTCCCTTCACGTCCCCGCCCTGTCCCGGAGGTTCCGCTGCCCAGGCCGTGGGGGCTGCTCTCCCGCCTCCCGCTGGACGCCCGGTTGGGTGCCAGGCGCACACAGGCACGCTGGCGCTGAGACCGGCTCTAACCGGTGGGCACAAACGGGAGCCTCACCTGCCTCAGCGGCCGCGCTCCTGGCGATATTCAGGAACATTTATTGTCGTGCAACCAGCGCGACGCCGGCCTCCTGCCGTTAATCTCTGATGTCTCTCTGCGTGTACGGCCTTGGCCGCTGAGATTTATAAAACGGGATCCACGGGGCTTAAGGCTCCGTGTGCACAACGGCCTCGTGTGGGCCTCCCGTCGCGTGCCGGAGGCCAGCGGGCGGAGCCCCCAGGCCGGCAGGAGCCTCTGCAGCCCTCCCGTCGGGCCCTCGCCCACCCGATGGCGAGGCTGCCTGGCACCAGCAGCTGCGGGGCTGAGCGGGGCCCGGTCTGGGGTGCAGGCGCATCCCTGTATGTGGCCGGCGGCACCTGGGCGTGACGGGAGCTGGACAGTCCCCACGGGGTTTCTGTAAAGTGATGAGGGCCTCCTTAGAATGGGCTGGGGGTCAGGGGTGACTCTGACCCATGGGAGAAAGAGGTGCCAGCCCGGGGCCGGACGTGCCTGGTGTGGACGTCCCCTGACTGTGTCCTGCCCTCGGCAGTGATGGCTGGCTAGCTACTGCACAGTGTGTCCGTGTCATGGAGACTGGCTCCCTGGACATGCTCCCTGAACAGCGCTCCGGGGAGGGGGGGGGGAGGGCGGGGCGCACACCGGGAGGAGTGTGGGAAGCACGTGGCGCGTGCCTCTGGGGCTTGTGGGAGCGCGGGCACATCGGCATCACTTCCCTTCCTCGCCAGGGGAGGCGAGCTTTTTGCCGGGAGGGAGGTTCGAACTGTCCTAGACACTCGGGTTCTTCCGGAGTGTCCCTGGAGGCCCTCGCCAGCCCGGGGAAGACGGTGCGGCGGGCCTCCGGAAGGCTCTCCAGCCCCAGCGCGGAGGCGGGCCCGCTCTCCGGTAGATTGCGGGCCGGAGAGGCCGGCCCCCTCCCCCAGGAAGCACCAGCGCCCATCCGCACACAGAATTTGCTTAATGCCGTTCAGAGGCGATCGATCCGGCGCGCAGAGCGTCTCCCACCTTCTCCCAAACAGAACGCCTTCCGAGGAGTGAGTTTATTCACACATCGCCAGGAGCGCTAACGACCCCGCGCGCGCTCTGCCAGTCACCCGGACGCCGCTGATAAAGATTTAGCATCATGTTCTGAGTGTCAGGGCTGTCAGCGGGGCTGAACCATTTGACCAGAAGAAAAAAACGCACAGGGAGCTATTGATTACAGCTTCTCGGTGTCACTTGTTCGCCAGGATTTAGGTATTGATGAGGCCGCGAGTGAAAACAAGCCCTTCCCCTGTGGGCTGCCGCCCGGAGAACAAAGGCGAGATGGAGAGAGCACCGGCGGCCCCCGAATCAGAGGGATTCCCCATCGATCCACGGGCCCCTCCGTGTTGTTCTCGGTGGAGACAAATCTCCGGGTTTGGAAGTTGCATAGCCTGGGAGAGCGGCCCGTGTTAGTGATGGAACGTGCGCGCGGGGTGAATTAGGTTTCACAGCGTGAGGGTCCGGGGCAGCTGCCACGTTCTGAGCCGCTTGGTTCTTGATAAGGATCATATTTCATGCCGCGCCATCATCGAGGCCCAAGGTCTGGCGGGCCCCGCTCCTTTGCAGTGTCCTCGGGGCCCCGATACCTGTTAGCGTGTTTCTTCGTGTTAACGGCGTGAAGCCCGCCACCGGCATTAGCGGGAGCCGGAGCAGCGTCCCCCTCGCCAGCGCGCGTGGCGCGTGCTCGGTCGCTCGCCTGTTCCTGTCACCGCGGGCACCACACGGCCTGGGCGTCACTTCGTCACAACTGGCCGTCCTTCCCCCCGGCCGTCCTGTCCTCTGTGACACACGGCAGGAGCGCCCGGTTCACGTTACACACACACGCACACACACGCACACAGATCATCGCATAGCTTGCTGGGGGCGGGTCACGGGGAGATCCCTCAGGTGAGAGGCTCGGACCGGAGCCTACGTGTTGGCAGAGCCAAGCTGAAGGAGACCAAGCCTCCCTCTTCGCCAGTCAGACACCTGAGTGGCGTTTGGCCTCCCCGCGCCCGCCAGGCGGTGATCCCAGAGGCCGGGCACCGATGAGCGCCGAGTCCCAGTGACGGTCCTTCTCAGCTATCTGCCCTCCGGGAGGCAGGCATGTGGCGGTGTGCGGGCCCGGGCAGCGCTGCACTTCTCCCTGAAGCTTCACCGGAGAGGAAGTCCCGGACCCAGGCTGCGCACATTACCATGGCAACCCGAACTTCCCGTGGGAATGGGGCCTCCTCCTCTGTGCCAGGAATGGCCCGGCCCCCAGGCCCGGCGAGGGGCGTGAAGGTCGGACAGGAATCCTTCTTTGCCCCAAACGGCCACGTGGCTGAGCTCGGGCGAGGGACTGGGTTCGCCCCGGGCGTGACCGCGGCCTGGCTGGTTGGCACAGGATGTCATGGGCGCCGCTGGGGGCACACAGCACGCTCTCCAGTGGCCCAGGAGCACCACGTCTGGCCCACAGGGCCAGAGCCCGCTCGGGGCCCACAGAGCCCACACTCGGGCAGAGGGTTTGTGAGGCGGCTGAGGCAGACCGGCGCCCAGCCGGTGACCCAGCTCCATGCCAGGAAAGGGCGTCCAGCGATGCCGAGGCAGGAATGGCTCCCAGGGAGCAGCGGTGCCCGGCACCGTGAGGAGATCCAGCGGCGCTTCAGCCGCCGCCTCCAGGCACTGGGCTGTCAGCGGCTGGCGGTCGTGTCTGGTTCGCCGACTGCGGAGGTGTAGCGTGGAAGTCAGGGTGCGGACCATCTCGCTGCTGAGCTACAGCCGAGGGGGTGGGCAGTGGACAGGCCCTGGAGCCCGCGAACCCTCACCTTCAGGGCCTGGCAGGGCCCCCCGTGTGCCCACGGAAGAGCACGTGGCGATCCGAGTGCGAGGCTCCCCGTGTCAGGGAGGAATGGGGGGGCGTTTCTCCTCACAGAGCACGGGGCAGTGTGGGGCATCCGGGGTGCTGGGTCTGACCGTGCCACAGGGCGGCCTGCTCCCCGCCGGCAGCCATAGTGGGTGCAGAGAGAGGGCCAGGGCAGCTGAGGGCAACGAGGAGCCGGGGGTGGGCTGGGGGGGCAGAGCTCCAGGGCACCCCAGGTGTGAGCTCTGTTACGTCTCAGGTTCGGGAACGTCAGACACCGCCCGTGACGTGGAGTGTACGTTTCAGTGTTGGAAACGCACTTTGTGACTCTCTCCAAATGAGATTGTCTCCCCTCACAAACCTCCCTGCACAGGGACTGGCTGGAGGACGCCACACACGTTCACCTCGGGGATTGCACCCACCCCTGCCCCCGCCCCATGGAGACCCCAGAGGCCGGGCCGTGCTGCTGGGAGCGAGGTCACCCGTGGGTGGGCCCCAGCGGCAGCCCCGGGTCCCCGCTCAGCGCCTCGGCGGGAGCCCCGGGACCTCCCGGGCCCGCAGCCCAGGCTGACGGGGCCCCCTCTGTCTTCCAGGTCCCCATCCTCGTCCCCTGCCACCGCGTGGTCTGCAGCGGCGGCGCCGTGGGCAACTACTCCGGGGGGCTGGGCGTGAAGGAGTGGCTTCTGGACCACGAGGGCAGCCTGGCGGGCACCCCGGCCCGGGCAGGGGGCTCCCGTCTGGCCCGAACCCGGTGCGGGGCCCTGAGGGGCAGCAGCAGCTCGGAGTCCGCCGGCGGAGACGGATGGTCTGCGGCCAGAGTGAGAGTGTGACGCCCACCGCATTAAAGCAGCTTCTGGGCCCTGGGGCCCTGTGTCCACCTCCCTTTGTCTTTTTCACCTTTTCCCGCAGAGCGAGTCCCCTCCTCTCGCCGTGTCCTGCCGTCCTGGTGTGTCCGACAGGGATGGGGGGCGGGGGGGCACTGGGAGCAGGAGGGCCACCGCCCAGGAGGGAAGCATCGGCGTCCATGGGAACAGCTGGGCACCGCCCAGAGCCAGCTGCAGCCCTGGGACCACGGCCCATGCCGCCTGCCCCGGCCGCCGCCCTGCCCCTCCCCCGAGAGACTGACCACCGGGCGTGGACCTGCCCCCCTGCCTGGTGTGAAAGCTGGGGCCTCTGGGAAGAGGGCCGCTGGCGGGAATGGCCTCTGTGAGGTTTTCGAGCTTCGTTTGCCCAGCTGCCAGGAAAGCTCGTGCCAGACGCAGCCACTGTGGTCTGTGTGGGTCGCTGGCGAGGACCTGGTCATCAGAACCATTGGCAGCATCAACCATTGGCAGCTGGGCGAGGTTCAGGCTGGGGCTGGAGGGCGCCTGACCGAGGGGTGTGATTTCACAGGCTGACCCCCAGCCCCCGACCCCGCCCTGCTCCTGGCCTTGGCGCACTCCGCCAGCGCCCCCAGGAGAGCCTCGCAGTGGGAGGTCACCCTGGAAGGGGGTCAGCTCCTGTGGCCGGCACCAGGAGCACCCCAGATCTGTGTGCCACCGGGGCCTGGTACCTGTGGGCATCTTGCTCGTCGTTAACTGTGTCTAAAAGCAGGGGCCCGGGGCTGGGTGTGGTATATAACGCGGGGATGTGATTCCCGGGAAATGGCTGCACCCTGTGCCCCGGAAGCCGTATTTCCGTCCGGGCTCCTGTGACCGAGTGAGCCGCAGCTCAGGAGCGTGAGCGGTTTGTGTCTGTCACCAGGAACCGGGTAAAAATGCAGCCTCGTCATGTGCGGGTTGGGGCGGGTTGTGTGTTTCACATCCATTCCCCACGGCAGAGCGGGTACCGAACGGAAACCAGCCTCGGGGCCTCCTCGCCCTTGGCCGTGGTCCTGTCCTTCTCCTCCGCCAGCCAGGCCCCGTCTGGGTTTTCCCTTCACGGATGACGTGGCCTGAGCTTCACCCACGTGTGCCCTGCTGGTCCCGGCCTTCTCGGGACGTCAGCGTTGGAGCGAGCGAAGTCCTCTCCCCACGGTGGGCGGGCACGCTCCTCCTGGCGTGGCCCCCGGAGCCGGCTCCCGCAGCCGTGGGCGCCGCGCCCATTTCAGGCCCCACTCAGGCTTCCGGAGCCGGAGGCCTGTGGCTTGTCCCTGTGGGAGCGGAGGCCGGCCCTGGTTCCAGCAGGCCGGGAAGGCCGTCGGGGGCCGGGCTGCACTTTGCATCAGGGGGTCGTGACAGGGGTTGGGATCCACGTTTCCAGAGGAAGAGGCGGGCACCGCAGCAGGCACCTCTGCCTGGGCCCTCCGCAGCGGCAGCGGGGAGCTTGGCTCTCAGGCAGCAGCTGAGGTGCGGGTTCTCTCTCGTGCTCTCCAATAGAGGGCACCATAGCAGTGCGCTAGGCTGTGGTCCGGAGGCCCCGGCCCGGCTGCCTGGGAGCGGCTGGAGAACGGTCAGCAGGTGGGACTCTCGGAGGGGCTGTGACCGGCCCACGTGCACGGCGGCCATCGGGGCTGCTGGCGGGGAGCAGGCCGCCCTGTGGCACCGTCAGACCCCGACGATGCTCCAGATGTCCCACACGGCCGTGTGCTCGCTCGGAGGCCGCCCCCTGAGCGGGACAGCGTGGCTCCCTGACACGGGGGAGCGCCCACTCTGACCTCCAGGCCCCGGGGGAGGGGGTCCACGGAAGGGCCCTGGGCCATCCCGGGCCGAGCAGCCACACACACACCTGCAGCAGGCGAGGGCCAAGCCCCTGCTGCAGCTCGGCCACGTGCAGCCAGGGACCCGCCCGCACAGCCCCCCGCGGGCACCTGGACACTCTGCGGGGCCCTGCACCGCCGGCCTGGGCCGTGCCCTCAGTGCAGCACGGCCCGCACTCCGTTTCCTGCCTCCCTGGGCCGCTCGGCCCTGTCAGACGGCTCGATACATGCCCCGAGGTGAGCTGACAAAGGCAGCGGCGGGCGCACAGCGGGGCCGTGTACCGCTCCGAGGACAGGCTCCGCGGGGGCGACATGAAAGCCGGGCGGTCGCCCGGAGCTGCTGTCGCTCAGCATCGCGGCACCGCTTACAAACACAAAGAGGAGAAGGACAGGCACGGAGAAACACGGCAAACCTCCCAAATGAAAAGCGTATCGACACAAGGACGCTGTGTTCTCTGGCCTTGGCCGCGGGTCCCCTCGCCAGTCCGTTTCCCGTCCCTCCCGCGCTCAGCTCGGCGCTTTGCACGCGCACACGGGGGCCCGCGGGCGACGCCACAGCTGGCAGCGCACAGCAGCTGGGCCGGCGAGGGCTGTGCCCGCCCGTTCCCAAAGGCCAGAGAGCGAAAGGTTCGGAGATCGTGTTTGTCTTTGCAGAACCGCATGTACTGAAGCCGGAGCCCTGGCTGGGCCCGGGCCAGACCAGGAACAGGGGGAGGGGTGGCCGGAGGGTGGTACTCGGCAGGGCACGGACGCAGGTGGCAGTGGGCGCCTGGCAGTGGATCCCTGCATTGGGGGGTCTGACTCAGGGGTAGTTGCGAGCAGCCCTGGGCGGCTCGGTCGCGGCTGGAGACGCAGTCCCTCCTCAGCCAGCGGCTCCTGCGTTTTCCCGCAGGGCCTCCACCCTGCAGGCTGGTTCCCAGAATCTCCTGTGCCGACTGGCCTGGCGTCTCCAGCGTGCGTGTGTCTGTAGAGAAGCCATCGCTCTTTTTTTCTCTTTTTGGTTAACCCTCATCCCAGGATTCTTTCTTTCCATTGATGTTTAGAGAGAGTGTAAAGGTGTATGTGTGTGTGTGGTGGGGGAATGGAGAGAGACAGAGAGAGGGAGAGAGAAACATTGATGAGAGACACAAATTGATCGATTGCCTTCTGCACACACCCTGACCGGGGCTGGGATGGGGCCTGCAGCCCAGGTGCATGCCCTTGACTGGGAATTGAACCTGGACCATTGGTCTGCAGGACAAGGCTCTAACCACTGAGCAACAGGCCAGGGGTGTTTCTTAACCATCCGTGAATGAGGCGCTATTACAGAGACACATCCTTTAAGACGGCGGTGTCCGGAGGCAGACTTGTCGGACATGATGCTCCCCGAGGCGCCAGGCGGATGCCGTTCTTCCTCTGAAAAGCTCACGGCAACATCCCCAGAGATGCCGTCACAGACTCCATGGTCATCCGCTGGCCCCCTGGGACCCCGGGCCCTGCTGGCATCTCCTCTCCCGCCGCCTCAGCACCAGCATGCCCACCTGGGCTGTCAGTGTGCCGGCCGCTGTGCCCACAGGTGGCAGTGCCAGCTCGAACCCCAGCCACTACTGGGACAGCCGAGGTGTCAGAGCTAGCTCCATGTGAAAATTGCTCCTTTCGCGTCCAGTTGGCCAGATCTGAGCGCTGTTTGGGTTTGGCGCTGCACGTGGGGAGACGCCACAGCGATAAATAAACGGCTGCATTGGACCGCGCGGGAACGAATTGTTTTCTTTCAGGCAAAAGGCTTTCCCTGGAGACCAACCAGGAGACCCCGAACCTGGCGCCGAGGGCGCCGAGCGCTGGGGTGCCCGGGGCCTTGGTGTCACCGGGTGTGTGTTTCCACGGGGCTGTCCTGGCGTGGGGCCTGGGGCGTGGGGCCTGGGGCCTGGGGCCTGGGGCCTGGGGTGTGGGGCCTGGGGCCTGGGGTGTGGGGCCTGGGGCCTGGGGTGTGGGGCCTGGGGCCTGGGGTGTGGGGCCTGGGGCCTGGGGTGTGGGGCGTGGGGCCTGGGGCCTGGGGCCTGGGGCCTGGGGCGTGGGGCCTGGGGTGTGGGGCCTGGGGCCTGGGGTGTGGGGCGTGGGGCCTGGGGCCTGGAGCCTGGGGTGTGGGGCGTGGGCCACGCGTGGGGCCTGGGGCCTGGGGTGTGGGGTGTGGGGCCTGGGGCCTGGGGTGTGGGGTGTGGGGCGTGGGGCCTGGGGCGTGGGGCGTGGGGCCTGGGGCGTGGGGCGTGGGGCCTGGAGCCTGGAGCGTGGCCGGGCAGAGGGGGCCCTCGGGGAGGGTCCCCTCTGGCTTCCTGGGCCCACACAGGGCTCTCACTCCCCTTTCTCGTCCATGGACACCACATGGCTGAAGTTCACGGCAGCTCTCCCTGTTACCGGTTTGAAAGACGTGGAGGTTTAAGCAGAACTCTGCCAAGCAGCCCCCGTCTGTCTGACTGTCTGTCTGTCTGATTGAAGGAGTGGGGGTGGCAGTTAAAAGCCAGGCCCGGAGCTGGAGAAACTGCAGGGTCCGGGTGTCTCTCGGTGACTGAGGACAGCCGCCCGGCGTCCTTGGCCCCGTGGCTCCAGCCGCCGACAGACGGAGGGCGTCTGGCCTGCATCACCGCCGGCGCGGGACCTGGCCGGGCGGTGCACGGCCCCGGACGCGGCCGGGAGGTGCGCGTGGAGGCGGGGCCAGCCTGCCGGCGCCGGGGCTGATGAAAGGTCGCCGTTAGCAAGCCTTTCAAGCTGCTCATTAATGCTCTCTCCATTGAGAGGTCCCACACGGACCGCGGGCAGGGTCAGCCTGAAAGCGTGGCACGGGGTGGGGTGAGGTGTGATGGGCAGCCGTGAGGCCCACCCCTAGGTGCCCGCTCCAGCTGCGCCCGGGTTCCTGGTGGGCCCCGGGCGGTGCTGCGTGTGCCGGAGGTGCTGGGCTCAGGTGGCAGGGGCACTGTCTGAGGATTTAGGACGGAGCTGCCACGTGGTCGATGTCATGAACTCTGACCCCGTGGGAGCAGGAGGGGAGGCTGCTGCAGGAGGGCTGACACGCGTGGTGGCTTCACCGTGGGTCCTGTGGGCACGGGCAGCGCCCTGAGCGGCTTCTCCGCTGTCTGTGAGGTTCTCCCTGACGAGGCACCAGGCAGAAGGGGCTGAGGGCTGGGAGCTCTGTCCCTCTTCTCCCCGTGTTTTTCAGCTGCCGAGTCATCCACACACCCCCCAGACACACGTGCCACTGCGCACACACCATGTGTGCACACACTACAGCACACGCACACACACACACAGCACGGCACACGCACACATCACCAGATGAGTGCGTACACACACACACACACACACACACACCACGGCACACACACCCTGCAGGTTTTCCTACATCTTCATGTTACTTTATCACTCTGTTTGGTTCCCAAACACAAGCAGCATGTTTGCTTCCAGATTGGTTTGTTGACTTAAATGAAGGAAAACCCAGCTGGAGAAAACATCAGTGTCCAAACATTGGGCAACACGTGATATTGTGCAAAAAGTATTGCTGGTGCGTGTTTGGGTTGCCATGGCTACGAGGGGAAGTGGCTGCAGATGTGAGACTGTTGACAGCCTGTGTGGGAGCAGGTATGCGGGTCCCCCGCAGGCGTCCGCCCCACCCTGCGGGACAGCTCTGGGCGGGGGTGCCTCCCAGCCCCCCCAGCCTCTGCGGAGCCGCAGATCCAGTTGAGCGGGGTTCAGATTCCCCCAACCCCCCCGAGCAAGTGAGCTCCACCCTGTGGCCCACCCTCCCTGAAGCTCAGCTCCCCAAATGTCAAAGGGAGGGGTGTCCCCTCTGCAGACAGTCCGGTGTCCCCATCCCTCAATCCAGACCTGAGCAGAGGACAGCCCAGAGGCCCGAGAAGGAATGTCACCTCCGGGCACCTGGGGACGTCCTCCAGGGCCAGTGAGATGACCACACCTGCGGGAGGAGGAGGGAGTGTGGGCGGGCTCTCCCTGCTCCCGTACCACCAGGCGCGGCTGTGCCTGGCGCTGCCCAGGGGAGGGCAGCCCCCGCCTCGGGCCGCTGGCAGGAGGCCGTGCCTGGGTCTCTGGGAAGGAGAACAGCCCTCAGAGTGGACATTTCCCGCGTGGGAAGACCTGTGCTTCCGTGCCCAAGCCTCCCGGGTACCCTCAGGGCTGGGTGCTGGCCGGCCCTCTCCCTCTGTGCTCCCGGCACCGGGGCGTCCTGCAGCCGCTGAGGCCAGGCCAGGGTGGCCGGGTGGTGATGAGAGAGCCAGCCCGCACGGTGGGCAGTGAGTGTGCCCGGGAGACGGCGGCAGCTTGAAGGTGAAGGGACAGTCCACCCAGAGATGGGTCATTTTGTCGGAATGAGCGATAGGTCTAACGACAAAACCCAGTTGCATGTGGCACAAGTGTAGCTTTGAGCCGTCCTGGGAGACGCTGGTGAGGACGCATCTGACAGGTCAGCCCTTCCTTCCTCCCCGCGCAGAGGAGGTGGGGCTGCTGTCCTTCCCCTGGACACTCCCTGTGCCCTGGGCCCGGCCTGGCCTCTCACCGGAGAGCAAAGCAGCACAGCCCACCCCTTCCCCAGTGCACGGGCGAGTGGGTGCTGATTTCCGGGGGCCGGGTCCTCCGACGGAAGGCTCTGAGGGGCCCGGCCTGAGAGGGCACGTCGGCGGGAGTGTTGGCACCGCCCCGAGCGGCTCTGGAGAGCCCATGGGGCAGCGGCTCGCCCGCCGAGGGCAGCCAGCCGGCTCCGGCTCCCGCTCCGGCTCCGGCTCCAGGCGGGACGCCTCCTGTGAGCGGAGAACACGCGTTCACTTCCAGCGCCTTTTCCTGGAGATGTAAAATGACACGGCTAAATATTACAACACCGAGCGGCATGTAGCTGTCGGTACTTCTCCGGGCAAACATCTGACTTCCGGGCCAGGAAGCGGGGTGACAGGTTTCTTAGTTCCCAGCAAATTGGTCTCAGATGTAGATGAACACATCTTCGGGAGGAACACCGGGGCGGTGTTGCTGAGCCTCCCGGGGTGCTGCAGGTCCCCCTCCCCCTCCTCCTTCCTCCCTCCCACCCCCTCCCCCTCTCCCACTCCCCTCCTTCCTCCCTCCCACCCCCTCCCCCTCTCCCAACCCCCTCCTTCCTCCCTCCCACCCCCTCCCCCTCTCCCACTCCCCTCCTCCCTTTCTCCCACCCCCTCCCCCTCTCCCACTCCCATCCTCCCTCCCTCTCTCCCCCTTCCTCCCTCCCACCCCCTCCCCCTCTCCCACTCCCCTCCTCCCTCCCATCCCTCCCCCTCTCCCACTTTCCTCCCTCTCTCCCCCTCTCCCACCCCCCTCCTCCCTCCCTCCCACCCCCTCCCCCTCTCCCAACCCCCTCCTTCCTCCCTCCCACCCCCTCCTCCTCTCCCACTCCCCTCCTCCCTTTCTCCCACCCCCTCCCCCTCTCCCACTCCCATCCTCCCTCCCTCTCACCTCCTCCCTCTCTCCCACTCCCTTCCTCCCTCCCACCCTCTACCTCTCTCCCACCCCCCTCTTCCTTCCCTTGTGCCCCCCTCCTCCCTCCCTCCCACCCCCTTCCACCTCTCTCCCACCCCCTCTTCCAGCCTTGCCTCCTCCCACCTCCACCTTTCCCTCTTCCTTCTTCCAGCCTCCCTTCCTCCCTTCCCCTCCTCCTCCCCTCCCTCCTGCCCCTCCTACCTCTCCTCTTTCTCCTCCTCCTCGAAAGTTTCTTGGAGCCTCGCTCTGATACGGGGCCTCCCGGCTGGACCCTGAGCCGTGCCCCTCCTGCTGGTTTGACCCTGGCTGCTGTGGCCCTGGGTCTCCGCTGGGAGACAGTGCCCGGCCTGGCAGGGACGGGAGCAGGAGGAGGCAGCCCGGCGGGGCGGAGGGGCCTCCCCCAGGCCTCCTGTCCAGTCAGGCCTGCATCCCCGCTCCTTGTTCCCGGGGGGTGGGCGCACCTCGGCCCGGCAGTGAGGCCCCGCCTTGCAGGGAAGCCTGCTGTCCGCCTCATCCCGCGCCCCTGCGTTTTACATAATTAGGTAAGTCTCTTAATGTCGCCGTGTCTTGTTAGAGAAGGTACTAATCCTTAGAGCTAGCAGGACTAACTAATTAGTGTAAAACACCGGAATATAAGGAATTCAGATGTGGAGTGTAATTGGCCAGTCCTCCCGGCGCTGGCAGAGCCCTGGGCCTGGCTGCATCCCGGAGGCGTCCGAGGTGTCGGCGTGAGTGAGGCGGGCCGTCCTGCAGGCCCGGCTGCCGGGCGGGTATCCTGGCACCTTTGCCTGAGGAAGTGGCCTGGGAAGAGACCGGGGAGCTGGCGAGCTGCCCCGGACCTGGGAGGGGCCCCCGGAAACGGTGTGGGCGGAGGTGGCCTGGTCCTCCCTGGGTCAGCACCTGCAGGCGGCCTGGGCGGGGCCGGTGAGGTGTGGCGGGGACGGCCAGCCCGCCCGGCCGGGTGAGCCCCCGCTTCCTCTGGGAGGGAGCTCAGGGTGGCTCGTCCCTCCTCCGGAGGCGGACAGACCCAGCTCGCGGCAGTTCCGACCATCGGTGACAAAGGACAGCTGTGACCTTGCTGTCGGCGGGCACGGCTCAGCAAAGATGCCCGGCCCCAGCTCCGGGCCTCTGGGCACCTCGGGGACGGGTTCCCGGGCGCCTGGGAAACAAGGACGAACGTGTTTATCGGGGCTCGCTTCCGACGGGCTCGGAGGTGTCAGCAAATCATTAATCTCTCTCTAACCCGCGGCGGCGGCAGTGTTTACGTTTAAGATGAAGACGATGACTATCTGAAGAGCCCCTGGAAGCTCGCCTCGCGACCGGAGAAACAGCCGCCGCCCGCGGGGCCGAGTCCTGGGCCTGGAACAGCGTGGGCCCGGGCGCGGGGCCCGGGGGCGGCCACGGACAGCCGGCGGCTGGGCGGCCGCCGCTTCAGAAAGGCGTGGCCTGCGCATGCGTTTGGTGGCTGAGCTTTTGTGTCCACCTTAGACGCCCCAACTCCAAGAAGCCATCCCTGAAAAGAGCTGACTTCAACTTCTAAAAAGATGGGCGTGTTCCCGACAGCACAGCAGAGCTCCTGGGCCCAGCAGGGTGCAGAGCCCGCTCACCCCGCACCGGCCTGGGCCCCCCTCCCGGCCCCGCCTCCAGCGCTCCGCAGCCCGAGTCAGCGTTCTGGGATGGTTGGTGGTCTCATCCGGTCGCCGGGTCCCCGCTCCCCAGACGGGGTGCCCTCAGCTCTGCCTCCCGGGCCTCTCCAGAAAGCATTTCGGTAAGTTCGCGGCATTGCCGCCAAAAGCTAGCCTCTCCATCCTGTGTCCAAACTCCCACCCTCACGCACCCTCACGGCATCCCCCCGAGGAGGGAAGGGGGGCTATGCCCCACGTCTCTCAGCGCTTACGTCAGGAGGCCTAGCCCTGAGCCCCGGCCTTCAGCTCAGGGTCTGTGCTGAGCCTGTGGACTGATGCCGGCCTCATTGTTCTAGAATCAAGTCCAGAACAGCCCTCCAGTGGCCGGGCCCACTTAGAACTGGCTCCGGTTGACGTGCCGGGACGTTGAAGGGCTATGGCTATGAGGTAGTGAGATGCACGTCAGTCTGTGTGCACGGGGACTGTGGACACCCGTGGTGTTTCCCTGGAGCGTGGACAGTCCTCAGCTCCTGACCAGCCTTCCTCCCCGCCCCACTCCCAGGCACACACCCCCCCCCCCCAACCGGGAGCCTTGGGCACGAGCACTGTGGGCACTGCGGCGGGAGCAGCGCCTTCGGTCCCAGCGTGCATCTGGAAGACAGCGCTCCAGCCACGGGCGGCGGTGGGTAAGGTGGCGGAGCGTGGAGTAGGCTCTGTGCCCTAGCACCAATGGGTTCGGACGGGCAGGCAGAGTCAGTTGCAGGAGATTGCCTAGAGCAGCGGTCGGCAAACTGCGGCTCTGTTGACTAATGAGTTTGCCGACCACTGACCTAGACTCTCGATTCCAGTAATTACAGGCTGTTGTCGTTCCTTGTGATGAAGCCCCTATGCCAGTGGTCGGCAAACTCAGTCCAACAGAGGGGCGAACGGAGGCTCGAGAGCCACAGTTTGCCGACCACTGGCATAGGGAATGCAGCACTCATTTTATAAAGCTCTCAAGCCTGGAGGAGGTATATCGCTTTAAATAAACGTGCACGCATGTACAGCCCACACAGGCCGAGGGGGCCAGAGGCCGGAGAACAGCCCATCACAGAAACCTTGGGTGGCCAGGCCCCCACCCTGCACTGGTGCCCCCAGTTCTCTGCAAGGCTGTTCCGCTGCTCCACCTTCTCAGCTGCCCGTCCCCGCGCGGCCTGGCACAGTCTAGGACAACGTGGCTCTGGGAGGATTGCATGAAGGGAGCACAGGCCAGCTCCGCTCGCTCGCTGCTATTTGCTCTGGAAATTATAGATGAAGCCTTTGCTAACTCAGGCTGCTGTGTGTTGGGATGTTGTTCTCTTTCACAAATGAATAAGGGTGAATTTCTCAGCACGCTAGGAAATACAAGGATCAGTAGCCGTAACCCTCCGCCTATGATTGGCCTCTGTGTTTCCCAGTGTGAAGGCTCCGGGGGGGGGCCCGGCTCCGGGACCCGGGCTGGAGGATTCCTCCGGAAGCCAGTCCACCCCCGAGCCTGGGGCTCGCTTCTCAGTGAGAATGGAGTCCCAGGAGCAGGGACGGCACCCACGCTGCTGTGAAGCTGCCTCCTGGTGATAAGTCCGGGATGGACGGTTTCCAAACCGCTTTCCTCCTGCTCTGCCCAGGTTAAACGCGGCCCCGAAAGGAGGCGTCCATGAAAACAAAAACAAAGGAACGAGCTGCAGGCGGAGGGAGCGTCCCGCATCCTCCCCCCCGCGGCCCGAGCCGGCGGGAGGCGCCGGCAGCTGGCAGCCCGCCGCCCCGGGTGCTCGCTCGGCGCCCCCTCCGCGGCTTCTAACCAGCCGGGTCCCCATCGCACGCGCTATCGTCAGAAAACAAACGGAGAAACAAGCGTTCGTCACGCAGTGCGAGGAAGTCCGTCCCGCAGACCTGCGACCTCGCCGCCGACACGCGGCGATTGATCCTCAATTCGGAGCGGCGGCGTGGCCCCGGGCGCGGGGTCAGCGGGCCCCAGGCCCCCCCTCCTCCCCGGCCCCCCTTGAGCATTAACACCGCAAATGTCCACGGTTAACGGCGTGTCACAGGCAGCGGGCGGACGTGCCAATTTCCTAATGAAGCCGGGCTGTTGGCAAACACAGCCGCCCCGGTAGATGGCAGGGGGCCCCTTCACGCGTTCCTGGCTCCCTCCGTGCCCCGAAAGACGCCGGTGACATGACTGCTGCAGGGCCAGGCCTCGGGGAGGGGCCCCACGCCCCGCCAGACAAAAACACGCAAATGTGGAGCGGGAGCCGCGTGGGGCTGGCGGCAGCGGCGGCCTCCGGGATCGTCCTGCCCGTGGGGCGCCTGGAGAGAATATTCTGAATAAAAGCAGTGGCTCCGATGCCCACGTTTCTCCCCCAGAACAAGGGGCTGGGGGATTGCCCGCTCCTGCTGGCGTGCTTCCCGCGCGGGAGAATCGCTGTTATTCGCCGTCAGTGGTGAAGGGCAGAAGGTGCCCCGTGGGTCTGCCCCCCGTGTGGCTGCCTCCACTCATCGGCCGTGACGTGTGAACCGGGGGGCTCACCCCCGATGCTCCCCAGCCCCTCCAACACCCGGAGCCTCCCGGACTGCTCCTACCGTCCCTCCCCACCCCCTCCCGGTAATAAATTACGGCTGCCATCTTGTATTGATTATTGAAAATGTTATGTCCGTGGGAAGAAAATGCCATTGCTTTAAATATCAACATTACCGGGGATGTTAACGTTATTTTTTTTATTTTTTTATTTATTTTTTTACAGAGACGTGTGTGATAAAAATGTTGAAGCGATGGGAAGGAGCTGGCGGTGGAGGAGCGGAATGATTAAATAACAACAACAACAACAAAAAACCAATGCTTCCTTCGGCCTGGCCAGACGCACGTTCCTCGGTTCAGGTGAGTCGCTTAAAGTCAGACACGTCTCGTGCTGCTGGACTTTTTACAGGGATGGAGAAATGTATAATGAAACCCAACCAGGAAGCTGGAAAAACAGCCAAATTGGAGCGGCAGAGTGGTTAATGGGATCATTAGCCCCGGCGCGGGATTCTTTTGGACACCGCGGGCCTGTGCGGCGGTCCTCGGAGCAGATTGCGGGAACAGGCTGACAGTTAGCAGCTAGCTCAGCAGTGCTGGGTGCAAACTGCCATCGTCCTGTGGATTTACAGCTGCCACTTCTGCTACTTCAATTAGTTCTATGGCACACAGATGTTGCCTAAATGTTGCTGCTAATGATACTGCAATAAGCGTAAGATTCATGCCATATTTTGAGGCACGTAAATTTCTCAAGTGGCACAATTAAAGTGGAAATATTAGGTGGGGAGAACTTGGCAGTCTCTCCGACTTGGAAGGCGCACCCGCTATGCAATAATGGGTCAAAAATTCATTCAAGTTTTACTGCTGTTCCGAGTTTTAAAAGACTTTTCACAGTTGAATGCAAAGTAGTAAAAAGCGGGGTATTAGGAAATGAGAATGCCGCTCTGTTATTCAGACATGACTTTTAATTTCAAATTGAAATCACATGCTCGCTGCTCCGGCTCCGGCCACAGGGAGAGGGTGCCGGCGGAAGGGGAGAAAGTCGGGGGGGTGGGGGGGATGAATTCGCTGCCGGGGGCGGGACAAAGGCAGAGCCACTCGGGGCTTAGGGAAGCACCACAGCCGCCTCACCCCCAGGGGGGTGGCACCAGACACGGCAGAAGCCACGTCCCCAGGCAGGTGGCTCTCCATTCCACCTCTGACAGACTCTGACCAGGACGGGGAAACGCACTGGGACCTGCACACACACACACACACAGACACACACACACACACACACCTGTGCACATTCACACATGCATATCTTTTCACACACGCGCACACACAGGAACATGTGTGCACATACATGTGTACACATAAACATGCACACACACATACAGACTCTGCATCTTCTGTATGCACACACACGCAGCCTCTCCCTCTTCACACGTGCACACACCCGGGTGGGGAAGGAGGAGCCGAGTGGGACTTCCCTCCTCGCCGCGGCGGGGACGGAGTCTCCCCCTCGTTTGTAGTCCTTTGTCAGCCACGCAGCCCCCTGCCTGTCGCCACGTTCCCTCCGCCATGAGCAGCCTGTGCTCGGAGAAGAGCCCCCGCCGGATGTCAGATCTGCCTTTGATTTGCTCCCACACGGACTTGAAAGGCCGCGGTTCTGTCTGCGGGGGGACCGGCGCCCAGCAGGCCTGTTCCCTGAGTTTCCGTGCAGGCCCACCCCCACCCCAGCTCCACTCACTGGTGCACTGTCCAGCGAGGGGTCGGTGGCACTGGGGAGAGGCTCTCCTGCCCCCCCCCCCCCCCGCCCCAGTGGAACTCACAGCCACACTGCGGCCCGGGCCGCCACCGGCCTGCCGAGCCTCCTGTCTGCAGTGGGCACTGCAGCCGACGCTGGCTTGTAGGTATTTGCCAAATATTCATACAGAACATTCTGCAACACCTTCCCTGGGCAGGCGCAGGCCCCTGGGTCAGCCCTCATACTTCCCTCAGCATCTCTCCGCCGGCCCTGCCGTCCTGCTCCCCGCCCTCCCCGCCCAGCATGCCGAGGCCCCGCCGCTCGGGGTGTTTGCGGCGGATCGTACAGATGTCAGTGTTCTCTTCTGAAGCAGGAGGACAATGAGTTCCCGCTGACCTCGGTACAATGCACCTCGCCGGAGCACAATATGTATTTTGCGCTGGCAGGGAAAAGCCGACATGTAATTGAGAGAGAGAGAGAAATGTCACTATCACATTTTTGTTGACACGGCACTCCGCGCGGAGGGGAGCCGGGCCCAGGGGGCAGGGGCGCTGGTGGGCGGGCGGGCGAGCGCCAGGCCCTGGTAATTTAACGGGGAGGAGGCGGGGAACATTAATCTGCTCAGATCTCCCAACCGCAGGGCTGCCCGGAAGTGAGGGGCCACGGGCAGGAGTCCGTGTGTGTCCCGTTCCCACGGCCCTGCGCCGCCGGGCCCGGCTCCAGGCTGGGGCCCCGGTTAGGGTCCCCCAGGATGCTAATGTGTGCTGTGCTTGCTGGGCCCCCATATCTTTTATTCACCCCGGCTCTCCGCGAAGGCGCACCCAGCAGCACTGAGAGCCCTGATTTGCCGCCATCAATCAAGTGGCCACGCGATTGGCACCTGGTGGACGGACTTGATTTTAAGCATAAAAATATCCTGCTCTCTGGGGCCTCTTCCTTCTCTGTTCCCGGTGCCTGTCGGGGGGGGAGGGAGGGCTGGACACCGGAGAGCCGGCCTGTCCCCGGGGACAGCTGGCCGCACCAGAGCCGCCTCTCGTCAGTCTGTTCTCGGAGACCCCGGAGGAGAGCGGCTGGCGTTCTCGGGGTCCTCAGGTTTGAAAGTGAAAGTGGCCTTTTGACCAAAGTCTCCATCCCCAGAGAACTGAACTGGATCCTTCCACAGGGACCGCCAGTGCACACCGTCCAACAACTGCTCTCTCATCACCAGCGGATCAGCTTATTCCTCCAACAGGGATCGGCTTGTTCGCCCTGGACCGGGCGCTGTTCTGGGACCTGGGGGTGACACTGGGGCAGGACAGGTGGCGCCCCTGCCCCCGCGGGGTTTGCGTTCCAAGGTAGCAAGCTGTGAAGAACAGGACCGTCAGTGATCCCAGATCACAGAAACCCTGGGAAGATGGAGCCGGTGGAGGCAGGTCCGGAAGTTTCTCATCCAGTGTCTTGCAAGTCTGTGGGGGGATGCAGATTCTGGAAGCAGAGTGCTTGGGGTAGATGATGATGAGACCAACTGACCTCCAAAGGTGCCCTTGACCTCCAGGATGAAGGACCGGACCCAGCCGTCCATACAACGTCTGCATCTACCCTCGTGGAGTTGCTCGTCCGGATTCAACCAGGAGACTCGGAGGACTGGATATCACTTGGCTTGAACGTTGTTGTTTTCGAGAATCGGACAAGTTGTCTCCACGGAAAGTCACTAAGCTGGTGCATGAGGAAGTCACCCGGGCTTCAGGCCCGATTAATTGTTCTGCTGTTTATATTGGGGCACCGTGACCCTAGCGATGGCCGGGGGGCGGCCTCCGCTGGGGCAGAGGGCAGGCACGGAGCGTCCCTGTCGGGAGCCGCAGGGAGCCTTGGCGTCCTGTGGTCCAGAAGATCGATGGGCGCCCCTGCAGACCTCTAGTTCACGGAAGTCTGGGCGGCTCGGCCATCCGTCCACCACTGCCCTTCTCCCCTCCCCGCCCCCCCTTCCTGCTCCCCTGCCCCGGCGTCTCCCTCTGACACTGCTGGTCCTGCCTTGCACCATCCCTTCATTGCTTTCTTTGTTTTATTCTTTGAAGTATTACAAATAGTGGTGCATATGTCTCCTTTTGTTCCCCCATTGACTCCCCCCCTCCCCGGCCTCTCCTACCCCCAGTACATGCCCTCACCTCCCCCCCCTGCCCCCCGTGGTGTCATCCATTGGTTATGTTTATATGCAATCATTCAAGTCCTTCGGTTGATCTCTTACAGCCCCCTCCCCCAATCTCCCTTGCCTTCCCGCTGTAGTTTGGCAGTCTGATCTATGCTTCTTTGCCTCTGTATCCATTTCCCCCCCATTTATTTCCTTTAAAAAATCATTTTTGTCCCCAGTACTCTCCCCCTCGGCCCTGTGCTAGGCTAGAGCAGCCTCTCAGTAGTCACTCGCTGTGGAGGGCCAGATTCCAGGCTGTGTCTCTCTGGTCACCGCCTGCTTATCCCCAGACACTCCATGCACATGGTAAGGCCTCCGGATGTATCATCTGAGAAGACCAATGATCCCAAATGTAGCCATTTCTCTCAATCACCTTTAAAATACCATCTATCACATATAGCACTTGACATGCCTCCTTTCATCATTTTCTACATTTAATTAGACTTGTCTTGAGAAAATACATCAGTTTTCCCAGGGATTTCCACTATAACCGGAAAACTAGTTGCACCTAAAAATCCAAGAAGAGGAAGGCTTTTGGGAAAGAGTTAAGTTAGTGGTCAGGCGTCATGAATGGGAGAACAAGGAACCCCAAAACCACTGGGCATTTTGTCAATTCTGAGCTGCTCGCCCTCACCATCCCTTCTCATTCTGCTCTGTCGTTCTCCTCCCTCCCGAGAATAGAGCCGTTTTCCCAATGCAACGATAACAATACTGCCATTGTAGAGCTACTAAGACATTATCTTCCCGTCTCCTTTCTGGCTTCAGTTACATTTAAGTCACATGCAATGAAAATTTGAATAAAGCAGATTTTAGACATTAATAACCTTTATATTAAATCCTGACAAAGACATTACCGGAAAAATACTCTAAACCAATATATTTTATGAACATAGATGCAACAAAATCTCTCACAAAACACTAGTGAAGAAAAGCAGTGACCGAGTGGGTTTATCCCAGGAATGCAAGGTTGGTTTAGTGTTCAGAAACCAAACCAGATAGCCTGCCACTTACCAGAATACACAATGGAAACCATCTCAATAGATGCAAAAGAAAGCAGTTTAAAAACTCAACAGTTGTTCGTTAAAACAACTCTCAGCAAACTAGGAATAAAAAGGCAGTTTTTCAACCCAGTGAAAGGCCCACAATTTACAAACACTTAACATTGAAATACTTCTCCCCTAAGACAGTGTCTGCTCTCACCATTCTATTCCACGTGCACCGGATAGGACAGCCATTCAGCGAAGCAAAACAATTCATGAAGATGCTGGGCTAGAAAGGTGGCTTGACTGTGTGCATAGAAAACCCTACTGAGTCCACAAGGAAAGACAGGATACCCAACAAGGTGAGTCTAGCCAGGCCAATATGCAATTTCTTTATATAGTCACAAAGCAAATGGAAGCAAGTGAAAAACTCAAAAGCAGTACTACTTATAATTGAATCCAAAAGCAAAATAGATTTAGAAATAGATCTAATGAGTGATGACCAAGCTCTCTATACTGAGAACTATAAAATATCTCTTAGAGAAATTAAAGAAGACCAGAATGAGTGGAGAGATATGCAATGTTCATGGATTGGAAAATAAATGCCGTTAATGTGTGAACTCTCTATAAATTCGTCTGGAATTCCAAAGCACTTCTGATCATAATCCCCACAAGATTGAATAAAATTTGGCAAGACTTTTGAAACTCCTTGGAAATGCAAAGAATCTAGAGGAGCCAAAACAAGCCTAGAGAGGACAAAGCTGGAAGGCCTTCGTGGTTGTATTCATAACAGCCTGATATTGGAAATGACCCAAATGGCACCCGGCAGAGGACCGGGTAAACAATCTGTGGGATGCTCACACAATGAAATACTACTCAGCAATCAGAAGCAATGACTGTCTGTGCAGCGATGTGTGTGGCTCTCTCAGACATGCTGGGTGAAGAGGCACACACGCCGTAATTCCGTTCATAGGAGGTTCAGGAAGATGCGGAATTTCTCTGCGGTGAAGAGCATTCCGAAGGCCGGTCGCCTGGAGAGGTGTGAGGGTCATCCAGGAAGTAGCATGAGGGAACTTTCTGGATGATGAAAAAAATCTACGTCTTGATGGGGCTGTGGGTTAAGGGAGTGTATCTTTCACTCATCGGGGGCTGCAGGCTGGGCAGCTGCCCTTGGTAGGTCTGAGTTCCTCTCCACCAGCCTCGGGGAGCCAGGCCTGCCGGGAGCTCCGGGTGCGGTTAGGGGTTCCGCTGCCCTTGCTGACGCCACGCCGCAGCTCCTTTGGGAAGGACGTGGGACTGGTGTGCACGGCGGGAGGCGGAGGCAGAGGGAGCGGTCTGCACGAGGAACGGGCCTGCTGACGGGCGCCCGGGCTGGGAGCGGCTCACCTTCAGGCCTCCTGTTCCCGTTGTCTTCACGGACTTGTGTGCGGCTTTAATTATTTCTGAGGACCGATCAGACTTATTTCAGAAAAGAATCAGCTCAGGAGTAGGCACGGGCCCCCCAGAGAGCGTTTCGGCTCCTCCTCTCCAACGGCGGCTGCTTTATTATTTTTGCCACGAGTCCTGCTGTGTCTCCTGATGAATGCGATTCAGGACTGTGTCCGGGTGAGCTGAGGGCCTCCGCCCTTTGCAGCCCTGCTGCTGACGTGCTCGAGAATGCACGTGTGCAGACACGGCCCCCACGCCGGGAGCGCCTGTGCTGTCCATGTGGGGAGCCGTGGGGACGGTCCACGCCGGCCCCGTACCCACCCCTCCTGGGCGCAGCCCCCCTGGGGGGAGCAAGGACTGAAGACCAGGGGAGACCAGACGAGGGCCTGAGGTCTGTGAGAGGCGGGGCCCCCCACGGGATCTCCCGGAAATCCTGGCGTTCCCGGGACAGACAACCTGGTGGGACAGCGGGAGAGGTGTCCCTCCGCACCCCCGGGTGGTTTCGTGCTGGTGGACACAGATGTTCCGGCTTCCGGCTGCCGCCGTCACCTCCTTGTTCTTGCTTCTGTGGGCGGGTGTCGGCGTTTCTCGGGGTGTGTGCGACCTGGGGGTGCACGTACCTCCGTGGGCACCTTCGTTCTCCCGAAGCAGTGGCCGTGCCGTGGTGCGCCCTGCCAGCGGTCCCTGCAGCCGTCCGGGCTGCCTTTCTCATTGCACCCCGAGGGGGTGCGGGTTGAAATCGGGCGGTTTTATTCTGCGTTTCCCGGGCGACGCGTGGGCTTGCACGCTGCTCCGGGGGGCCCAGCTGTGTTCACATCCTCTTGGGTTTGGGGCTGTTCGCTCCGTGCGCATGTGTCTGTCCTCCCGTCGTCTCGATGGTGAGCTGTCGGCGTTCAGTCCCAGAAGCCGTGGCTGCGTTGGCCGCCCGGGCTCGGAGCACGTGGCCCCGGCTCTTCTCTGAGCGCCGAGTGCCTCCCTCCGCGGCAGGGGATTTATGGGGGGGTTAGGCAGCTTCGGGATCTTTGGGAAGAGGTTTAAGGGCTGAGCTCCTAGGATAACTTCTAGAAGCAGAAGGGACAGGGCCTGTAGGAGCGCCCGGGGGACCTGCACCACCGCCTTCCGTGCTGCAGCTTTTCGGTCTGATAGCATTTCAGGTTTTAAAAGGGCCACCAGGACAAGGCAGAGAGTCCCCGTGTGCCCCTGCCCCCGCTCCCTGTGGCACTGACATCTTAGGTAACGGTGGGCCAGAAACACCAAGACAGCGGCCGCGGTAAGCACTGCTAACAGAGCCGCGGGCTTCGTTCGGATTCCAGCGGCTTTTCCACGATGTCCTTGTTCTGTTCCGGAATCCAGTCCCCGAGGTCTGGGACCATTTCTCCCCGGGAGAGGTCCGGGCCCCCGGGCAGCGCAGGGCCCGGGCGGAGCGTCCGGAGTGCGGGCTCTGTCCCTGCCCCTGTGTCCAAGGGCCTCTCCCGGTTCCTCTCCCCGCACCCCCTGCTCTCTCTCCTGCTGTTACCGATGCCGGCGGCGGCGGTGAGAAGACAGCTGTTTCCAGAGCCTGCTCCGCTCCCCTGGGCTTCCCGGGGCCCCGCCGGGCTCTGCGGGTGCCCGGGGCTCCGTGGGGAGCAGTCCCGGGTCAGAGCCAAGGACTTCAAACGTCCGTCTTGGTCAAGGTCGCTCTTAATTGAATGGGTGACGAGCTCCTCGGCTTTCTTGCTCATCAGCCGTTCTGGGGTGCAGCCCAGCCAGGAATCAGTCCTCTGAGCACCCCAAGATTCCCTGGGCCTCACAGACACTCGCACGCCCCCAGGGGGCGCTGCCTGCATCGGGAGTCTGTGAGCCAAGCAGCTGGTGTGGCCGAAAGGGGCTCCTTTAGAGAGCTGGGCACCTCTGCCATCCCCACACCCACACCGGGCAGCCAGGGCGGAACGAACCCCTTCTGCTCTGGGGGCACGCTGGAGTGAGAGGCCGGGTCTCCCTCTGCCTGCGCGTTCTGCTCGTCCAGCGGGCCGGGGCAGAAACCGCTGTGAGGTCCTGGGATTTCCTTCCAAAATATCACTGTCAGGGAGACAGAGGCTGCGAGAACGTTCCAGGTGACACGAGACCTGGCAGCTAGCTGGCCGCCTACTCTGGGCTGGGCCCTGGGTCCCAGGGGAGAGCTGGGGAGGACAGTACCGGGCCAGTGGACACGACAGGAGTTGGGGGAGCTCAGACCGAGTGTCGGGATGGGAAGCGGGCTGCGTGCTGTTCCCCCCGAGCGGGTCAGGGACACGCACACGCAGGCCGGGGGCCCAGGAGGGGGCTGGCGCTGGCCGCCGGCCGCCAGGCTGGGCAGAGCGATCGGGGTTCTCTGCGCTGTTTATTGTCTGCCGACTTCTCTGCACACTTGCAGTGTTCCAGGAAGCAGGTTGTTAGGAATGGTTTTGTGTTGGGGGGCCGGGCCTGGTGGCACCACAGCTGTGCGTGGGGCTGGGCGGGCGCCCGCAGCGGGGAGGGCAGCTGGTCCCAGGCGGCGTGTGGGCCTCCCTGGCCAGCGGGGCGGGCTGCTGAGCGGAGGGGCCCAGGGTCTTCCTTCGGTGTCTGTTGTCTCTCCCCATGTGCTCGCAGCGCTGGATGCCTGTATGCAGGCCTCCTTCTCCTCGTTGGGTGACTTCCGTTTGCTTCCAATCAGCGCTGCTCAGGCTCCGGGCACTACGGGATCAATGCGTGCTCATCGCCGCCGCGGTCAGAGCGGCCGGGCCCTCGGGGCGCAGTCCTCCCTGGCGGCTCAGCCCCGTCTCCCTGCGGAGGCCCCGCCAGGCCTCCCGCGGTGATCAGTGCCCCTCATCGATGTGCCCAGGAGGAGCAGGCAGGCGCCTCGCGTCCTGTCTCCGAGATCCGTGTCCTTCCCTGGCTGACGGGTGTCCCGACGAGAGGGCCCTGCAGTCTCGGGGGGCAGGGCCGCGTCATGCTCACAGGGACGCCGGCCCGTCCCCTCAAGCCCTCCCTGCCTCCCTTCTCTGTGTGGGCACCCCCTGGTTGTGAGGGAGGACAGCGGTCACCTGACCCCGGCTGGTTGTGAGGGAGGACAGCGGTCACCTGACCCCGGCTGGTTGTGAGGGAGGACAGCGGTCACCTGACCCCGGCTGGTTGTGAGGGAGGACAGCGGTCACCTGACCCCGGCTGGTTGTGAGGGAGGACAGCGGTCACCTGACCCCGGCTGGTTGTGAGGGAGGACAGCGGTCACCTGACCCCGGCTGGTTGTGAGGGAGGACAGTGGTCACCTGACCTGGCTGGTTGTGAGGGAGGACAGTGGTCACCTGACCCCGGCTGGTTGTGAGGGAGGACAGCAGTCACCTGACCCCGGCTGGTTGTGAGGGAGGACAGTGGTCACCTGACCTGGCTGGTTGTGAGGGAGGACAGCGGTCACCTGACCCCGGCTGGTTGTGAGGGAGGACAGTGGTCACCTGACCCCGGCTGGTTGTGAGGGAGGACAGCGGTCACCTGACCCCCAGAGCTCAGAGAGGCATCAGTCCACGCACCCCCGGGTGTGGAAACAAGAATAGTCTTCGCACGGAGGCAGTGCCTCTCGGCTCACACAGATCCTGGTTCTTCTCAGAAGCTCAGTGACCCCAGGGGAGGGCAGATGGCATGTCTCCCCCAGGGCCCCACCAGCACCCAGGGGTCCCGCTGCCCCGGGAGGTATGGACAGGGTGCTCTTCGCTCAAAGCCCTTCTCTTCCTGCCTTCACTCCGGGTGGCGGCAAAGGGTGGTGCCCTGCCTCCTCCAGAGACACCCTGAGCTGGACAGTGTCCAGGGAGGCCTCTGGCGGGTCCCCTGGCACATCACGTCTAAGGTGGCAGAGGCCAGTGGCTGCACTCACTGGAGACAAAGGAGCCAGCCCTGCCCCTGAGTAAGGCCGGCCCTGGCAGCAGCAGACGCTGCTGCCTGCCCGCCTGACCTCCGACCTCCGGCTTCGAGCGCGCGAGCAGGCCCGGTGCGGCTCCGGGGCCCGCCGTGGGACGCTGTTGACGAGCCGTTATAAATATTTAATCGTCACATTAAAATCACGGGCCACGAAGCCATTAGGAGCCGACACTGGACGGGCTTTCTCTGCTGGTCGTGGGGGCAGAGGCTCTGCGGGCGGGTCCGAGGGCTCAGGCCGGGCGGCCAGCGTGCCCAGGGCGGTGCGGAGGGCAGCGGCGCCCGCCCCGCCCGGAGGCCGGGATCTCCCGCGGCCCGTCAGGCTTTCCAGTCTCTGTGAGCACAGGCGGCTCACAAAGCAGAATGGATGGCTTATTTACGTCCGCTGCCATTAGGACCGAGCGGCGAGTTCAGCCCGGGATGAAAGGCTTAAATCTTGACTTTCCCTTCCCCTCTCAAAAGGAATGGACGCCTTGCATTGTAAATCACCCGGCCCTGTCCTCGGGCTGGCGTGGACATTGCATAATCTTAAATATTGATTCTTGTTAGACTAAGAAAAAAAGTCCGAGCACCGGGCTCCACGGGCCTGCATCCAGGAGACCGCCTCCGCCGAACCTCACGCCGAGGCTGCTGACAGCAGATCCGTTCTGATTAGAGAAGTTTCCAGAGACGCAGCCCCGCCGGATCACTGCCCCATCGCAGCAGCACGGGCCCCTCCCGCCGGAGCTACCGGCCAGAGCAGGCACAGGGACCCGGGGCCTCCCGCCCCTCTCACCGCCCCCTCAGCCCCCAGGCGGGCTCGGCCAGCCACCTGAGCCCGGGCCGGGGGCGGCCTGTGTCCTCCTAGCGTGGCTGGGGGCGTCGCAGGGAGCGTGGCTCTCGCTCCGTCCTGGCGGTCTGTATCGGATTCCCGAAGGAAGGTTTCTGAGACCTGCCTCAGCGTGCAGGCCCAGGGGCGCCTGGGCACTTCCCTGCACCGCCTGGTCCTTCCCACCCTGACCTCGGCTGCCCGCCCCTCTCTGGACTGCGGTTTGTCACCTGAGAGAGGGGCCCAGCTCAGCTCCGGGTGGCTCCGGGGACTCCGGGGGCCTGGCGCAGGGCAGGTTCAGGGCGCGCGCACAAACCCCGACGAACACAGACCCGGACTGAGCGTCCCCTGCCTGTCGGGGGCCATGGCTGAGCCTGGACGTCAGCCCGACCCGCCCAGGACGGCGGTGCCCCGGGCAGGGCCGCGGCCGCGCCGGGAGCTGAACGGCACCCACTCTGCCGTGGGCTCACTTCCCCAGGGCCGCCGGGATGGGGGCAGAGTCAGCGCCGGTCCGCGCGTGCGGGGGTCGGGAGCCGCCCGCCGGGGCCGCGTGCACGCCACTCCCGGGAAACCCGCAGCCCCGCACTGGGAAATGACAAACGGCCAGAAAAATCAATTTGTAATCTGATTGGAGGTTTTTGATTTCCTCTGATGAGTTTAAATTTCATTAAAAGCAACCTTATTCCCACATAAAAGGAGCCCTTGAAGGGGAGCGCGGGGGATTGTCTCAGGGCGGCGGCGGCGGCGGCCCTTTGTGTGATTTATTCACGGCGTTAATTGTGAGGGCCAGCCCGCGTCCCGCAGCTGCGGCCTTATCGGCCGGCCGGATCGCGGGAGCGCCCGCACAAGGGCGCGCTTTCAGAGGCCGCTCCTGGGCGTATCGACACTTCAGTTATCAACAACTCTTGTTATCATCTGCGGGGAGGAGGTCTCGGCCGGGGCGGGGGGCGGCGGGGGTCTCCAAATGGCCCCCCACCGCCCGGCCGCCTTCTCTTAATTGTGTGTCTTCTCCGCGAAGGCCGGTCAGCGCGGCCTCTCGTCTTGATGAGAAATTGACGTTTCCCGCGGCCTGGCGGGCGCTGCGATAAGGCTGGAGAGGCCGGCGTGGTTTCGGAGGGGGCCCCTCTCCCCGCACCCCCCATCCGCCCCCGCCGCTCCCCGTGACCTGCCTGATGAGTATGGATCGCGTGAGGTCTTTTTCAGCATGTGAACTATAAGAGGTGCGGAGTGACACCACCCCTATAGACAAAAGGTAACCTTGCCCTTTGAATATATCGATTCTTTATTAACTGGGCTGTTTAATGCAATGAAATGAGGCATTAGATGGAAGCCATTTCGAGTGCTTTGAATAATCTTTAAGAGCTTTGAAAGACCTTAAAAGGCGGCCTGACAATAGCCCGCGCCCGCGCCCAGAGAGGGCACTTCTCGCTTCTGATTCGAAACACAAACACGCGGCCGCTTCTCTCTCCCCGGGACCCAGGGCCCCCCCCCCCCCGGGCCCAGGCTGGGTCCCCGCCCCCCCCCCCGGCCCAGGCTGGGTCCCTGCCCCCCCCCCGCCCACCCCCTGCCCCCTGACACAGGCTGGGTCCCTGCCCCCCCCCCGGGCCCAGGCTGGGTCCCTGCCCCCCCCCCGCCCCCGGCCCAGGCTGGGTCCCTGCTCCCCCCCCCCGCCCCCCCGGGCCCAGGCTGGGTCCCTGCCCCCCCCCCCCGCCCCCGGCCCAGGCTGGGTCCCTCCCCCCCCCCCGCCCCCCAGGGCCCAGGCTGGGTCCCTGCCGCCCCCCCCCCCCCCCCCGCCCCGCCCCCCGGCCCAGGCTGGGTCCCTGCCCCCCGGGCCCAGGCTGGGTCCCTGCCCCCCAGCCCGGGCTGGGTCCCTGCCCAGGAGCGGGGAGGCAGGTGGACTGAGCCCCCGGCCCCCGCCCACTCCCCTCCTCCCCCACACCCCCCATCTTGGGACGGAGCCTGGGGGAGGGGAGGGGGCGGGCGCAGCTTTGTGCCCCGGGCCCCTTTCTTCGCTGTCTCTTTAAGGCGGAAACAAATGCAGCGAAAGGAGCCGCCTGGCACTGGCAGGAGGCGGCGGCAGCACAAGTTTCTTTATGTTTTGAGTAATTGTTTCCTGTTTTGCTCAGCAGAACAAGTAATTAAGCGGACATTTGTGAGCACTAATTTGGATCACACGTATGTGTATGTGTGAGAGCTGCGAGCCAAAACATGCAGAACCGCCTCTCACTGAGGAGGAGATGGAAAAGCGCAGAATAAAATGTAACGGGGCGCTGAGAGCTCGCCGGGGCTGGAATCGGCGTGTAAGTGAGGACCTCACAGCTGTCCTTACAGTCCGCGCCTTTGGCCACACCCACGTGCAGCCGGCCAGGCCGGGGCGGGGGCCGGGGCGGGGGCCGGGGTGGGGGCCGGGGCGGGGGCCGGGGCGGGGGCCGGGGCGGGGGCCATGGCTGGGGTGGTGCCTGGGGTGGGGGCCGGGGTGGGGGCCGCGGCGGGGGCCATGGCTGGGGTGGTGCCCGGGGTGGGGGCCGGGTCGGTGGCTGGGGCAGTGGCCATGGCTGGGGTGGTGCCCGGGGTGGTGCCCGGGGCGGGGGCCGGGGCGGGGGCCATGGCTGGGGTGGTGCCCGGGGTGGTGCCCGGGGCGGGGGCCGGGGCAGTGGCAGTGGCTGGGGCAGTGGCCATGGCCAGGGCGGTGGCCCGGGCCTGTCACGGCCATGGAGTCGGCGGTGGCACCACACCCTCACATCAGACCTCAGGCCAGACCTCGGCTGGCACCTGTATCTGGCGCCCTGCCGTCCGCCCACCCTGCGCCCCGCTCCCAGCCCCGCCCCACCCTCTCCTAAGGCCGATCCTTGCCCTGTGGAGCCCGTGACGGGGACACAAGGGGCATTTGCTCCGCCGGCCAAACCCCGCGGCTCAGAAGCAGAGCGGGGCGGGGAGCGGTGACCACGGCCCCCTGAGCCCGGCCAAGGGCGTGTCCTCAGGGCCGCTGGCCCGCAGGTGTGTGCGTGAGGCATACAGGCGGGACTAGAGCTCCCGAGTGACCCCCAGCCTCTCTGCAGGCCGGGTCCCTTTGTAGAACCTGCCGTGTCGGCCGTGACGAGGCTTGGGACCCCCGGGAACGCAGAGGACCCCCCAGAGTCAGGGGCACCTGTGCGTCAGGCGGGCGTCTCCGTAACCAAAATAGATAAAATCACCCGAAGTGGAATTCACAGACGAGAAATACTTTAATTAAATATTGTGTAAAATGGACATTTTTATACAGTTAAATATCTGAGGAAATGTACAGATAAAACCATCTCGTTGCAGGGTCTCTAACAGGAACATCTACCGGGAGCTGGAGCAGGGAGGGCGCTGCTGGCTACGGGACCGGACGCACACGCCGAGGGCGGGGAGGCCGGCCGACGCCCCGCCAAACCCTGCCGGAAGCCAGAGTCACTTCCCAGGCTCCTCCACGTGGCCGAGCCTCCCCCGCCGGCGGCTGGGACTTGCTCACTCCGCCCCTCGAATGCACGCGTTCTAAGCGGTGCGTTGTTTTGCTTTTTTGTCGTGTTTAGAAAGGCCCTCCTGTCTGTGTTGGCGTGACTCCTGCTGCCGTTTGCAGAATGTCTGTGCGGACGCTGAGCGCCCGGGAGGAAGCGCGGGCCCGTCGGGTGGGTCTCGCCGCGGGTTTGGCACTGGCGGGCGCAGGATGGGAAGGTCGTTCCAGTTTACAAAGTACGGACAGCGCTACGGGGCCCGGCCACCCCAGAACTGTTCCACGAGGAAACGGGCCGTTGTGCGACCCCCCCAAACCTCTGGGACCCGAGGGGAGTGGGGGGGGGGCGGCAGGAGGCAGCAGGATCGGCTGCAGCGAGGGACCCGGCAGGCACCAGGTTTGTGCTTGAGTGTGTGCGTGTGTGCCTGTGCGTGTGTGTGTGACTGTGTGCGTGTGTGCCTGCGTGTGTGACTGTGTGTGTGTGTGTGTGTGCGCGTGTGGGCCTGTGCGTGTGTGCCTGCGTGTGTGACTGTGTGTGTGTGAGTGTGCGCGTGTGTGCCTGTGCGTGTGCGCCTGTGCATGCGTGTGTGACTGTGTGCGTGTGTGCCTGTGCGTGTGTGCCTGTGCGTGCGTATGTGTGACTGTGTGTGTGTGGGGGGGGGAGGGTTGAGTGTGTGTGACTGTGTGTGGGTGGGGTGTGTGTGTGTGTGTGTGTGCGCGCGCACACATGTGTGTGTGACTATGAATGTGTGTCAGGGGGTGAATGTGTGTGTGTGTGTGTGTGTGTGTGTTACACTGTGCGTTTCCAGATGCGATCGGGCTAGCCGTGGTGGTGCACGCCTGTTGTCGAACAGCACAAGGGGTCTTTAAATGAGTCCACTTTTAAGGCATCAGAGAAGTCCATGTGGCAGACAGTTTAATTAAAACATCAGAAGTAAATTTTATTTTAAACTTTAGGCCTCTGAATTTTTCCAGTAAACACAGTTCAGCTATGTGGCAAAAGTCATGGGTGGCAGCTAAGATGACTTTTTTTTTTTTTTTTTTACATTCTACCCAAAAAAATTATAATAATAAAATAAGGACACAGCCCCGAACGGTGTCGCTCTGCACGGCCGTTCCACATGCACAGACTCTACTAGGACTTGTCACAGCCGGTGGCACCGTTGTGTTTGACTATACAACACTTTTTTTTTTTCTCAAAAGTATTTGTTCAGATAACTTAAAAATAATATAAAAATAAACAATGAATTTGAATTTTCCTCAAAATAAAAAAAAAAAGGATGGAAAAGTCTAAATAATAGCAAGTTACTTTGTTAGGTACAAATGAAACGCAAGGACACGGATGCATTTTAACGAAACAGACGAGAGAGAGAGAGAGAGAGACGGTCTTGGCCTCATGCTCTTCCCAGCGTCGCAGACGCCGGGCCATGACCCAGCATCGATGCGGACAGAGGGAGAAAAAGGAAAAAAGATGGCGGGGAAAGCAATGTACAAAACTCCAACGATAAATACAATATTTATAATTGATATGTTACAAAATGACGTCCCTTCGCAACTGCAAGTGCTCATGGAAAAGTGTTGGATGAGACCGCTTCATTCCTTATAGGATGCATAAGGAATAAAACTTGGGGGGGGGGGTGTTTTTTGTTTTTGTTTTCCCCTCTCTAAATAGTTAAGTGGATCTGAAAAAAATTCAAGACAAGTGTATAAATATTTAGCTACAACTTTGGCAAAATCACAAAAGTCTACAATTTTATAACCACATACAAAACACAGTAGGGGGAAGAAGGATCTAGAAGTCAAAAGGACAAGTTCTGGTACAAGAAACAGGGACCTCACAGTAGCCTAAGAATGCAATCGTATACAGTACTAGCAAAAGTGGAAAAATGTCGCAGATCACGCTTGCTTAACGGGAAGCTCTAGCGGTGGGAGCAGAGTTTAACCAACAGACAGTAGCATTTGTTTTCTCCTCTGTCAGTGTGCTTGTTGAAGGCAAGAGAATTCAATATCAAAGTTACGATTTCTAACTACAATAAGTTACAAAGTTTCATTTCATTAAGATGAAGGTAAGCAATGGTAAGCCCTCCCTCCCTCCCCTGCCACCCCCAGTCCGAATCGCAGTGTCCTCCGCTCCCTTCCAGGTCGATGGCTCGCGCCTCCATTGGCCCCCTTGGTTCACCACAGAAAAATATTTCACATTATAGAGATACACAACCATTGTGAATCTAAGGATGAGGACAGAAAAATGTCCGCAGGCATTTTTCATCAGTGTGTCATGAGCATCAAAATGGTGCATTCACAAAGTTTCTCCCAACACAAAGCAAGTACGAGACACAGCCAAGACGGAGTCGGAAACTCTATACAAAATAGGCGTCGCTTTTGTCCTCCTGGCTCTCCGGGGCCACGGCGGGCGGGGCCAGGAGGAGAGTTCGGTCCGGAAAATGGAATTGTCCGTGAAGAAGTGGGCCGCTCTGCATGTCGGTTCTTAAACGGGTTTAAATAGAATCTTTAAACAACGTCTCTCGTAGCATGGCGACTGCTGCTGACGTATTTGAAGATACGGTCTCCACCAGCGTGTCTCAGTACGCTAAACGCGTCCCCTGAAGTCCGTCCCGGGGTGCTGGGTGCTGCGGAAGGGAAACAGAGGTCCCTCACATCGGCGGGACTACCAGCCCAGACATAGCTGCAAGAGAGGGAGCAGAGGGTTACCGGGGGAGGGCGGGGGCGGGCGGGCAGGGCCGGCCTCCTCTCTGCACTCCTCCGCCGTGACCTTGGGTCTGCACAGCTCTCCGTTCGCCAGCCTGGGGCTTGGCGAAGGTGTGGGGGGGGGCCTACGTCCGGGGCTGGGGTACACCTGGGACAGACCCTGCTCACGTGCTCCTGTGGAAGGAGGGGGAGGGGGGGTCCCTGGCCTTTCCGTGTGGGAAGGCTGTGCCACACGCACCACAGTGGCTTGTGGGTAGCAGATGGAGGCCCTGACTCCCCAGAGGCCACCTCTGTGGACAGCACGGACCAGCCTGCTCTCTCTCTCCCGAGGGGAAGCCTGGCCGCGCCTCGGTTTCCCCTCTGCTGACCGCCGGGCATCGTAATGGTGAGTCGTGGGCCCCCGACATCAAAGCCACGGCACCGCCAGGGTCCCCGGAGAGACGCAGGCCCCGGCCTGGCCTCGGGGGGGCGGGGGTCCCTCTGCCTCCCCTCGGAACGAGAGGGAAGACGTGCAGGGCAGCGGGCGCCTCTGGCGGACTCCTGGCACGGGTGTCACGTGGAATCTTTTAACTTCCGTGTTGTTTAATTTTTGTCAGCACGGCGGTTCCCGTTAATTTATGTACCACATATTAATACATTTGTTCATGTAGTGATGCGAGCTTCAATTTCCCAGCTCATTAATTCCAACAATATTAATTTATCTCCGACTCACCGTTACAACTTTATGGCTTGGAGGCCCCGCGTGTGTGTGTGTGTGTGTGTGTGTGTGTGTGTGTACACGTACACGGGGCTCAGGTGACACCCCCTTTCCAGGGGCCCGGCGCCGTGGGCGGGGGCGGCGGAGGCCCCGGCCGTGTGGCCGCGCTGGGGCCTGGGCGTCCCGCTCACGCACGGACGGGTGTGGTGACGACAACGATTTCAAATCACTGATACCTTTCCAGGTCCTTTTTTGAGCATTAGTTCATCAAAGTGAAATATGCCACCGACTTCACAAAAGGGCCAGTTAGTCTTCTCCACGGGGACGTCCTCGGCACCCAGCAGAGAGCCTGGCACATATAGGCGCTCAGTAAATACTGGTGGAAGGGGCTCGTGTGTCTAAAGGAGCTACTGGATTTGGTTCACCGGGAGGAGCAGAGACCAAAGGTGTCTGAAAGAGGCCAGAGGGTGGCCCTGAACCTCGGCGCCCGGGGCCTCGGGCCACCCGGAAGCCATGGGCAGGCGGGTGCCCATGTGGCCCCGCCTGCCACACGCGGCGCAGGCCGCCACCCGGGGACCCGGCCCGAGGTGGGCGCGGGGGGCTGCTGAGCGCGTCCCAGCTGTGAGCAGCTGTCCGGGCCGCGCCTCCCTCTGCCCTCGGGGCCAGCCCTCCTCCTGGAGTCTTTGGAGGACAGCCCGAGTCACCGGCTCCGCCTGCCCGGCCCAGGCCCACTGCCCTCCCTGAGGACGGCCGGCCGGTGGGGCTCTGGTCGTGAGGTGGGCTCTGCAGGCGGCACGCTGACCCTCCGCCGGGCCCTGGGGCCACTCCGCTGCCTCCGAGTGAGGAGCTGTGGCCCGGAGCTCCCGGCGGGGCCTGCAGGCCCTGCACAGAGAGGACTGCATGCGGACCTGCTCCGGGGCTGTGGCCCTGCCTCCCCATGGCACCGCACTGCCCCGGGAGGGCACAGGCTGTGTCTGGGAGGCCACAGAATCGGGGTGTCATCATGGGGCAGGGGAAGGGTGCCCCCAGGGGACTTCAGGGAGCATGCAATGGTGAGGGCGCTGCCAGGGCTCCAAGAACAAGCCTGAGGAAGGGCCGGAGCGCCCGGCACCGGGCTCCACCCCGGGCCTCCTGCCCGGCCTGCCCCCCCCGAGGCCTCGGGGACAGTCCCACCAGGGCTCCCGGAGCCCGTCCAGCCCCCTCCCCCGGCCCCGCTCGGCCAGGCGCGCCCCGCCCTCACCTTGCAGTCCGTTCCCGTTGGCGCTGGTGCAGGAGGGAGGAGGAGAGGCTTGGGGCCGGACCACGGGCGCAAAGGCGCTCTTTTGTTTCACTGCGGAGATGACATTGGCAGGTGAGAATGAGAAAATGCCGTGGGCACTGCTACAGTTTGAAGGGAGGGTGACCGAAGAGGCTGCCATGGTGGGGCTGGACGGCACTACTGCAACAAAGCAAACACGGTCAGGACGCGCGGCGCCGCGCGGACGCGACACAGAGCCCGCGGGCCGGGCGCCGGGACAGCGGGCCGGGCGCGGCCCCTCCCCCCCGGACGACAGGCAAGCGCCGTGTCGGACCCGGGTCCAATGGGGCGGCCCCGCGCCGTGCCAATCGGGTCTGGGCCTGGGTTTGGGGTGCCAGTGCGACCGCACGGGGGGCCCCCCCGATCGAGGTCCACGTCCTGTCGCCGGGGGGAGGGGGGGCGCCCAGCCTCCACAGCCACCCTTCTTCGGTCCAGCAGCGCACACCACAGAACATCCACGCAACGCACACACCGGAGGACTCGGAGTGGAAATGAATGCGGGCGATGACGTGTGACAAAAACAGACACTTACTGCCGTAGGGAGAGTTAGCGGAGGAGCCATTAAGAAATCCAGGCGAGCCAGGGACCCCTAGATTGGCCATGGCGCCACTTCCATATCCATTCATGCTAGTGCTCACTGTGTTGTAATTGGACTGCTGGGGAGTACTGCTGGGGACGTAGCCTCGCGGGGACACGCTGCTGGTATTGCGACTGTAGCCGACTGTCAAAACCCCCCCGCCCCCCGGCCAAAAATAACATTATTATCAGGGAGAGACATTGCGGGGGTGGGGGGGTCCCCCGCAGATCTGTATCATACAGTAAACATTTCTCATCGACCTCCTGCGGCGCCTGAGCCCCTGCCTGCGCTCCTATTGTGCGTGTGGCCGCCAGGCCTGACCTGTGCCCGCCGGCCCGCCAGCCTGGAGCACGCACGCACGCCTCCATCTCCCCGTCAGCCGCGTCCGGGTCTGGCCAGAGGCAATTACCAGCAGCTCAGACTCTGGGGCGGGCCCCGCCAGGCGAACCTGCGCCTCTGCAGACCCCCAAATGCCATGGCTGACGAGGAGCGCTTGTGTCTTTGGCCCTGCGCCCCGAAAAAGGCGGTGGGGGGTCCCTCTTCCAGCTGCGGTCTCCGTGAGTGTGCGGGGCTCCCTCCCACCACGGTGCGTGCAGAGGGGCAGCACCGCGGAGCCAAGGCAGAACTGCCTGCGGGACGTGTGAGAGGGGGCCAGGCGTGGGCCTGGAGAGCCGGTTCTGACTGCGGGGGCCACTCCCCGCTGCCCGGCCCGCGGTGGGGGCACCGTGGGGAGCAGGCACTTCTGTACGTCTGTGCGTTACGGGCCCAGCAGCACATCCGAGGAGGGCCCCGCCGGTGGGCTGACCCATCCCAGCCACCCTGCGGCTCGCCCCGGGCCGCCAGGAAAGCCAAGTGGCTTACGGATAAACTCAAGGAAGCTTCTAGCAAATAGCACGCCCCGAGTGCGAGCTGGCACGGCTGCTGCATGGGCGCCGGGGCCTCGGTTCCCTGCCCGGCGCCGTGCCAGGGACCGGGGACAGGCCGGCCGTGGCCCAGCCCCACCACCCCCGCAGGGTCCGGAGGGGGTCCGCCCCGCACGCCCACCTACCTTGGTCGTTGGCTTGCGAAGTCTCGGACACGTTCACGGCCAGCTGGCTGCTGAAGGAGTTCACGCCCATCATGCCCGTGTGCGCGGGGGTGTTGCCCAGCGTGGGGATCTGGTTGTGGTTGCGAGGGACGCTGTACAAGGCCTCGGCGATGTCAGCCGCCCGCTTCAGGATGATCTCCTGGGCGGGAGGGAGCCGTCACCGGGGGCCGGGCTCGGGGACTGCCCCAGCGCCTGGTCCGAGCCACACTGGCAGGCCCCCGGGGGAGCACGGACCCAGCCCCCGCCCGCCCCCGCCCGTCCTGGGAAATACGATGGCGGTGGCCACGTCCCTGGGGCAGACTGGCAAAAGCCTGTCTCCATGGAGCCGGGGTTCCCCTGGGAAGGTGGTTTCAGGGTGCTCCTGGGCGGGCACATGTTTCCACGCCTGCACCCGGAGGCCCCGCTCTGGGGCTGTGCCATGGGTCCACGCCTGCACCCGGGGCTGCACATGGGGCTGTGCCGTGTTTCCACGCCTGCACCCGGTGCCCAGGCTCTGGGGCTGTGCCATGGGTCCCGGCAGCACCGGCCGTCCACCAGCCCCAGCCGGCCGGGTGGGTGCCCGGTGCTTCCGTTCCCGTGGCCCCTGCTCTGGCCCCTGACCCTGGACCATCTCCAACTGGAGCAGTCAGCACGAGGCACAGACAGGCCGGGAAGGCCCCTCACGCCCGCCCATGGTCACCGTGCCCAGGCCCGCTGCTCTTCATCGCCCCGGCCCCTGGGAGGGGGTGTCCTCTGCCCGCCTACCTGGTTGTTGTGGGGCATCCCGTACAAGGCTTCCACCAGGTCGGCCGCCCGTTTGAGCAAAACCTCCTGAAAGAAGAGAAAAGCGGTGACCGCTGGAGGGACCGAGTGCGCCCCCCGAGAAAGCGGTAAACTCCGTTACACTGTGGGCGGGACACCTCCATCAGCCCCCAGGCGGC
>CM072933.1:3097500-3115000 GCA_036971965.1 Nyctalus aviator
CGCCCCCACCCCGGCCAGGGATTTATGGGGAACGGGCAATGGTGACCTGTGTCCGGCCATTGCCGGCTGCAGATGCATCCCCGCCGTCCCTTTCTGCCTCGCGGGCTGGCCGGGCCCGCGTCCTCTCTCGGAGCCCTAATAACCGGGGGCGCTGACGCCCGCTGATGGAGAGCACCATCGTCCCCGGCCGCCCGCACACGGCCGGCCACCAGCAGTAATTAATCTCTTTATCCCTCAAATTGTAATTTTGACTACGGACCGCGCGCGGCCATAAATCAGCAGCCCGCGCCCGGGCTCAGTGCATGAATCACGGCCGGGCTCGGCGGCCGGCCCGCGCCTGGTTAACAAGCTTTATCAGGAGTCATTGGCTTTGTTATGGCTCTGCCGGCGCCCGCCGCCCGGAGCCCGGGGCCGGGGACGCGGGGGAAGATGGAAACACTTATTAGAGCGCCTTCCTTCCCGACGGAGATAGCGCTTTCCGCGGAGTCACGCAGGGCTGCGTGGCGAGACATAAATCACCGGGTTTCCCGCGACCGGGGAGGCCGGCGGCCCCCGGCGCGGCCCGCGGCCAGGCGTGGGGGCCACCACGCCTGTCGGCACGCAGTCTGACCGGGACCGCCACCCCAGCGGCCGGTCTGCCAGCTGCAGGCCGGAGGGAGAAGGGGAGAGGCCGCCCTGGAGAGCGCTCCCCGAACACACCGGCCGCCCGCCGCGGGGACACCCATGGCGGGGACACCCACGGCGGCGGGCACTCAGTACGCGGCCCGCACGCAGAGAGGCCCCCGCGCCAGGATTTGACACTCCGTCACCCATCCCGGAGACAAAGGTCCGCACCGGAATGTGAAGTAAGACATTTTCTTGTTAATAAAGCATTGATCCGGCGTATTGATTTTACATGACACGGCGTTCGCCGCCATCGCGCCCTCCCGTTTTCCCCTTTGCGAATTCCTGGAGCTCGTCCCGGTGCCCGGGCACGGGTGACACAGCGAGATCCCTAACTCCCTGCGATGTAAATTCCATACGTGCAAACCCACTTCATAATCAAACCATTAATCATCAGACGCTGTCAGCGCTGACTGGGGGGACAATTTGTCATGTCTCCGCCGGCCGGGACGCGGGCGTCGGGCGGGAGCGTGGCGATGGGCCTCCTCGCCCCGCGACTGGCCCGGACGGGAGGAGATAAAGCGTTACATTCCTGGATGAGGGGACAAAAAAGGTGGCCCGCTGTGCATCCCCCCACACAAACCCCCCACCCCGTGTCAGGCTTCTCCTCTCCCCCAGCTAATCACCATGACTGTGTGACTTAATGAATCGGCCGATGAAAGGTGATCAGAAAAGATAGATGGGCGGCCGCTATTGATTTCATGCAAATGCCCTGACAGGTGATAGACGCTCTAATGCGAGCTTCCAGGGGCCTTACGACTCGGATCACCACACGCTCTCACTCCGGGAGGACGGTTCCCGGTGCTTCCGTTTCAAGGGGACGCCCTGCTCCGCGCACCAACATTATTTCAGAGCAGCGTAAACGGGGGGGTGGAGGGGAGGGTCCGCCCGGCACCCCTTGCTTCAGCCCGGAGCGCGTTGACGTCTCGCAGGTGCTGCCCAGAGGCAGCGGGCACCGGGGCGGGCAGCTGGGACGATGATGTCATCGAACCCCGGGGCCGCTGCCCCGCAGGGTGGGGGCGGGGAGGCTCTGGCAGCAGCTTGGCGGCGGGGAGCCCTAGGAATTTACATGGACCCATTAGAAAAAATTGCCCTTGTCTCCGAACTGCAGGAGCGACACACATCCTGGCTCCGGGGGGTGTGGGATCCCTGAGGGCGAGGGGCGGGGCTCCAAGCCGCCCCCCCGAGAGCCACGGAGCCCACCACCCCGCACCGGGGCCGCCGCCGCCGAGACTTCCCCGGCCAATCCTCCGACCGGAGGAGAGAAGCCGGAGACCCTCGGCACACAACTCATAAATCCTCGGCCCGTGGCGTTTACAAGGCGAGGCCCAGCCGGGCAGGGCAGGGCTCTGGCACGTCCAGTCGCCGAGCCCCGAGCCAGGCCAATCAATACCACTTTCCTGTTTTAGAACTGGGTAATTATGAGGGGGAGAGATTGCCTGACCTTTCACCTGCACTGCATTACTTTGCTGATATTAAGATAAATTGCCTGATTTTGGGTAAACATATGCTGCAATTCAGACTGTCAGCACTGGTTTGCTCAGGGATAATTTGTATTGATCTCCCCGCTTCTTCCCAATTCTGCTTACTGACCTCGTGGATAATTAGAGAAGGAGCCGTGGGTGAGCTCAAGGCAGGGGGGAGGAGGAGGAGGAGGAGGAGGAGGAGGAGGAGGAGGAGGAGGAGGAAATATGCAGAAGAATAAAGCAAATTTGCTTTATGTTAATATCAGGGGTCCTCCTCCCGCCCTCACATCTGTCAGCATCGGGAGAGCCGTAAATTAATGTACTTGGGGCCGGAGCCATTTATTCCGAGGAATTATTTAGCGGCGCGCCTCGTCTTGAACATGTGTCGCTGGTTAAATTAATTTAAGCTCTGCCTTAAACACAACAAAAACAAATGTCATTTTCTGCTGGAGGAAAAAAAAAAAAACACAAAAAACCCACACACATTTCTCAAAATGTATGATCGGCTCCTAGCTTCTCAGCATGGGTGTCCACGCATGTGCCTTTCAGCCAGTGAGTCTCCTCATCAAACCTCCCCCCCCCCCCGCCACGTCATTAGCACCCATGATCTGCTCTGAATTCAAGTCTTGCAAAGAGGGGCTGCCGCATGTAAAGGAGATGAATGTGGCACCGAATTATATCATTTAAGATATGTCAGATTATAGGGCTGTTGTATCCAAAGTCATAAAACAAACCTCCCCTGTGAAATACCTCTTTATTAGCCGTGCCATAAGATATTAACATTCCTCAGTTAGCGGAGGGCCTTTTATCTGCGTTTCAGATACATTACTCGTCCTTTCAGAGATAAACTGTATTAATATCCATTTGAGTAGGCTACCGCGGCCTAATGCATAGTAATTTCTGTTGGAGAGCTTTTATTTTAGAATAAGAAAATTACACGGCAATAAAACCCGAATGAATCCGAAGCCAGAAGAGCCGGGAAGCGCATTCGCTGCCAAGAGGGGCCGGCTCCCGGCAGCCTGCGAGGCCAGATAGGCGGCTATCGCAGGCGGGCCAGCCCCGGGCCGGCGCCCAGACGCAGCCTGACACGCCACCGAGACCGCCTCCCGCCCGGGGGCTCCTATTCAAATGCTCTGACTGCACCGGAGGGGATTCGTCACCTCACACGCATGGAATTCGTAGCAGGAGCAGCACCCTACGTGTTTAAGTCATGCCCGTGTGCTGGGGATCCATCCTACCGCAATGATAATCTGTGAGCGGTCTGTGATGTCCCTTCACCTCGGGACCTCCAGGCTCTGAGAAACCTGCCCGCCCGGCCCCCAGCCTGTCCGGCCCCCTGTCCACCCGGCCCCCAGCCTGTCCGGCCCCCAGTCTGTCCTGCCCCCTGTCCACCCGGCCCCCAGCCTGTCCAGCCCCGTCCACCCGGCCCCCAGTCTGTCCGGCCCCCTGTCCACCCGGCCCCCAGCCTGTCCAGCCCCGTCCACCTGGCCCCCAGCCTGTCCGGCCCCCAGCCTGGCCAGCCCCGTCCACCCGGCCCCCAGCCTGTCCGGCCCCCTGTCCGCCCGGCCCCCAGTCTGTACGGCTCCCTGTCCACTCGGCCCCCAGTCTGTCAGGCCCCCTGCCCACCCAGCCCCCAGTCTGTCCGGCCCCCAGCCTGTCCGGCCCCCAGCCTGTCCGGCCCCCTGTCCACCCGGCCCCCAGTCTGTACGGCTCCCTGTCCACTCGGCCCCCAGTCTGTCCGGCCCCCTGTCCACCCGGCCCCCAGTCTGTACGGCTCCCTGTCCACTCGGCCCCCAGTCTGTCAGGCCCCCTGCCCACCCAGCCCCCAGTCTGTCCGGCCCCCAGCCTGTCCGGCCCCCAGCCTGTCCGGCCCCCTGTCCACCCGGCCCCCAGTCTGTACGGCTCCCTGTCCACTCGGCCCCCAGTCTGTACGGCTCCCTGTCCACTCGGCCCCCAGTCTGTACGGCTCCCTGTCCACTCGGCCCCAGCTCCCAGTCCGTGCAACACCGTTCCTGGTGGCATGCACAGTTCTCATTTCCGTTTCGATGCCCAGCCCTGCCGTCTAAGTCCACTTCGAATACTCTAAAATGTAGGTGATGGTTTTATCAGACTCAAACATCGCCTTCCAAGAACACAGAAATCTGATTCCATTAAGCACGGGGACACGCTGGGGGCCTCTGGGGGGTAACACGGAAACAACCTTCCCAATTGGAAAACGTGTGCGTGTGGGGCCAGAGAGTGTTTTCTACAGCGAGCAGCTCTCCCGGAAGGGAAGTGGCCGAACGAGCAGTCTTCAACCTGGTCCACTCCCTGACGTTTATTAAGCAGATACTACGTGCAGGGGCTCCGTGTGGGAAACACCCCCCCCCCCAGCCCCTGCTGCTGCTGCTGCCACCCTGGGCTGTCCGCCCGGGATGCTGGGTCCCCCCCACCCAGGCCAGGGGGAGCCCTGCTCACAGCGGGGCCTGGACTCCAGCAGGAAGGAGGAATCACGGTTGCAAAGCTGAGTTGTGACGGCCACCTCCCGACCAGGCCTGCCTGGGGCCCTGGAAAGCTCCTGAGTAATGGCTGCAGCCGGCACCGTTGTGTCTTTAAACAGCGCCATTCCCCGTGCAAGTGTGCATGTGTGTGTGTGTGGTGGGGGAGGGGGGAGACACGCTGGCAGGTAGAGACCAGGGTTCCCAGCACCGCCTGCCGTGGCTCCAGCCAGCCAGCGGGAGCTCGGAGGAGTGTTGGGCTTAGCGGGAGCCTTCCTTCTGCCTGGAACCCTGGCTCCAACAATGAAAACAGGAAGGCATTCATTTGCTGCGGCCCAGCTGCTGGTGGCTGCTATTAAACGAGTTCCCGTTTCATTTCAATAATGATCATCTTCCTGTAACTTCCCAATCATGCATTTGTCATAATGCAGTCATTTTCCAGCTCCAAACAGACCCCCGTAATGAGGCCGTTTTTCACATTAGCGGCGTAACTACATAATCAGAACATCTGCAGGTCCCTCTCCGCGGGGCGAGGGCGAGCGTCCATTACGGCGACGGGGACGGTTAAATAAGATATAGTGTGTGCGCTTCCCGATCGGGGGACCCGGGCCCTGCCCCGGCGACGGCAGCCGCCCGTGTGCCTGAGTGAACACAGGTTGTAATGTGTAAAAATTAAATAAAGTAAAATTAAATTGCTCAATACAAAGACATCCCTCTAGAGGGTGTTAGTGATTTCAGTGACAAAGTGCTATTTGCTGACAAGTAGTTTACACATTAACCAGCTGAATCCGAGGGGGAAAATGCCAATAGCAATTATATCACCTTGAGGTTATTAAATGTCCCACTGATAAGTAACTAGGTGAACTTGACCAGGTGATAAAGACCGCTGTGAGCAAATGATCGCGCGGTGAAGGATGTGTCTCTGTCCCGCTGGCTTCCCCGCATCGCTTTTCTCTCAAAAATGACGGCATAAAAAAAAAAAAAAAAGGTGCATTCGAAATGTGTGGCCACCGAAGACGAGATTGGTGTTTCAGTCTCCTCACCCTCCCCGCCCCCCTCCCCCCCAATGCCTCACCCGCCAGACCCCCTCCATCACCGCGCGGCAGGAACCCCACACGCGGCCTGCAAAGGCCTGCTTTTTTTCTCCTTTTTTTCGGCTTTAAAACGATGCTAAGTTCTCCACTTTATCATCCACTGTCTCCTCCGAGTGCATTTCATCTATAAGAAATTCAGATGCTCGGGAAATTAAAATTTCAAAGATCTGCTGCGAGAAAAAAAAAATCAATGGGGCGAGATCAATGCTCATAGAAATTTCATGAACTTTGAACTGATCCGAGCATGATGATGAGAGGTGGCTGGAGTTCCAGGCGGCTGGCGGCTCCGCGCACGGATAAGACGCGGCCGGGCGGGCGGGGGGCGGCATTTCAGATGGGCTTCTGCTTTCATATTTTGTCCGACAAAAAAAATTAATTTTTAGTCTATTTCGGTAACAAGCAAAAATGGGGGTTGGGTGGGGGGGCGGGATCTGCCTCCCCGACACGGCCTGCAGCACCCCCCGCTCCTTAAGAGCACCTAATGCTTTGCACATTAACGCAGCCACGAAATGAAATCGGTTCCCTTTGCAGCCGATTGCAGGTGCAAATTAATATTGTAAAATGAAGATCAATACATGGACAGGGCCAGATCAATAGCGGCTAAATTATTGCTGCATTTTCCTCCTCATTCAAGATGAGTTGTGTTTTCCTCTCAAAGTCAATACTTTGCAGCTTTTCTCATTAATTTCTCAATAAATTTGGCAATGAATTTCAATCACAGAGCCCGGCAGGGCGCGCCGGGCACCGTGGCACGCCGGGGAGCACAAAGGCCACGCAGTGCGGCACCGCTCGCTGGAAGGCGCCACCCCCAGCCGCCGGCTGATCCCCGGGGCCCGGCCCAGGGCGGCGGGCACCCCCAAAACCGACCGGAAGTCTCAGGTGCCCCTTCTCTGACGCCGAGCGGCTTACCCTAGCTTGAACCTCATCGCCCTGACGTGGCTTTTCCGGCACCCCTGGCCTGGGGCACTCACCCGCCCGCCGGGGTCGGCCTCTGCGTCTCACCGCGGTTACCCCAGAAGGCCCTCCGACCCGCTAACCGAAGGGCACTGTCCGTAACCGGGACTTCTAAGGATGGGCAAGGCCTCGCTTGACTTCCGATGGGAAGACGGCGCCCCGCCTCCCGTGGGGGGCGCTGCTCTGTGTTCACAGGGGCGGCCCCGCTGGCCTGTGGGGTGCGCGGGGCCCCGCGGCCGCTCACCAACCAGGCGGCGGAGGGCAGCATTGTGACGGGACACCCAGTGCAGAGAGGGGACAGCTCACCTCCCTTCCTACCCAAACGCCCCGGCTGACAGCTGCTGGGGGCACTGAAGCCATTCTGTTAGGTGCCCACAAGCACGCACGGGATTGCGGCTCTTATCGTCCTGTCCCCAGGCCCGGCCGGCCAGACACTGAGCAACCTTAGTCTGCCCGGGACAACTCCCCACAGCGCGGCCCTGAGGGAGGGACGTGGCTGGGTTACCCCATGAGCCCTGGCATCCCCCGTTCTCCCCCCCGGAAGGCTGTTCTAGCAAATACTGCCGCTCCCGAGAACAGAGGGCTGTGAACAAGACAAAGGAGAAGCTGGAGGAGAAATCAAGGCCAGGCGCCCCCGTGGGGTCCCTTTTCTCTAAGAAACGGGCAAGGTCCTGGTGCCATCCGCCCTCTCAGAGACACTGGGGAGGGGACGACAAACCCAGTGGGCAGTGCTCTCTGGAGGACCATCGGGCAATGGATTTGCACACTTCACCCGAGCGTAAGACTCTCCACCAGAAGGTGAGCTGGAAAGTGAGCTACAAAAGCTCGCCCCTCCCCACACCAGGTGTCCCTGCCCCTGAAAGGCCCGTGTTCCCGAAGCCGCCAGCCCCCTACGGGCTTCCCCGGCCACCTATTCTCTTGTTCAGGGTCCACCTTCCTCCTTCACGGTGGGGCCATCACCCCATGTCATGGCACCTGCCCTACTCAGTGCAGAGCACACAGTAGGTGCACAAAACAATGAGTCACAATGGGGGGCTTCCTGAGGACACAGGCCAATGGCGAAGGCATCGCCACGGTTTGGATTGGGAGAAGCCGAAGTCAGCGAAACGTTTCTCATTTGTCTACATAAAAGCTGGGTCACAAATATCTCAGAGCAGTGTGATTGGTTGAGATACCCACGTGCCCATCACAGATGAGCCGGGATACTACGCTGCTGTGCTCGCGGAGGAAGCCCTGGTCCCCTACCACACGGGAAGCCTTGAAACTGCCACAAGGACCATCTATTGACCAGGACGTCCAGGAGAGGCCGATGCACAGACACAGGAAGTGGATGGGTGGCTGCCTTGGGGGGGGGGGGGGCGAGAGGGGGGTAAAGGGGGGTAGTAGTGGGAACAGCTGATGCTGATGGATACGGAGTTCTTCCTTGGGTGTGAAAATGCACAACTAGGTGACTGTACTAAGAGCCGCTTCCTCGTGCACTTTGGGTGGGTGGGTTTTGGCTAGGTGACCTATACCCGAATAAAAAACATTTACGTGCCCGTAACCTCTCTAATCGGGCTTAGCGTCCGTGGGCCAGCTCTGCCTGTCCCGGGAAGTGCCTGGGCAGGGCCTTCCTTGGGAGGAAAAGAGGTGAGAAGATGGAGAAGAATTCTGGCAGAATCCCCCCCACACATCTAACCACCTCAGTGCCCGCCTTCCACCTTCACTGGCCATCTGATGTGGGGGGAGGGGAGCACCCCATGGGAGCACGCCCTTGTCAGGCAGTGGGACTGCCGCGGGCAGAGGGCTGGGCATGAGGAGGGTGGTGTGTGGAAGGGAGGAGGGGACCGCCGACCCACCGGCAGGCGCACCTAAAGGAACTTCTCCGAGGACAGCCCGGGCCCGGTGTGCCCAGCCCTGCCCTGCCCGGCTGCCTCGGTGGAGGCGGAGACAGCGGTTAGACCCTGACACGCTCTCCAGGGAGCCGCCAGTGTGCGTGCCATCGCCACGTACACGCTCAGGTCCCTCGGACCCGAGTCATGCCACACGCTCGCTCGTTGTCCGCACTGGAAGGGCCTTCCGTTCTGCTGTTTTCCTGGAAAACCATTAGGGTTTTGCACTTCCCACGGCTGGGGGAAGGAGGATGGATTTAATGGACTGTTCCTCCATTGGGAATCTGGGCCTGGAGCAGAGGTGTGTGGGGAGAGACCCACGGTCTCCCCGAGCCCAGGTTTCAGGGGGGAGCGCTGACATGCCCCCGTGCGCACCCCAGCCGCCGCCCTGTCCGGCCACACGCCCAGCCGGGGAGCCGTGAGGGCTGCGTCCGCGGGGACTGCGTCCGGCAGCGGAAACAGAGCCGCGTTCAGCGCCCGTTCCGTCTTCGAGGCCGCAGAGCGTCCTCCTGCTCCCCGTGCACAGGACCGCACGCCGGCGTCAGGGTCCCTGTGACCGGCCCCGGGGCCTCACTGGCCGTCACCGCCCGGGGCCGTCCTCTCCGCCGTCTGACACCGGGTCCTCTCGGCATTCCTCGGCACTCAGGGCGGTCACGGTCCCCTGGCTGGGCTTCCAACCGGTCACTGGTCCGTTACCGCCATCCCATCCGCCCGGGCTCTTCCCACGCCGTCCTCAGCAGCTCACATCCAGCCCACGGGGAGCTCATCCTCCAAGCTTCCTGGGCGGCGGGCAGTGAGGCGGGACCCTGCCCAGGTGGCCCGGCGGCGGAGGGCACGGCGCCTCCCGCACGCCCCTGCCCGCCCGCCGCCGCCCACGGCCGCGCCAGAGCCGGTGACCCCTTTGTCCTTTGTGAAGATGGATGGCCGTCTCCTCGGGGCCGCGTTCCGTCGGGCTGGGTGCTGGGGAGTCGATACCTTCACCTTGACACAGGAACTTGGTGATTTATCCCTCGGCCCGCGGAGTGCCGCCGATCGGGGCGCGGGGGGCAGACTTTGGTCACAGCCACTTGGAGAGCAACCAAAGCCCCTCGGATGACAGACAAATGTGTCTTGTTAGCGACTGCCCAAAAGCGCTTGACTTGTACTAATAACAGAAAGGCCATGCTGGTCACCGAGGGTCCAAAGACGAAGCACCCTGTCACCGGCCTGGTTGGGAAATTAGCAAATAATGTTCTTTTCCTTGATAAATGGGTGACAGCTCGCTCTCACCAATCATTTCTAACATTTTGATGCGTGCCTACGCTCCCACTGGAGGAGCCGGAAAGTTTACTGGCCTCAATTCTCAGATGATGAATGGAACTCTCTAAACGTGCGATTTCTGTATGAGGTATAGTTCATTTTAAGCAATTCTGGTAAATGGGTGTCACTGATTAGGACAAATCGTCTACTTGTGCAATAGCACGCGCGGCGGGCCTCATTCCCCGGCCTCCGTGGAGACGGGGAGCAGGGGGACGGCCATGACCCCCGGAGCCGTGGAGGCTGTCTGTCCGGCACCCTGGCGGACGACCTGACGGCCCTCCCGGCCATCCTGTCGGGTGCCGCATCACACGGGGTGCAGGCGGGCACCCTACCCTCCCTTCCCCCCGGCCCTCAGGAGCCCCGGATGACCCCCGGGGTGGCCCTGCCAGCCAGCACACCATCCAAGCTGACGGGGAAGCCAGCCGTCTGCCACCAAGGCAGGAGCAAGTGACAAGAGCACAGGTGGGAGCTGCTGGGGGGGGGGAGGTGATGTTGTCACGTTCTGGGATATCTGGGTCGCTGTCCCAGCCCCCAACCCTGCAGGTCTAGAGAGGGGCCGAGTGGGAAGGCACGCCAGGCCCATGCTGCCATGCACAGCTCCGCATATCAATCAGGGCTGTGGGCCCTCCCGGGGAGCCTGACTCCCACCGGGCCCCTCAGTGAGGCTGCAGAGAGGGTTGGACGGGGGCCCGCCGGCACTCCTGGGCCTCGTGGGCCGGGACAGAGGGGGGCGCCCGGGAGTAACCTGCTGACCTGGCTGGAAGTGTCCCCAAGTCTAGGACCCAGGATTCAAATACTGGTCTCTCCACCGTGTCCACAGAGGTGGCGGGGAGTGTGGACTTGGCAGGGGTTCCCCGAAGGGGGACTTAGCCGGGGGGAGCCGTCCAGGAATCCGGTCCCGGGCGGCCATGGCCGGCTGCCGTGTGGAGACGGCCCCGGTGCTGGCCGCGGTCGGGGGCGCCATTGGCTGCTCCGAGCGTCCCCGCTGTTGACAGAATCCATCTCCGCGCACAAAGAGCTTCAAGCACTTCAGACGCACAAGCACCTTTCAAGGGCGAGTGAAGTGGGGTTAAATGGCGGGGCCCGCGGAGGCTGCGGCGGGCCCAGGAGGAAATCGCCAGCCGCGCTGCCAGGCCAGCACCCGACTGAGGACCTGCCATGTCCCCGTGTGAGGCACACTGTGACTTTTTTTTAAATCAAAGCAGCGGAAAACGTAAATACTGAATCAGGAAGCACAGGAGCCGTGAGCAGTTCCTGGCGAGGCATGACCTCCCTCGCCTGCCATCGGACGCCCGTCTCTGTGCGGGAAAGCGTCGTTTTCCGGGCCCCAGCCTGGAGCAGACTGAGGGCCTGAGCCGGGGCCGCGCCCGGCAGACAAGCTCCGCCTGCGCCCGCCTGGACGTGGTCACCACCGGCGCCAACATCTCCCTTCTGACCGGGCTCGGCCCCGCGGCGGCTGGTGCATGGACGCCCGGTAACATGTGCTTTCTTTAACTGAAGCAAAAGAAATCTCTGAAAGGAGGGAGGGTAAGCCAGACATTGGGGCCCCAGGGGTCAAGAGCAGGAGCTGCCTCGGGTGACCCTGGTGTCCCGGGGAGCCATGCCGGAGGGCACGCCACCACCCAGGGGCTTCCCTGCTTTGTGTGCCGGGAACCCGTCCCCCCAAACGGACGCCTCCGGTCACAGGCGCGCTCATAAAAGGACACCTGCCTGCCAAAGAAGCGTCCACGCTCACATCGCTTCCGTGGGAAGCCGACAGTTCCAGTTTGTCTCCGTCCCACAGCACTGCAATGCTTCTATTGTCATTAAAAAAGAATTCTGTGGCCGAAACAGGTCTGGCTCAGTGGACAGAGCACCCGCCTGCAGACCGAAGGGTCCCAGGTTCGATTCCGGTCAAGGGCATGTACCTTGGTTGCGGGCACATCCCCAGTAGGGGGTGTGCAGGAGGCAGCTGGTCGATGTTTCTCTCTCATCGATGTTTCTAACTCCCTATCCCTCTCTCTTCCTCTCTGTGAAAAATCAATAAAATATACATTAAAAAAAGAACAGCTCTGTGGCCCAGCTGATGGGTCGGCTTCTCCGGGGGAAGTGAGGGGCGGGGGACGGGCCGGTCTTCCTGGGGAGCGTGCCGGCTCAGGTAGGCCGTGCCGGGACCGCGTTAATTATTATTAAACAAGCAGCTGCGACGCGATTAGACAAATATTAAAACAAGCCTGGCTCTCAGGTATTAATTTGCACTCTTCACTCTTTAAGCGCGGCGAATATCTCATTAATTTAATTTTAGGTGCCCGGCGTTTACACCGCATTTTACAGTCTGGGAGGCAATTTACTATTAACTGGCAATTACATACAGAGTGATTGTTAATTCTGCTCCTAAGTGCTAGCCGCTTGGAAACGGCTCTCGCTCTCTCGTCCCTGACCTCCTCACAACAGGGGTGAGGCTCGCTGGGAACACGCCGGCCTGGCATGGAGGAGCCGGACAGGACGCCCGCTGATCAACCCAACGGCCACTGCTTCCCGAGAGCAAGAGAAGGCCGAGGGGCCCGGCCGCCTCCCCTTCCCTGAAGACCCGGTGTTTCTCGGGTCCCCGTACACAGATCTCTTAGGCCAGGGGTCGGCAAACTCATGAGTCCACAGAGCCAACCATCAACAGCACAAGATTGACGTGTCTTTGGACATGTCATTTTTAAAACTTAAGCTTCTTCTAACGCCACTTCTTCAACACAGACTCGCCCAGGCCGTGGTATCTTGTGGAAGAGCCACACTCAAGGGGCCAAAGAGCCGCATGTGGCTTTCAAGCCGCAGTTTGCCGACCACGGTCTTGGGCCTTCGCGCCTGCTGGCGGGGCTCCTCGGGCGGGGGGGTGGGGGAGAGGGGCTGATGGGAGCCAGATGCCCAGGGGACGGTGCCCTCCCTGCGGGGCCGCCCTGAGCCCGCGTGCAGAGCCGGGATCGGCTTTCAGGGGCGCAGTTCCCAGTGATTACTCTTTGTCCCCATCAATTCCAGGGCAGCGCGAGTCAGACAGCAGCTTCCAGGTCAGACAGGCTGTGACCCCGCCTCGCCTCGGCTCCCGGGGAGTGCAGGCCGTATCCCTTACAGGGCGTTTGAAATGTATATTCCCGTTAATGACCGGGGTGGGGGAGGCGATAAATTAGCTGCTGCTCGCAGAGGCTGCTCCCTGAATGGCCCCATTGAAGGCTCCTCCGTGGGAGAACTCCGTGGAGAGAGTCCCGGAGCCCCGGGCAGCCTGTCCGCTTACAGGGGACGCCATGTCCACGGGGAATGGGAGACGGACGGGCCACCGGGTGGCTGATGGGCCGGACTCAGGGCTAAACCCTCCCCATGGAGGGGGGCGGCGGAGGACACCCCAGAACTCCCAGAGGCGGCGGCTGGCCAAGGCAGGGGTCCTGGCCGGCTGGAGGGCACAGAGGTGGCCAAGCCCGGCCGGTGTAGCTCAGCGGTTGAGCATCGACCCAGGATCCAAGAGGCCGCTGTTCGCCTCCCATCAGGCCGCATGCCGGGTTGTGGGCTCCACCCCCTGGGGGGGAAGGGGGAGGGATGTGCAGGAGGCAGCCGATTGATGATGTTTGTCTCTATCCCACTCTCTCCCCGCTTCCCCCTCTCTGAAAGACCAATAAAAACGTTTTTTTAAAGAGGTGGCAGAGAGAGCTGCTCGGACACCCACCCCTCACACTGGCCTGGAGCAGGCCCTCGCCATGCGACACCCATTGGGCACCCACTGGTGGCTCCTCCAGGCGCCTTTTCCAAAGGCACCTTTGTTCACGGGGCCCAGCCCAGTGCCCTGCTCTCCCCCGGGACCAGAGTCCTCAGAAGAGAGGAGCATCGCTCACAGCCAGCCCATCTCCCCCGAAAAGCCCACACCTGGGGAAATCTGAATGCCAAGGTCAACACAGGACCCACTGAGGCCCATGGGGTGAGGGTGGGGGCGGAGGCAGAACGGACTGAACCCCGAGGGCCCAACAGTCCCATGGAACGAGCAGTCTCACATCCACGTCTGTGCGGAGCAGGTCGGTCTTGCCACACAGACCCACGCTCCCTTTGGTGCCCCAACGCGACCGAGGACCATGTGTCACGTGGCAGACACATGGAGGAGCGTGTGTCACGTGGCAGACACGTAGAGGAGCATGTGTCACGTGGCAGACACATGGAGGAACATGTGTCACGTGGCAGACTTATGGAGGACCATGTGTCACGTGGCAGACACGTGGAGGAGCGTGTGTCACGTGGCAGACACGTAGAGGAGCGTGTGTCACGTGGCAGACACATGGAGGAACATGTGTCACGTGGCAGACTTATGGAGGACCATGTGTCACGTGGCAGACACGTGGAGGAGCGTGTGTCACGTGGCAGACACCTGACATGGCTCTCAATGGAGAACAAAGGTTCCCTTCTTTGAGGGACTCGGGACCCCGACAGCAGTTGTACCTTGGAAACCGTCCACAGGAGGCGCCGCTCAGCGGGTACCGCTCCCTGGGGGTCAGACACGCCCTAAGTGCCCCTTGACCCTCACAAACCCGCAGGCAGGGCCAGCGGAAGTGGCACTCGGGTGGGAGCCCGGCGCCAGGTCCCCGGCCAACACCAAGCAGAACAGAGGGGGCCCCACTGCCTCTGCAGCCCGAAGTTCACGGCCAGAGGCGCAGAGACCGCAGCCCCTGGCCCTCAGTCGGCGAAGAGGCACGCGGTCTCCTGCTGAATGTGGGCATGTGCTCTCCGAGTGCCGGCCTGCGCCCTCTGCGTGCTGCCCCTTCCACACCCAGGCGCCCCCCAGCCGCACACTGCCCCCTCCAGCCCTGGCCTTCCCGGGAGCCAAGAGTACCCAACCGGGGGGGGGGGGCAGCACCTGACCAGGAGGGGCCGGCACACTGCCCACAGCCTTTTGCCAACACACTTGTCCTGGGTTCTGGGCAGCTCTGGACTCGCTGCGGGGAGGGGAAGGACGTGCTAGTCCCTGGGAGGAAGTGACCCCTGGTGTGGGGCAGGTACCCCCCACACACCCTGGCCACATGGAGGGGTGCTGAGGGGCTCAAAGAGAAGGCACCCTCCCCCATCAAGGACCCAGGTGTCGCTGGCAGCCCAGGCTGGCCCGGGGTGACCTGGTCTCCTGGAAAGTGGGTGCCGAAAGCATTTACACTCTGCATGTCACACTCACTCGGTCCCTAAAATCAGGGTGGTGAGGCACCCCCCTCTCTTCACACTGCAAAGTGGGAGGGACCTGGCGCCCATGTCACCTGCCCGCTGGACAGAGGACAGCCTTCCTGGCGGGAGCCCGGACCTGCGGGGGTCCTGCCGCTGGCGACAGCTGTGGAGCCCCAGCCCAGGCCCCTCGGGGACCGCCCGCCGCCCCCGTACACATCCCGGCCAAAACTCCTGGGGACGAGCCCGCGTCCACGTCCCCCTCCCGGGTGTCAGCAGGGGCTGCCCTTCGTTAGACACACCTCTCAGACGTGACAGTGTTTGCTCTCGGCCGGGACAGGAACCGAGCCCTCACACGGCTCACACTTATTCACGGCGTCTCCCCACCGCGAGCTCGAAGGAACCCCGTCAACCAAGCAACGTGCCGGTACCAAACCGTCACTGCAGCCCTCCCCCGGGCACCGGCTCCTCCAAAACCCTCGCAGCAGCGGCGTACGGCACGTGTGCGCCCCGGGCCTGGCACAGAGACCGGCCTACGCCCGAGGCCCCTCGGTTACAGGCCGTGTGACCCTGGGTGGTGCCAGGTGACTTAGCCTCCGAGTTTGGCCTCATGCACATGCGCGGCGGTGATCTCAGTGGGCGGCCCCGGGAGGTTAGCTGGGGTGACCTGTTACCGATAACTACCACACCCCCACCCCAGCCTGGCTGTCCAGGCGAGGAGGCTGAGGGCCACAAGGGGGGCGGGGGGGTCAGGTCACACGGCCGGTTGGGCCGCACCTGTCCCCGGCGTCTCTGCAGCGCGGCTGGGGACAGACACTGCCGCTGGCAGAGCCCTGGGCCCGGGGCCCCCCAGCCTCTGCGTGCCCGCCCCCTGAGGGGCGTCCCCCGCTTGGCCACGCTCACGGCGCGCGGGGGCACTCACCGGTGTAGACGAAGCGGCCGGGAGCGCCTTTGCAGAACTGCTTGGACTTGTAGGACAGGGTGACCTCCACGACGCCGGGAATGTGCCTCGGCGGGGTCTGGACGCGGATGGCGTGGGGCGTGATCAGCTGCAAAAAGCACACGGCGGGCGGGCGGGCGTTCAGGGCGCGGCCCGGGAGGGGGGCCCTCGCCGGTCGGTCGGGCGTAATTACCAAAATGAGCAAAATGGGGCCGCTGTCGCCCGGAGGGGCGGGACCAGAGCTCTCTCAGGAAGAGGTCTGCAATCGGGCCCGGGGTTTTAGTTTGCAGGAAAGGCCACAGGGCATCATTCATATGAAAATTGCCACCATATGTCCCCAGCAACCTGCTCTGGTGATGCAGGCCCCGGCTGTTCCAGTGTCGGGGGGGGGGGGGGGGGGGGCGGGGCAGAGGGCCCTCCTAGGGCAGGGCTGGAACCCCAGGGCTGGGCGGGGGCATTTTGCACCTCCCCCCCCCACCGGGGAATTTGCCTTCGGGCGCCTGGGTCTGAGCCGTCCACCCCCCTCCCCTGGGGAAAAGCTCCGGCCGCGGCCGGTGGCCAGGCTCACCTCGCTCCACACCAGCATCGTGCCAAACACCACCTGCAGGCCGTCGAAGAAGTTGTCCCCGATGATGATGACCGTGGCCCCGCCCGTGGTCCAGCCTTCGCTGGGGCTGATGGCCTTGATGCACGGAGTGGCTGCTCGCACAAGACAGAGAAGCAGCCTCAGCGCGCGGCCGGCCACGCCGGCGCTCACCCCCCTCGGCCGCCCGGGCCCGCACACGGCAGGCGGGGAGGCGGGGCCGTGCCCCCGGGCGCCACGCGCAGGGCGACCGTACATCAGCGCGCCCGTGTGTTTAAAGCAAACTGTTAAATGTTTTATAAAGCGGAGGCCAGGCCGCAGCCTACGCGTGAGCAAGAAGGGAGAAAAAAAAAATAGCAAACTGCGTGTCAGGGCAAACACGACGACTACAAATGATTAGGCCGCGTGCATACGTGGCACGCCGATCTGCCTGCCCGGCCGTCCGGGCGCCGGCAGAGCCAATCAAAGGGCTGGAGGGGCTGGAGGGGCAGGTGCCCGGCACCCCCACTCCTCGGGAGCAGCCAATGGGGTTGGGCTTTCCATCCGCGAACTTGGCCTTTCGGTTAAACTTCATTTTCCTCTGTCACTCCACAATGACCACTTTCCACTTTCCGTCGGGGGGGGGGGGGGCAATCAAAGGCGCTCTATTAATACTTTTGTCAAAGGTACACGTTTCACATCCAATATTGTTTGTCGACAGGGATCCCGAGCCGCGCGGGCCTGACCTCTCTTTGTCTCCTAAGCCCTCGCATTTGCATGAGTTATTACCACGCGCTGCCGGCCTGGCCTGCGCACGGCGGCCCTGGTGGAGGGGGGGGGGGGGCGGGGAGGGTGGTGGCGGGAGGGCAGGGGGGAGAGAGGCCAGGGGGCAGGCAGGCAGGAGGCCCGGGTTGGAGGCCGGGCTGGCTGAAGGCTGCGGCCTCCTGGAGGTGGCTTTGTTCTGTCCTTTGATCAGCCCTCGGCGAGGCGGTGGCAGGCCTTGTCTCCTGCTTTTGATGG
>CM072933.1:3117500-3135000 GCA_036971965.1 Nyctalus aviator
GGGGGAATGCGTCTGCTTGGAAGCCGTCGGCGAGTGTGTACACACGGCCGGCGAATACGAGATGATTGGATAATGAGGTGTTAGCCGGGAGAGGCTGCGCACGGCAACGCCTGTGGTTTGTGGGGTTACTTTCTCCTTCAAGCCCGTGGGGCGGCCTCAGAGCTGGTATCACGCCCTGCACTGCGTCCCGGCAGGCGGACGGAGGTCCCTGGGCTTTGGGACGAGGTGGCCGGACCCTACAACGAACCCCTAAGGGCCAGTTCCCCCCGGAGGGACAGGATCACAGGGTGGGTCTCTCTCCCTCCGAGAGAGAGGGGCTGGCGTGCCCCGTGGGCACCTGGCTGCTGGAGGCTGGTTCCGGGAAGACCTAGCCCATGTGGCTCCGGGCACCTCTCTGCCCCTGACAACGAGGGGCCGCTCTCCGGGGTGGGACAGGTAAGCTCGCTCTCCTTGTAAGAGAGGGGGACGTGGTTCGAACGTTGGTTTCCAAAAGGACTGAGAAGCAGGCATTTGCAACAAAAGCAAATCACGATCAGCACCGCTTCTGCAAACGGCCTCTGGTGAGCTACTGGGTTCCACCTCGAAGGGGCCCGCGCGTGGCCTTTGTTTTTCTAAACGCTGTGTTTTCCGCTCACGGTCAAATGCTCTTCTCACGCCACTTACAAAAATAAATACTTGTACTTCGCTCAGATCCTAATGGCTCATTAGAGGAGGCTGGTTTTGGACCCAGACGACAGCCCAGCACCAGAGGGCCGAGGGGCCGCCCGGAGCCTATCGCGTGGCGAGCCGGGGCTCTCCGGGGAAGCGGGGACCGAGGCCGGGGACTCAGCCCTCTTAATTGTGAGCCTCATTAGTGCTGGTTGCTAGGCAAAACACACACCTACCTTCAGCGCACAGGAAGGAGATAAACAGTGCGTCACCGATGCTAATGACTGGGCGCCCAAGGCGACCTTTAATTATTATATTTTTGTTCTCTCACACCTCAGTCATTAACGGGGAAAACAAATGAGTTTATTTCTGTGGGCCGCAGCAGATTCACACCCTGGCCTCAGTGCTCGGGCCTGAGTCACGCTTCGCCCGGATCATCTGCATGTGCTCCGTGCGTTTCCCTGGGATGTGTGTGCGCTGGCTCGCGTGTGGCTCCTGACCCGGAGGCCTCGGGAGGGAGGCTCTGCCTACAGCCCCGCGGCCTGACGGGCTCTTTGCTCCAAAGGATTGGATTGTGCTGTTTTCTTTACAAGTCACTTAAAGAAAACCTCACGTTACTCTCTCAGCAGTTCACACTGGCCAAAAGGCTTCAGCCACAGGCAGGGCAGCATGTGAGGGAGGGGCGTGGCCAAGGCCACGGTGTCAGGGTTTCTGAGTTCTGGCTCATTGCCCAGAGTACCTGCCCCTGCCTGTCTCTCTTACTACAGCCAGTCTCTTTCAACAAGCAAAGCAAGAAGTCAAGTGGAAGTGTTCGGTACAAACACCTTTGGCTATTGTTTCTCACCTACTCCACCCTGCCTCTATGGGTAATCACCCCCCTCTGTCCATCCACCCATCATCCATCCATTCACCCATCCATCATCCATCTATCCATCCACCCATCTTCCATTCACCCATCCACCATCCATCTATCCATCCACCCATCTTCCATCCATCCACCCATTATCCATCCATCCTTTCATCCATCCATCATCCATTCATCATCCGCCCATCTTCCATCCATCCACCCATCAACCCATCCATCCACCATCCATCTTCCATCCATCCATCCACCCATCCATCCACCCATCCTTCCATCCATCCATCATCCATTCATCATCCGCCCATCTTCCATCCATCCACCCATCAACCCATCCATCCACCTTCCATCTTCCACCATCCATCCACCCATCCATCCACCCATCATCCATCCATCCATCCATCCATCATCCATTCATCATCCACCCATCCATCCATCTACCCATCCAGGGACAAGGCATGGTCCTGGGCTCCATCCTGAGCTGATGGGACCAGGATGTAACCACCCACCAAAGCATGCACCAAGTCTGTGGGGATGACCTTCTGGATGGTGGCTTAGGACAAGCCAAAATAAAGCCGAATAAATGAAAACGCCAAGGAAAACTCTAAGCAAAAAAAAAAAAAAAAGCTTAGAAACAAACCAATGCAGTGAAGGCCGAGGTGGGTGAGGGGAGGGGCGGGGAGAAGCCGAGCCCTCTTTACGGACAAGGAGAGAGGGAGGGGCCGGGCCACTCTGGGCAACACCAGGCCCGGCCGCGCGTGACGGGGGAGGCCTGACCAGCCGGGGGTGGGGGGCTGGGGACAGGAACTCAACATGAACCAACAGAAAGGATGGTGCAAAGGAAAAGAAGCATTGCAAATAAAAAGAGACATGTAACATGTGCCTACCATTTTCCAGATAAGAAGGGGCCGTACCTTCTGACGGGTCGAGGCGGCGCGCCCGCCGCCCGTGTTTGGAGTTGTTGTGCACAAACATGTTGTCGGACACGGCCAGCACGTGGCCGTCCACGTTGACGGTGGTCGACACAACAACCTGCGGAGAGGAAGGAGGTCTGAAACGGGAGCCGGTGAGGGCGGCGCCGCCCGCGCAGGGACCGGAAGCCTCAGCCCGGGCTGCCCGGGCGGGCCTCCAGGCCCAGGGGCGGTCACGGCTCCTTTTGGTGGACGGGCGGGGGCGGGCGGGCGGTTTGGTTTTGTTTGGTTTGGTTTTGCCTCGAGATTGAGGCTCTTGAAAACCTGCTCCCCTAATTACAGCTTAATCTCCTATTATGCTAACAAGTGAATTCAATTCGGAGGAATATTCTTCTAGCCATTAGCTTCGGAAACACCCCTCTGGCCACTCATTTTAAAGCTGCTGTTTTGATTGATCTGCTCACATATTGATTGGGTAGTTGATCTAATTAAAATTAGTCCGCTCGAGACAGTCCTCCTTGACGAGGGCTGAGGACTCACTCGGCTGCCAAAAAGGGCTTCCAACATCAAGCTGGTCCTACTGCCCGAGTCCTCCCCGCAAACTCGGGCTCAGCGTCACAACCGCAGGGCTCGGTCTGCATCGGGAAAGGCTGAGATGAACAGGAAGTGAGCGTGTCCTCAGCCCAGGGGCAGGATCCTTCCTCGAGTACCTGGTGAGGATGGCCAGGCCCCCAGCCTGCCCAGCAATGTCCTCTCGTTGGGCTGAGAGATTCCTGTCTTGAGCCCAGGCCAGAGGATGGCCGGGGGGGGGGGGGGGGGGCAGGGAAAGGCCTCTTGCCCTCAGAGGAAGTGAAAAGGGAACTCTTGGGGGGGAGGGGGGCGTTATGTCCAGAGAAGCTGGGGCTGCAAAGACGGGCCCTGGTGCAGGCTGGGGATGGTGCCCAGCGGCAGGACTCCTAGGGCTGGGGGCTGGGTTTGGGGGGTAAGGAGCCTGGCTCTTCGCCACGTGTGGGCAGCGCTGGGGGCCAGCACCCCCTGGAGAGCCACACCCCGCCGGAACTCTGGGCTTGAGCAGGTGAGCAGGGAAGCAGAGGGGTTGGCGTCCACGTCCGCCTTCCCCGCGCGGTCTACACGCATCAGAGCGCGCCCATAATGACGGTGAGAAGCCGAAGCGACCGTGGCCCCGAGTCAATCAATGTATCAGCATCGGTTCCTCTGACGGAGCCAACGGACCACCCACGGCAAGACTTTGCTAATGAGGGGAGCGGGGGGGGGGGGGGGGGAGGGGGGGTACCTCGGGGCATATGGAAATTCTCTGTACGCTTGTGAAATTTTCTATAGGCCTGAAACTGCTCTTAAAAAATAATAATAATAAAAAAAACTACTAGGGAAAAACTGATTTTAAAAATCATGTGTAAGGGTGAAAAAAAGGCCAAAGCTACATACCTACACACAAATGCATGGTGAGTAACAGTTTCTATAAAACTCTCCAGCCCCACAAGAAGACTGAAGCGGGGCAGGGAGCACTGTACCCCCAAAGCTCCCTCCCTGGGGCGCTCTCCCTGGCAATTCCCTCCCCTTGGTGTCCCCAAGGCTGCGGGAGTCTCCCCAATATCAGGCCCCTCTGAGCCATGAAAGGTGCCCTCCGCCACCCCTGTCCCCAGGCCCAGGGTCGGCTCTCTCAGCATCTTCTCTGCTGCCAGAGGGCGGCGCCCTGCACTGCCCGGGTGGAGAGGAGTCCTGCACACGCTGGGCCACCTCCTAGGCCTGTCTGCCAGGCCCTGCCCCCACACATCACAGGGGGAGGGTGCAAAGACACCCAACCACCACTGAGACACAGCCCTGGCCCTTTTAAAGTGACCAGACCTGGTGTGTGAAAGAAACACCCAAATGAAGGCGCTGAGCTGGCTGCCAACCACACACAGGTCCGTCCGCTCGGGAGAGAGCAGTTCGGCAGAGCGCGCAGACAAGCGGGGTTCGTGTCCCGGCTGGGCCCAGCGCGCAGTCCTCCAAGACGGTGCGGGGGTGGGGAGCCTGGCCTACTGGTAAGTCCAGTTAAACCCCCGCAAGGCAGGGAGATCAGCCAGAGAGAGAGAGGAAGTGGCTGCACCTGGGCCGGGGCTGCCTGCGGGGCGCTGCGGCTCAGGGGTGAGCTCGGCTCAGCTCAGAGGGATCAGGAGCACCTGCGGGGCCTTGGGCAAGGCCAACGGAGGCGGGGCCCGCTGTTGGCAAGAGACACTGTCCCAGCTCCGGAGCCTGATTGGGTGAGCCCCAGCTCCCTTCTCTGATTGGCTGGTTGGCTGTGTAGATGGGTGTCACATGTGTCTCTGATTGGCTGGTTGGCTGTGGGTGTCATATGTGTCTCTGGCTAGTTGGCTGTAAGGACAGGTGTCACGTTTTGCTAACATGCTAGCGCATCAGCTAAGTTTCCAAAAAACACCGTGAGCCATTTGATGGTGAACTCATCCAAGCTGGTGGACATTTGTGGTGGCTGCCAAATTCTTCCCTGATCGGTCTAGGGACCAGCAGTGTGTGTTTGTTTTTTTTGTTTGTTTGTTTGTTTGTTTTTGGGGGGGTGACCCAGGCCAGAAGGCTTTTTACCACTAAAATTAGCAAAACTCCTCACCCTGAAGGCACCTCCTAATCTTCCACAAACGAAGGCAAGAGAACGGGGGCCTGGCTCATCATTTACGCCCAAAGGCACCCAGCTCTGCCCTTCTCTCTTGGGGTGCAGTCCTCAGAGCAAACCGGGGGGTGAGCAGCGGGCCCAGGAGCCGTGCAGGAACCGGGCAAGGAGCTAAGGTGGAGGCCAGGACACATCAGGCCTCGGGAGGGGAGCCGGGCCAGGCAGCGGGCCGGAGTGTGCAGAGGCCAGCATCCCGGAGGTGGGGAGGGCAGGTTTTGAGTAGACCCCTCTCCCCCAGGAAAAAAGACAACCGACCAATGGATCCCTAAAAGGTCTCTGGCACCACTGGGGCATGAACAGCCACGTGCCATAGAGAAACAGGCTGATTTAGATGCTGATGTTAAGAGAACTCTATGTGAAAAAATTATAAAAAACAGTCCCTTTCGATCACGCCCCTGAGATTCCCCATGGCTGCATGCAAGCAGGACCCCAACTGAACGCACAGCTCCGGGCAGCTGACCCCGGGAGCTGCCCTGGGCCTCACTCAGGGCACAAACACGGGCCATGTCTGCAGTGCCTCACGGGCCGCGCGGGCGGGCGGGCGGGCGGGCGGGCGGGTGGATGCAATGCATCTGGCGTCCTGAAGACGCCGATCGTGTTTAAAGCAAGCGTTGGACTTAAGGGCTTTGCTTGACTCCCACGCCCTTGAGAACTAACAACGACCGTTTCCGGAACAGCTGCAGCGTCAGAGAATTCAAACTCCGCGGGCCTGGGGCGAGGGTGTACCTGGAACCGCCGCATGTCGCGCGGGTTGCCTGCATTCTTCAAACAGTTCTGATTGCACTTGAGGAAAAACTTCAGAAAGAATCTACAAAAACACAAACAAACAAACAAAGTAATCGTTAGGGTTATCAGACACCAGACGAACACTCCTGCACGGGGCGTGGTGAGGGCTGCCCCACACCCGCCAGCTCGCCGCCCTGCTAAGGGCCAGCGTGGACGGTCTTCCCCTGAGAGCAGTGACTTCCGTTGGTCTGGACGGGGTGGGTTTCCACGTTTTAGTAGAACCACCGTGACTTGCACTGGGGGCCGTCTCTCGCCTAGATCTTCGCACCGGCGGCCATGACCCATTAGGGCCCCGCCCGCCCCCGAGGGGACCAGCAGTGTCAGCAATGGAACCCCGGGACGCCTGGACACACTGGAGTTTTGGACCAACAGCAGGGCCTTTGGGCGAGGTACGCGATGGGACATGGCCACCCTGAAAAGTTATTCACTGTGCCTCTGAAATTCAAATTTCCCTGGACCTTCCGCCCTTTCTCCAGCAGCCCTAACCCCAGAAGACATCACCACCTACACAAACGCACTTTTCAAGATGCTTTTTGACCAGCACCCAAGGACAGGATTATTGACACACACACACACACACACACACAGAGAGAGAGAGAGAGAGAGAGAGAGAGAGAGAGAGAGAGAGAGAGAAACATTGATGTGAGAGTCGACCGGGATCAAACCCTTAACCCTAGCTAGGTATGTGCGCTGACCAGGAATTCCACCCACTACATTTCGTGTACCAATGACACTCCAACCAACTGAGCCATAACGACCAAGGCCAAGATTAAGGTGACCAGACGTCTCGCTTTTGGCGGGACAGTCCCGATTTTTAACAATTTGTCCCGTGTCCCGAATCTGGCCTTTTTTTTAAAACGCCGCGGGACGCGGGACAAATTGTTAAAAATCGGGATGTCTGGTCACCTTAGCCAAGATGCGTGTTTAAGCTTACAAGAGGGACAACTCTTAATAAAACGAACAACTGGGGGTGTTGTCCTGGGGTGACCATGACGTCTGAGAAAGGCCTACGTGTGTCTTTAAGGGAGTCATCAACGACCCTCCACAGGACAGTGACGGGGGGTGGGGGGGGACGCTATCCGGGGCCAGCCCGAGCTCACTAGCTCCCGCCGAGCCTCCCCTCGCGTGGAGAGGCAGGAAGACGCGGTCCTGACAGCGCGCTGAGCTGCCGTGACAGCAGCATCATCCTGTCGTCCTCCCCATCCCTCCGTGCCGCTCCGTGCCAGGCGCGGGTGCTCTGGCTCACAGCGCAGGCGTGGCACGGGGGCCTGGCTGCTGCACCAGGGCGCCCTCTCGGGGAGTCTGAGCATGCCGTCCACCACGGCGGCACCTGCACCGGCACCTTCTCTCGCTGCTCTCCGAAGACCACCCGCCTTACATTCCTGGAAGGTTCGCAAGACTTCCCAGAACCTGAGGCACGCATCACACCCCAAAACGAGAAGCCTCCACAGACCGCGGTCTGGGCCCCGCGGACCCTGGACGCCGCTCCCTCCGCCGTCCCAGCAGGAGAAGCTCCAGCGGATGGCGGCGGGAGAGTGGAGACCGCTTCATTAAACGTCCTTCCCTGTCGTCATTTTAGGCCGGAATTTACATCTTTTATTAACTCACCTCACCTCCACGGTGGCGCGCGGAGCCTCGGAGCACCATCTGCCGCCGGCCCCGCCACCAGCCACTTGAAATTCCACCCACCCGTTCCCCCTAACGGCCCCGCAATTAGGCGCCACGCGCGGCGGCGAGGTAAATTGGGCGCACCTGCGGCCGCCCCGCACTTGAACTGCATCCGACGGGGCCTAACAAGGTGAGGGCGGCACCGAGTTATCGTCCTCGCAGGCAATTAGGTTTCCACTTCGGGGACGGCCGCGCGGGGCAATTATGCCGCCCATTACCAGCCGGCTAATCTCCGAGCAGGCGCCCGCCGCCGCCGAGGACAGGACGGGCGGCTGGTCCCGCGGAGCCGGCTCTGGGGGCGCCTTCTGTGCGGGGAGAGACGCCCCCTCCTGAGGAGCCGCTCCGGTTCCCCCCAGTCCTTCCCGCCGGGTCACCCCGAGAGACTCCGCCTCGCCCGGCACAAGGACCAGCCGGGCCTCCGCCGTCCTCGGTGCAGAAAGAGCCCGCGTCGGGCGCTGGGCACCCTCCGGGGTGGACTCCCTCCGGGCAGGTGCACTGAGCGGGGACCTGGGAGAGGTCTGGAGCGTGTGGCCCTGGGAAGCAGGGTCCCCTGAAGGATGCGGGTCCGGGGGGCACACGCCCAGTGGAGGAGAACAGGCGCGGGGACAGGCGGAGGCAGCGTGGGCAGGAGGCGGGGAGCCCACGCCCCACGTGTGACCCTCGTACGGGTTACGACGGACTCAGGGGTTCAGCCGAGCCTCCGGGAGGCGGACGGCCCAGGCTGGCTGGCCCGCTGACCGCAGGCCCGGCACACAGGTGTGTCCGGTGAGACTCCCTGGGACCATGTTCGGGGAGGGCAGTGAGGACACCGAAGGCCTGATGGTAATTCTCGCTCTTTCCTCAGGGACGCTTCCATGGGCTTTTTTCCCCTAAGAAGCATCCCTTTCCCTCTCTCCCTTCCCGAGGCCGGGACACAAAGGGCTCAATCCTCTGGTGAAGAAAGGGGGAAGCTCTGCCCTGTCAGAAAATCTTTGGCGTCCGCACCGATAAACTCTCCATCACGGCTCGGCGCGGGCGGGCGGCTCGATGGCCGGGTGGTAAACGCCCGGACCTGTCATTAGGACATTACGCCTAATTGTGTGCAGTGTGTTTCCTGTGGCCGCCGCTGGCCCGTCGTCAGAATGAGCATTATGTACACTAATTCCCTGACCCCGGCTTTATTTCCCTGCAGAGCCGTCATCTTTCACAGTAGGCACCGGAGTAAATCAAGCTTGAAATATGGGCTTTATTTACTCGTTTCTCCCCGGCCTGCGGGAGGCGGCCAGGGCGGCCACGGGAACCGGCCCGCTCCAGCCCGGGAAGGAGGTCCTCCTCGGCGCAGCGAGAAGGCGAGACGGTGTGATGTCATGGCGCCCGGACCCCGGCTTCCTGCTCCCGGGCGTCGGGAGGAGGGGAGGATGCCACCTGGGCGACTTCAAAGTGGGATCCCGACCGAAACCGGTTTGGCTCAGTGGATAGAGCGTCGGCCTGCGGACTGAAAGGTCCCAGGTTCGATTCTGGTCAAGGGCATGTGCCTTGGTTTCGGGCACATCCCCAGTAGGAGGTATGCAGGAGGCAGCTGATCGATGGTTCTCTCTCATTGACGTCTCTCTAACTCTCTATCCCTCTCTCTTCCTCTCTGTGAAAAATCAATAATATATATATATATATATATATATATATATTTTTTTTTTTTTTTTTTTTTTTAAAGTGGGATCCCGATGGTAACTGTGTCAGAATGCACTCAGACAACGCCCAAGAGGAGAGGTGCGCTGCATGGCAAAACCCGGGGCCCACACCGGACCGGGGGCTGGGGCGTAGGAAGTGGGGCCGCGGTAGCCACCACCCCCCCACCCCACCCCCCCCACCCCCGCCGCAGAGGGAGCCCCACCCCCCACCGTCGCCATAAGGAACCTGGAAGTTGGCTCCCCTCTCTGTGTGTTTAAGCCGTGAATGAGTTCATTTATATTTACTTTTATGAAGCTGATTAACCAGAGCCTCTCTGCCTGATGAAAATCATTTTAATTGTGGCGCGGGGCTCCTGTGTAATATCCATTACGCCGTGAACTGCTTAAATTCTACACGGGCATTGTGCAAATCGGCCCTCTGCGCGCGCGCCGGCAATTAGGGCCGCGCGGCGCCCCCGCGCGCCGCCCCACAACTCCGTGGCGTGGCGCGCGCAGGACGCTCGGAAACAAAGGAGGCCGTTTAATTGTAATTTAATGGAATATCAAGGAGTCCGCGGCATTCGACGCTGGCAACCGAGAGCAGGAGAGGAAAAATTAGCCGCAATTACGTTTGATTAAAGCCATCCTTCTCAATAATCAGTGGTCCTGACAGGCCACGGGCCTCTCGTGGGGTCCGCGATGGCGAAAGGTGTTGAGCAATATTAGGGCCAATAAAGGGGATATTAGCATAGCTAATTACAGCCCCGCAGAACCCGGAAGGGGGCCTCTGTGTATTGTAATGTGCGGAGTAATTGGCCCGGGCCGTTATCAATTACGTAAGGAATGAATTCGGTTTGTCAGAGAGAAGTGAGGACACGCGTGTCGGCTGACACCGCGCCCCTCCCGCCGGGCCGGCTCCCTGGCGGAGAAGGACTCGCCCACGTTCGGCGAACGCCGCCACTTCCCGGCGGCTGGATCGCGGACAGGAGTCACGCGGCCGGCGCGTGGTGGGTGATGGGTGCCCCTCGCCCACTCCGCCGTGGATCACCCAGCAGAAGCCACCTGTCACATCATCATGCCACCTTCCCCCCTGGCCGGAGGAGAGATAGACGGATTCCTTAGAAAGGCTGAGGGTGGGCGCACGGCGACCCCGCTCGGTGGCCTCTGGCATGCGGAATCGCTCGATGGAAATCACCTGTTCTCAGAACCTCAGGAACCCTATGGGTGGGGGTTGTTTCTCTTTAAAAAAGAAAAAAAATGTCTATTTTTATTGGTTTCAGTGAGAGAAGGAGAGAGGGAGAGAGCGAGAGAAACATCGATGATGAGAGAGAATCATGGATCGGCTACCTCCTGCACGCCCCCTACTGGGGATCGAGCCTGCAACCCAGGTCCCAGGATGTGCCCTTCGGTCCACAGGCTGATGCTCTATCCACTGAGCCAAACCGGCGAGGGCATGCTTTCAATGTTTACTTGTTACGTTCTAGTCTGTTCCGGGCTCGCCGTTCCGGTGCTTGAAGACGTGAGTGACAGCGTGCTGGCAAGGCGGGGCCCTGAGGGGTCCTGGGAAGACGGGAGCGGGCACTCCCAGCGGCCACCTTAGCAGAGGTTCAGTGCCACCTGAGGAAGGGGCCCAGCCCCCCCTCTCCCCCCGACACCACCCGCCTGAATGCCAGCCTCAGGCCTGGCAGCTGGCCTCCTCTTCGGGGCCTCCATGACGGGAAATCTGGGAGTCCGGGCCGAGAACAAGAAGCAGCGGCGTCTTTAACGGGGGACGGCTCCCGTGCCCGTCACAGGCAGAGCCCTCAGCGAGCAGCCAACTAACGGGCAACGGACGGGCCTCCGAGTCGTCAATCAGAGCGCCCGGCAGGCGGGCCATGGCGCCGACAGCCTGCAGAGGGCCCCGCAGACTGTGGGGACCCCGTCCCAGATCCAGCACCCCGCCCCCCCCACCCCATACTCACCCCACCTCAGCTCCTGAACCTGGGACTTCCTAGTAATGAGCAGGGACTTGGAGGAAGAGTGTGTGTTAATGCCTAATCGCCCTCAAAAGGAAGTGTGAGCATGGAAGACCAGCCAGGAAAAGCAGCGTAGACGTCACCGCCTGGGCCAGGGGCTGGGGAGGGGGCTGGGGCAGCCACCGCTTAGTGGGCTCACCTTTTGGGGGGACAGAACCGCCCGGAATTAGATGGCGGGAAAGTTGTAACCACCTTGTGAAGGCATCCAACCCCACGCGGAGCTGGTCACATGGACGTGGTTCCTTTGTAGCGCTGTCCCCCTGGCTCCGGTCCTAGCCCAGAGGCAGAGTCCCTGTCCCGCCCCTTCCCCCCGGAGAGAGGGGCAGGGAGACGCCCCGGGATCCTCCTGGGGTGTCTGGGCCGCAGCCCTGATCGCCCTGGGGCTGTGCTCCGGGAAGGAAACAGTTAAAGCGTCGAACGGGAAGACGGAGCCTTCCAGAGACTTTTCTCCGGCTGATAAGAGAGTGGCCGGTGGAGTGCTTCCTCGAAGTCCCCGCTAATTACTGGGAAGTCCCTGAAAGCGGCCGCAGCTGCGGTGCGGGCACGCCGGCCATCAGCCGCTGCCGTATTGATTACTGAGCAATCCTAGCCGATCGGGCGGGGGGCCGGGAGACAGGCTCCCTGCACAGACCCTGTAATGAGCAGTTGCTACACAAGGACTACATTCTGCTGACATCAGATCTGCGCTCCGAGATAGGACACAGGTCAATACGGATCGGATTTCCAAAATGCGAGGGTCTTAATGTCAGGCCTCTCTCTCTCTCCCCGTCTCCCACTCCGGCCATTAGCTGCACCCGGGGCTCACGTGCCCCGATGCCAGACGGGAGGGAAGTCTGCCCCATTAGTCTGATTTATTCTTCAAATATGCCATGACAAATTGCTTTAACACCAGACTTATTAAATTCTTGTACGTTTCAAGTTATGAGTCTCATATACCGGGGCCTGCGTGACGTCATCACGCAGGGGGCAGGGGGTGACGGGATTGGGTTTTACAGCTGCGCCCAGATGGATCCACCCCCCGCCCCTCCCCGGGAGAGAGAGCCGAGCGGCCCGCCTCCCCACGGCCGGACCCCGGGGCCCCGTGGGCGCCGCCCCCCACGAGCACGCACACCGCTGTCCGGCATGCGGATGCAGGCGCCGGAGGCCTGGGAAATACCCACGGCTGGCCGCGCGGGGCGGCGCGGGCTGGCCTTTGTCTGCGGGGCCGCAGGGCGGACACGGCGCGGGTCTCCGGTGGACGGGAGCTATTTCGCTTCCCCTCCGCCGGAGTAGCCACACCGCATTAACAATATTTGTACTACAATCGCCCAGGGACCCACTTCCCAGATTCTATCACTTCTTTATCTCCTGACAAATACCTCGCTATCGAACATTATTAGGTTTAGAGAATTAACCCTTCCCGGCCGGGAGCCACGCCAGGCTCCCCCGCCGGCCCTCCGAAGGGCCTTATCGCCGAGCCCGGGGCCGTAATGGTTTCTCTTTTCATCACCGTCTCCAGCCGCGGCTGTCAAGAGGCTCTCATAGATACCGCGATCTTGTTCTTTCCGCGATGATTCTCATTAAAACGGTGCCAAGGAGATCTGATGGGATTTAATAGCTTCGCCGGCCGGTCCCCGCCAGCCCCCGCCGCGCACGGAGCCCCGCCGAGCCCTCCGGTTGGGGGAATTTGTATGACTCGCATTCAACTTTTCCAGGGGGTTTGAATGCCTTCCGATCGCGGGAAGCCCGGGTAGGCCCTGGCAAAGCCACCGCCTGCCTCCCAGCTCCGCCCGCAGCCCGCAGCCCACAGCCCGTAGCCCGCAGCCCACCGCCCGCAGCCCGCAACGCGCAGCCCGCAGCCCGCAGCCCGCAGCCCGCAGCCCGCAGCCCGCCGCCCGCAGCCCGCCGCCCGCCGCCCGCCGCCCGCAGCCCGCCGCCCGCCGCCCGCAACGCGCAGCCCGCAGCCCGCCGCCCGCAGCCCGCCGCCCGCCGCCCGCAGCCCGCCGCCCGCCGCCCGCAACGCGCAGCCCGCCGCCCGCCGCCCGCCGCCCTCCGCCCGCCGCCCGCAGCCCGCCACCCGCCGCCCGCAACGCGCAGCCCGCAGCCCGCAGCCCGCAGCCCGCCGCCCGCCGCCCGCAGCCCGCAGCCCGCAACGCGCAGCCCGCAGCCCGCAGCCCGCCGCCCGCCGCCCGCAGCCCGCAACGCGCAGCCCGCAGCCCGCAGCCCGCAGCCCGCAGCCCGCAACGCGCAGCCCGCCGCCCGCAGCCCGCCGCCCGCCGCCCGCCGCCCGCAGCCCGCAGCCCGCCGCCCGCCGCCCGCAGCCCGCAGCCCGCAGCCCGCAGCCGCCCCGGCGCGCTGTCAGAATCCCCGTCCGTGTTTTCCGGAACGGCCCTGATGCGCGCGATAGTGCTGATAAGGTTATCGGAGTAAAAAGAAGTCAACTGCACAACACAGCGGTGCCCTGACGCGCCGTGTTTACACCGGGGCTCCCGTTTCAAGTGCCTGTCTCCCCGCCCGCCCGCCCGCCCCCCCTCACCTGTTTCCCCGCTTCCAGCGGGCGCCGCGCGGCCCTGCCATCACTCCCCCGGCAGATCATTCGCGCTGTCAATCAGCCCGCATTTTGTCTTTCGCGGCGGGCTCATTAAAACCGCTCCCTCGCTCCCTCCGGACACGGCTCCTCTATTTGCCAGCTCTGATCATGAAGCTCCTACTTAAGAAAAATGCCAGCATCACTTGGCTCGCGGCAGGTGCCCCGTGACTTGTTGCCAGCTCCGGGGGGCGGGGGGTGGGGGTGCTTTTGGAGACTTTTCGCACAGAGATTACATACCTCGGCTTCTCCGAATTTCGGGGGGCGGGGGGGCAGACCTCTCCCGACCCCTCCTCCCCCCGCCCCACGCGTGCACACGATTTTAGGAACGTGAAACCGGCCACGCTCTCCCCAGCTGTTCTGACTTCTGTGGGCAACCGAGACCGTTCCCAAAACCAGCGGGGCTTTCTGTGTGCGTGGTTTTTCTCCCCGCTTCCCTGTCTCACCCCCACCCCCCGCCCCTCCGTTTCCAAACGGAAAAGATCTTTTCTTGCCCAGAGGCACGGCTTCCCCGGGCATGCCCCCTCGCTTCACGAAGAACGATCGTCTTGGTGGGTTGAATGATTCATAAAATAATAATAATAATAATAATAATAAAACATCCCATGTTGCATCAGGCCCGCCCGCCCACGGAGGACACCGGCGTCGAACCCGCCGCCGCCCCCTCTCGCTCGCTCGCCTTTCAGGCCCTGATTAAAAACTTATTAAAACATTATAAATGATGAATGGGGGCCCGGCTCGGAGTGGCAATTATTAGTTTTAATGCAGGTAATGCCGCTTAATGAGGGGGCACATGTGTGCGGAGCCCTGACTTCATTACTCCTGCGTGTCAACAAATACAAGAGAAATGTGTGTCCGGGTCATCCGTTACCCGCGACGGCCCCGCGCCCCGCCCGGCCGCCCGTGCCGATGAGCCGGGGCCGTAAATTACTCCCTCTCCGCGGCTCGCTCGGGGCAGGGCCGGGGGGTGCGGATTCTGCGTGGGAGGGTCCCTCCTGCCTGCCTCCCCGATGGCGACCGGTCCTCATTGTCTCGGCTCAGACAGGCGCGCTCCCCTTTGGGGCTGGGGCTGGGCCGCGCTCCTTGCTGGTTCTGCAGGGTTCACAGGGGAGCCGGGCTGTGATGCGTGTGAACGCGGTTTTCCTAAATATCCCCGTGTTCCTCTCTGCATGCCCGTCCTCCAGAGTACCGGAAGGGGGAGGGGGTGGGGGGGACAGAAAGACTGCACACCGTCCCCCTGTGCGGGAGGCGCCCTAATGCTGGGAGCACAGCCCAGGAAAACCAGTCCACGCCTGCCGCAGAGGAGATGGAGGGAGGCCCGGGGGGAGGCTGCATGGGGATGGCTGCATCCAGGGCGCCCAGTGTGGGGGCCCCGGGGCCTCCTCCTCCACCCACAGAGAGGCCCCACCTAAGCCCCCTCCCGGGCCTGCGCACAGCCTGCAGCTGGGGGTAGGGGGTGGCATCTCGGCCCAACTTGGCACACCACCTCCTCCTCGTTCTCCGTGTTTGCCACGAGCCGCGGGAGCCAGGCCGATCCCCGCTCTCCGTTTGAAGAGGACTCGGGACTATTTGCATCATTTTATCGCTAATGTATAATATATGGCTCTAAAGTGAGCCGAGCACTGCCTTGTTACGGAGCGTAAAGAAGTGAGGGCAATAAAGATACATTAGTCCTCTGAAGCACGGCGGCTGTGATGCAGGCAGGAGAGGTTGCTGCTCCCAGTTAAGAGGCAACCTTTCTGCCTGACTAAGACAATGGAAGAGTAAAGAAAATGTCAAATCAAGAAAAGCTGGATTTAGAGATGAGGCGGCCCGGGATGACGCCGGTGCCATATTTTGCGAGACTATAATGCTGTTGGCAGCAAAGATCCGTGTTTCTGATTCATCTCGGGCCGCATGGCAAAGCTTTGTCAGTCTGTGCAAGGTATAAATAATTCAGGGTGAGAGATGGCAATTACAGGGCCCTGCACAACCAAAATGAATATTTTATGAGGACTAAAACTGCTCTGGAATGAATCATACACATGGAGTCGCACACACATGGCGAGTGGGCTCGCACATGCCAGCCCCAAGGAGAGAGGAGCAGGGGCCCCTGCCCCCGGCCGGGGACGGGGTGAGGTGGGGTGGGGGTGGGGGGCGAGGAGCCGGCCAGCGGCAAGAGCATGCCTCCAAGCCGCCAACCAGGCACCCCGCACTCCTGATGGAGGCCCCGTGCCTGGGGAACGGCCCTCGGGGGCACAGAGGCCACGCAGAATCTCGTCTCGTGGTGGTATGCCTCGCAAGTTTGCTTTTTCAGTGCATCCTTCCCAACCAGGCTCGGCCTCTGCTTCCCGTTCCGGTGGCTCAAGCTGCTGATCAGTCTGAGCGGCGTGCTGCTGTGGGGGGGAGCAATGCTCTGAGTCCGTGAAATTGGGGGGCTGACGGGAGGAGGGGCCGTGGGAGCCTCGCACATGTCACACACACACACACACACACACACACACACACCTGGCGTGATTTCTCACTTTCCTTCCAAACAGAAGCATGCTCAAAGGCTCTTCCCCCGTCTCTGGGCCCGAATCTGACTTCCACGGCCCAGCCCAGCCCAGCCGGCCGGAGGGCGGGACAGTGGCTTCTTATGTCCGAACCCCCAGCTCCCAGGAAAGGGCTGCTCTCCTCCCTCGGAGCGGCGGACGCGGCTGAGAAAGGTAGGATTATGCCAGAGAGGTTTTTGTAAAGGCTGAAAGGACGGTTTCATCTGTTACATTTCCTCCAAAAAACGCTCCCGGCGAATCGCTGGAACAAACAACAACATTGTTCGCAGGGCCGCGGGGGCCAGGCCCGCGGTGAATGGCCATTGTGTCTGTCCAGCTACTGATACCTGGGCCTTTGTGGCCGAAAGAAGGCCGGCGGCCGTGACATCAGCGCAGCACAAGCGTCCCTCTGTGCGGGCCCCGGCGGGGGCCCGGCCGCGGTGGGAACCGGCACCCGATCCCTCCGAGAGGGCTCCTTTAAGCCCAGCGCCGGCGCGTTGTTTATGAAAACAAGGCTATTAGGTATATTAATAATTTGATAAATAGGGATTGGCCCTTAATTATTCATGAGGAACATTTGGCAACAGTAAAATTATATTCGCAGAACAGGTTTATACACCAGCTAATTATAAATTAAGTATGCAAGAGAAAATTGCTAACCTTGGAATTAAAATATTTTATGATTCTGCAATTACCAAAAAAAAAAAAAAAAAAAAAAAGTGGAGAATTATCAAAACCCCAGTGTGCGCTGCTGCGTACACGGGACTCTACAGATGGCCCGGGGTGGGCCAGGGGAGTGACGACAGGGAAAGTGGGCCAGAAGCGTGCCCCTTTACCCCCCCCCGCCAGCAGCCCAGGGGGGAGGGGGCAGGGCCTCCAGAGGACAGAACTTTCCCAGGGGGATACCCTGACAGAACCAGCACCATCCCCTCCACCAAGGCGGCCAGCATCCTCCGACAGCTCCCGTCTGCTCTTGGCGAAGGTCACGGCACGTCACCTCCGCTGGCCGTCCAGCCCTGGCCCATGGCAGCCAGCCTGTTCCCATCGCCGTGTCTGGGGCCCACAAGGAAGCCCGCAACCCTCTCCGCACCCTCCCAGCCTTCCTGCAGGGTCGGGGTGCACTCCGAGCTTGGGGTCCACAGGGCAAAGGTTGGTGCTGGTGACAGAGAGGCACGCAGTGCCACTCCTGCCCGCTAGAGGGC
>CM072933.1:3740000-3922500 GCA_036971965.1 Nyctalus aviator
AGCAGGGCTGCCCGGCTTTCTGGAGGCGGAGAGCAAGCCTACAGCCAAGCTCTCAGCTGAATTCCATTCCAGTGGTTCCTTGCAGAATCACGGCCCGTTTCCGGCTGGCTCTCAGCCAGGGCTGGGCTTTGCTCCTAGAGGCTGTCCAGGCCCCTCCTCGTGTTTTCCACGTGGCCCCTCCACCGACAGCAGCTCACGGCCCTCACACTCTGCATCTCAGCTGGAGAAAACGCTGTTTTTCAAGAGCTCGTGTAATTAGACGGGCACGTTCACATAATCCGGGATAATCTCCCTATGTAAAAGTCTGTAACCCTAATATCGTCTAAGTCCCTTTGACCATATCATGTAATATCACCCGTGTGTGTGTGTGTGTGTGTGTGTGTGTTTTAATATACTTTTATTGATTTCAGAGGGGAAGGGAGAAGGTAAGACAGAAACATCAATGATGAGGGAGAATCATCAATTGGCTGCCTCCTGCACCCTCCACGCTAGAGATAGAGCCCTCAACCCGGGCATGTGTCCTGACAGAATTAAACTGTGACCGCCTGATTCATGGGTTGATGCTCAACCACCGAGTGACACCGGCGGGGCAAGAACGTTTTTAGCAAGCCATAAAATCACGGAGAAACCTTAGATGCATATACTAAGTGAAAGAAGCCAACTCTAAGACATGCTGGAAAAGCAAAGCCAGGGAGGCAGTAAAAAGGCCAGTGGTGGCGAGGGGTTGTGGGTAGGAGAGATGAAATGGTGGAGCACAGAGAATTTTTTAAAAATATATTTTTATTGACTTCAGAAAGGAAGGAAGAGGGAGCGATAGAAACATCATGATGAGAATCATCAATCGGCTGCCTCCTGCACCACCCTCACTGGGGATCAAGCTCGCAGAGCCCGCAACCAGGGCATGTGCCCTCGATCGGGAATTGAACCGTGACCTGCTGGTTCACAAGTCGACAACTACTGAGCCACCAAAGAATTTTTAAGGTATTAAAATTACTCTGTATGACACATAATTAGATACATACATGTCCCTTTATCTATAGGTAGGGTACACCTATGACAACTCTTGCACGCTACTAAAATAAACTTAAAAACAATCCACACTTGGCGTTTTTAATGGTATTTAGTCACTGAAATCTTTTCATGGTATTTAGTCACTGAAAACTAAATACATCAAATAAGTTTTTAAAGATATGCAAAGAACAACTGTGATTTCTTCCAAATTTTTAAGGTATAAAGGAAGGCAGCTCTCTTTGTTCAAAAATGATACTTTTGTTTTTTTAATTTTAATTTAATAGTAGCTAATTAAGGAAAGACTACAGTCTAAACTAAAAGTAATTATCTTACCTACCATCACTTGAAAAGGCATCTTCCAACACACACTAAAGCGTTTGCATACGGGAGAGTCTGTGCTCAGGGGTGGACTGGCTAAATCTGCAGGTGAGAAAGGGGACTGCCGACCCTCTCTCTGCTCGCTTTCCAGCAAAGCTGCAACTCACTGCCCGCAATTCTGCGCGCTTTCTCTCTCCTAAAGGCGCTGGAAACAGGTCTGCTGGCAGCGTCCACGGCGGGCCGCTCTGGTCCCGGTCAGAACCCGCATCCCACCTGCTACAGGCAGCGGTCCCTCCCGGCGCGCATCCCGCAGGCTCGGCGGCGAACCTCCTCCCGAAGATACGGGACGCGGCCCGCGAGGAGCGGCTCACGTGCGGCGCCCCAGGTGCGGCCCGGACCCCGACGCCCCGCCCACTCCCTCGGAGCGCGCTCCCATTGGCCGAGACGCTGGTTGGGGCGGGGCCTCCCAGAGCGGTGCCGTCACCCCGAGGAAGGCGTGCGGCGGGAGACGGCCCCGCGCCTGGTCTTAAGGACCCGCCCGAGGCCGTGGCTTCCCAGGGCCGCCCAGTAGCGCCCCCTTCCGAACCCTGGACGCCGCACGAGGAGTCTCGCGCAGGCGCAGTCGGCGCGGCCCGGCAGCCCCCGGCAGCCCCCGCGGCCTCAAGCCCCGCCCACCCGGCGCAGGGGAGCCCCCGGCGGCCCCGCCCCCGCCCGCCCGCGGAGGAGGCGGGTGGGGATGACGTCATCGACCTGGGCGACGGACATTGGGCGCCATTTTGAAAAGGGGGAAAAAATCCCTCCCCGGCGGAGGCGGCGGCGGCGGCGGCGGCGGCCCGGCTGAGGTGCTGGGGCGGCAGCTGCGTGGCGGCCGCCTCCTTCGTCCGCCGCCGCCTCGGCGCTCGCCCGCCCGCGCGCGCCCGCCGGCCGGACGGCCATGGCAGGTGAGGCCCGCGCGGGCGGGGGCGCGGGGCGGGCGGCGTGGCGGGGGGCGCGGGCGGGGCCGCGCGGCCTGACGCGCCCGGTGTGTCCGCAGGAGCCGGAGGCGGCGGCTGCCCCGCTGGCGGCAACGACTTGCAGTGGTGTTTCTCGCAGGTCAAGGGGGCCATCGACGAGGACGTGGCGGAAGGTAAGGCCGCCCCGCACCGGCCCTGGGGACCCGGGCTCGAGGCCCCCCTCCGGGAGCGCGCGCGCCGGTCCGCCCCGCGCCCCGCAGCCCGAAGCCCGCAGCCGGCGGGAGCAGCGCGGAGCCCAAGGTCACGGCGCCTGCCCGCCGCCCGGCTGCCCCGCGCGGGCCCGGGCTCTGCCGCCGCCGCCGAGCCTGAAGCCTCTGCAGGGACCGGGCTCAGGCCGCCAACGGGGGACTGCGGCGGAGCGGCGGCCGCAGGGGCGGACCAGGCCGGCTGTCCGGCCGCGGTCCTCCCTCTTCAGAGACGGGGTCGGGATCGGGGTGCCCATCCCTCCTTGTCTGGCGGCGCATCGCCCAGCTCCCGGCTTGGAGTTGGTGGCCCTTTTCCTGAGCCGCAGCCCTGGACGAGCCGGGGCGGGGACCCAGGTCCGGGGCTGCTTGTCAGAGGCGCGGGAGTTTCCAGTCACTTTTTGCCTTGACACAAAAGACCGCTTTTTTGCCCCAAGAAGCGGACAGCCTCTGGGTGGCCGGGTGTCTGGTCACCGCTCCTCCTCCTCGGCCCCTCCCGTGCCCTTCTTGGTCCGCGGACCTTTGGCCCCACCGGACACACGGCGCCCTGGCGATGACAGAGGCATCGAGTTTGAGATGGAAGCTGGGTGGTTTTACATCATCTGAATAGTTTGGTTCTGTCTCTCTTCCATTCGCTTAAGATGCATCACTTTTGTTCATTTTGCACGCGCCAAGCGGGTGACAGTTTAACTTATTCGAAATCCCTATCAGGAGTAATAAAAGCAAAAACCCTGTTCGTTTAAAGGCGGAGAGGTGGAAGGGCTTAATGACTATCTTAATTTCTGTTTTGTCTTTTTTTCCTTTTTAATGAAGTCATTGTTGACAAGCTGAATAAGCTGAAATTTAAATCCAACAAATGATGCGTTTTACGAGTACTGGGATGTTATAGTTTGAAAATATGCTCGACAGAAATAGTGCGTTCTTTGAATTGAACTGATTGGAAGTTTTTGAAGTAAGATTTTGAACACATCTAAAAGTTTGGTATTTCAGGCTATCTTTTTGGGTGATAAAAAGCTTTGTAGTAATTACCCACGTTGTTGGTTTGTTTGTTTTATACTGTGGCGTGTATTTAGGCTTTCTAACTTAGTCCACATATGCGTCAGCCTTAGTGATCTATCAGGGTTAACACGTTTATAACTCTTCATCATAGTTGTGATAGTTTCATTTGAATTGTTTTTTTACGACAGAAGTCGGTAATAAGGAAAGTGTAATTGTTAGCAACTAGTGATTGCTAAGCAATTAGAATAAAGATGGTCAGAAGCTGGTTGTACCCAAACAGCCGAGAGGAAGAAATGTCGCCAAGTGCTAACTGCAGGTGGGTGAACTCTGATGGATCGGCCCCGGGACTTTAGTAAATTTGTTTAGATTTGTGGTTGTAAGGCCTTTGTTCTTGAAAGTTTAGTTCTGGGCTGAGCTCTGCTGAGAGAAGTTCCATGCTTTCCCCTGCGCCGGGCGCTAACATGCCTGAGATTGTTGTAATGGGAAGCTCTGGCTTTGACGTGTGCCTGCCATTTACCAGGTCTCAAGGCCCTTTCTGAACCTCACTTTGCTTATCTAGAATTTGTGTTGGAAGATTTTCATTAAGATCACACATTGTGCACTGCTTTTCTAACCTGTAAATTGTTGCAAACGTTGGTCACAATTATTAATTCTCATGTTGTAGCTATATTTAAATATAAAAAAGAGCATTTCTTATTCTTTTCCTCACCTCCTTCCTATCTCTCCACTCACGCCAGATCCCGCCCATTGTACGTGACCTCTGGTTTTTTACATTATTTTTCAGTGATCCATCCCTTGAATTCTGCTCATATTCCTTTGCCAACGTAGAATATTCTTTTTATCTTCTGTCTGTTCTAACCATCCTTCCAAATCCATCTCGGATTCCACTTTATGAATCACTGCTCAGCCATTCTTAATTCAGTGTTCTATTTTACACTCTGACCTTTCTTTCACTCAGCCCGCCAGGTGCTCAGCAGTTGGCTGTATCCTGTTTGCGGGTCCTCAGTTTTCTCTCGTGGGTTAGGCTTGTCTCTTCAAGTTGATGTGAATCGGGATGTGGAAAGGCATTTGGTCCAAATCCTATTTCAAGCCTCTTACTAGCTTTGTGATCACTTGCGAGGTTACTTACCTTCTGTTTCCTCATCTGTAGAATGGGCTTTCCTTGTGACTGTTCCAGGATTGCTGGGAAGATCTGGGTAATGCAGGGCGTCTCTGGCAAGCAGGCAGCACGGTACCTGAGACCTGTTAAAAGCCGGTGTCTTGCATGGGAGAATAACTCACTGTTTCTCCAGGGAGCCCGTTTAAGAAAATGAAGGGTGTGGGGGCTCGTTTCCAGCTGAGCTCATGTGAAAAGGTCAGAGCAGTGTCCTAAAGGGCTGCTGGTGCTCGGTGTTGGATAGAGAAGCCCAGGTCCTGACTCACAAGCCTTCTGCTTATGCCCACTGACAAGCAGATGGTCACTGCATCGTTTGAGAGCAGGGCAATTCGAGAAAGCATCAGAGACCTGCCCAGGAGAGAGACTTGTATGGGGAGTGAAGGGGAGAAGCGAGGCTGTGCGTAGGAAGGAGGAGGAAGGAGAATGTTCCAGATAAAGGAGCTTAGAGTGGAGATCGGAGAGAGTGGTGCTTTCTGAGAAACCAGAACTCTTGGCAGAGGCAGGTTGGCAGGGTCCAAAGGGTGATTGATGAAGGAAAGCCTTGGATACCATGCTCAGAATTGTGCTGGGAAGGGACTGTGACGTAAGCAGAGGAGTGACACTGACTACATTTTTAGGAAGGTCACCCTGGCCTTTGGAGAGGGAGGTTCTGGGGTAAGAACAGGCAGAATACCAATTAGAAACTTCCTGCAGTAATGAAGCTGGAAACGTGGGCACTTGAGAAGGTGGAATCGTTGTGGTCGGTCCCTTGGGAGGCCATACCCACACCTTGGTCTGGCTCAGTCAGCACTCAAGCAGGAGCTGCCGGGAAAGTGGTTTCCTCCCGAGCCCGTTGGGGGTGTTTCTTCAGCACTTGGCTTTGTTCTCTGTACCCCATGGGCTTTACCGGGGAGCTGATGTCAGGGTCTTGGTGTTGATAGCATCAGAAGTCTCAGTCTCTGACCAACAGCGTCTCACTAGGTAATGGTATCATTGTCAGTGGTAATGACTTCATCCAGAGGAAGGAGAGAACCTGTACTGTCCATAATGTCCTTTTGTACAGAAGCCAACAGAAATTACTGCATAAAATTTACAATGTTTCTGTTAATAACATGTAACAATCCGTTTTGTTTTAAAAGTTAGTATTAGGCAGGCATTATATATTAGGCAACAGTCTCTTTGAACCAGTTTTTTTTCTTTTCAATATTAATTTTCTAAATTTCTACCCTGCATGCTTACATAAGACAACCCAGGCTAGATAAATCCTGGTGACCACGGACTAGGTATTCTATCAGTTGGGCAAAACCGTAAACTTCACGTGTGCTGCTGGCTCTGGTTCCAGAACCGAGAAGTGGCTGGTTGGTAATGACAAGTTTCTCATGAAAATTTGGCTTTATCCAGGGAGAAAGTTTAATACATATGTATCTGTCTTTTGACCTTTTTTATTGATTTTGTTTATTCTCATTGTGATTTCTCTAACAGTTGTAATCTGGTAAACTGGCTTTGTATTCTATTGACAGCTGACATTATCTCAACTGTTGAATTTAATTACTCTGGAGATCTTCTTGCAACAGGAGACAAGGGCGGCAGAGTTGTTATTTTTCAGCGGGAGCAAGAGGTCAGTACATTACAATCCACGAACCTGGTGAAATCAGTTAACCCTTCTGATATCCCTTTAATTGTGCGGAATCGTCTTCCCAAAATTATCTCTGCGAGTTGTGTTTCAGCTCATTGCCCTCCAACCATTGATCCCCGATCAAGTCCCCATGCCTTCCGTAATTCATTTGAGGGGCTGTCCGTGAAATCACTTCCCAAGCCCAGCCTATGGTCTGGCTGTGCAGGGGACTTACTGCAGAGGGGGCCTGCTGCGGGGAGGGAGCGTTTGTTCTCTCTGCTCCTCACCCCCAGCGCAGCACTGTCGGGAAGGGAAGGGGTCCTCAGAACACAGGCCTGAGAGGGGCCCACAGGTGGGTCTCACTCATGAGCACTGGTTGTGGGTCATGTCCCTTTCTGGGGAGAAAAACAACCTTGTTTTCAGTTGTGCGAAAGAGGGAATGGGAGCCAGCCCAGCCCTGCCCACCCCACCCCCTTAGTTCTGGGGGCTTAGCAGAGTCTCCGAGAGCACAGAAATGGATCCGATGTAAGGATCCCGTGCAGGTGTTCGAGCCCCGCAGAGTGCCTGTCTTTTCCTGAAAGACCCGCGTCTAGGCTCCCTTCCTTCCTGTTTCCTGGCAGATCAGTGGGCAGTCACTTTTTCATCTCCAGATTCTAGCCTCTAAGTGAGTATAGAGACTGACCAGCCCTTGTTCTCTTCCATGGAGGTCTGTTCCATCGTCCATGTCACCAGACAGGGGCACCACGGGGCCTCAGCGGTGCGGCCTGGCTCCTATGGACTGGAGAGTACAAGGGCTGGGGTCCTCTTTGTTGTTTTACTGAGGAGGCTAATTGTGAGTGTCAGCTGTTGTACATTTTGGGGGGCCCGGATGTTTTTTGTTTGACTTTTAAAAATGTGTGTGGTCATTTGATGTTCAAATTGCTAATGCTAACATTTCCCCATACACTGAGCTTGTTCATGAAAACTGCTTTATGTTTCCTTGCAGAATAAAAGCCACCCTCATTCTAGGGGAGAATATAATGTTTACAGTACCTTTCAAAGTCACGAACCAGAGTTTGACTATTTGAAAAGTCTAGAAATTGAGGAAAAAATTAATAAAATTAGGTGGTTACCACAACAGAATGCTGCTCATTTTCTACTCTCTACAAATGGTAAGACCTGTTTTTAATGGTTGTTTGGTTAGGATTTCATTTTCTATCTGTAGGTTCTTTATTTTAATCTATTATAGAAGTTATTTCTGCTTTAAACTTTGTGGGGAGGGTAATTATTAGCTAGGAAACAAGTGATAGGTTGAAAACTCAAATAATGCACACACACACCCTCCCAGTACCACATGCTTAGAAAAGGCAAAGAAAACCCTCCACACGTGGACCAGCTCCAGTGGTGCCCTCCATTTTCAGCTCTGACACTTACGTATGTCAGAAACAAGTGTTCACCCATAATTGGAAATACACACTTTTCTAGTATAATACCCAACTAATAGTGATGCATGATAATATGGTTTTTCTTTTAATATGGAGAATGAGGTTTTTATTTTCAGATAAAACTATTAAATTATGGAAAATAAGTGAACGGGATAAAAGAGCAGAAGGTTATAACTTGAAAGATGAAGATGGACGACTTCGAGACCCATTTAGAATTACAGCACTGCGGGTATACATTCCGTTTTCTTTATCACTGCTTTTCATAGATTGATCAAGAATAATGCCTAAGTCATCTATTATCTGCCTTTGTGATTTAGAAAGTTATTTATAATAGAGTCATTTTGTGTATGCATGTTAGAAATGGGGCTTTTCATATTTTCACAAGAGTAAAAGTCACACATTAGCTTCAGAAAATGCAGTGATACTGAAGAAAAGACTCCGATTTAATTCCATACAGGAGCTTTCTAAATGTATCAACTGCCTTTCACCATACAGGTTCAGAATAGCACAGAGAGGGTTACCAACCAGTAGGAACTCAGAACACTCCCAAGGTGACAGCACAGGCTGCAGATTGAAAGAGGAGCTACAGGCCACCAAGATGCGTTTATGGTGGTTTTAGTTGGATTTCCTCCGAGTTAACTAAGGCAGGTCTAATGCTTCAGAATCCTTGCCTGTCGGCCCATGAGCATCATTACTTTTTTAATTGTTGAATTCTCCACTCCCTTTTTGGTACACTGGGTATAGAATGAAATGGCCATATTTCATCAGTTCTGATACCTAGGTTTTTCAGATTTTTAACATCTATGAAGTTGAGTAAAACTTAAAATCTCAGTGTCTTGTCATTGGCTTGAGGGGAGAGGGGAAGGTGCATGCCATGGATAGTATCTTAAATGTGACAGAATGTGGCAAAGGAGGTAAACATGAATCATGGCCGGGCATGCCTTGTATGACACCAGAGAAGTACCGGATGGGGACAGGCCGGCACAGGAAGATGGCACCACGGTAGTGCAGAGGCCCCACACAAAGTTAGCTGCCTGCCCCATGTGTTTGTTTATTGGGTGAATGTAGTGCACACATTCAGACTGCAGCAGAGGCTCTGCAGGAGGGACACTGCTGCAGGCCTCCCGCACATGCCCCACTGGTGACACAGGGCAGTGTGCTTGTCTGTGTAATGCCTCTCTGCTTTCCTGCACTGGGTGCAAGCAGGGTGCTAGGGTGGTGGGTGCACAGGATGGAGCCCAGCCCAGCAGCGAAGGCAGTGCCACGGCAGTTAGGAAAACGGGATGTGTTGCCGAGGAGACATGCAGGATGGGACAGTCGTCATAAGACCTCTTAGGTGGGTAGTGTTGCCCTGTTTCCAGGGTTTGAGCCCAGGGAAGCTGTGTAATGTGCTGAAATTGAGCTTACAGAACCCTGATTTGAACCAGGATGTGATCCAGATGGCGATTTCTGACGCCCGTGCTTCTGCTTTTGCATCGTGATTATGATGGTATAGATGCCCTTGTTTGTGAGTGACACCATTGTGAGCTGCTCATTTCACTGTCAGTGTAATAGAGGGAGCAGGATGGGACCATGTGGAGTGTGCTTTCTCCTGCCCCCACCTGACCCCAGCAGTGCCGCCCACCTGAGCAGACCACCCTCTCTCAGTGTCCAAGTTCCTTCAGACCATGCCTGCTTGCCACACGTGACACCTACATGCCTGTTGTGGAAAAGCTATAGGTCTTATTAGGTTCAATTTGGTTTTATTCAAGGCTGCATTTATTTGCTTGGCCTGAATGAAACTGGTGGATTTGGTGGCTGGTGAAGCATATGAGAAAAGCAGTTTTTGTATAAACTGCCCTTATCGCAGGGTGAGGCAGAGGGTCATAGGATGGCTGACTGCATTGATGTACCTGTGAGTTCAGGTCTGTGTTTGCATTCCTCATTGCCTCTAGAGGTTCACATGGACTTTTAGGTTGTCTGAACTTCACTGGGTAAGAATGAGAACTATTGATTTTCCTGTTCCTAAGTTTTCTCTCCCTCTTAAATTACTTTAGTATTAGAAAACAGGTCTGGTTAATTAGAGGAAGGTATCTCCTATTATAAGTATTCAGTTGTCCTGTATTTTGGTTATTAGACACGTATGTATTGAAGGGGTATGCCAGGCCTCTCCCATACCACATAGAGCTAACATGTCCCATTCCAGAGAAAACAGGGGTGTGGTCAGCATTTAACCGGTTTAAAGTGAGGGAAGTCGCCCGGTCAGTGTGCTCAGTAGTTGAGAGTCGAACCAGGAACCAAGAGCTCACCGGTTTGATTCCTAGTCGGAGAACATGCCTGGTTTGTAGGCTTAATCCCCTGTGGGGGGATGTGCAGGAGGCAGCGAATCAATGATGTTTCTCTCTAATTGATATTTCTGTCTCTATCCCTCTGTCTAAAAAATCATTTTTTTTAAAGTGAAGGAAGTCTCTTTGTGCACATTTCCACAAGAATTTTGGCCAGAGAAGACTAAATTGAGAGATTTCCCTTCTTGTCCTTTAAGGCACTACCTTTTGGTTTTAAATTACAAAAATAACAAAAAATACCGTCACTAATTTTTGTTTGGATTTTATTTTAAAGCTCCATTTCTGCTAGACGTCAGTGATGTTGAGCCTTTTTTTATCACATGTGGATGCTGTCACCCACAACGGAGCCCCTCCTTCAGGCTCTGGCCCTTCCGTTCTGGTGTAGGTGCCCTCTTCCCTGGAAGACATAGGGTTTCTGTGCCCCGTCTGTACAACCTCTTATTGAAGTATAACTAAACGCCGGGAAATCCCCTGCCGTGTAACTGAGCAGCCCCAAGAGCACACAAGTGCGGCCGCCAGCGCGACAGAAACAGCAGCTCCAGCCCCTCCTGTGCACTCCTCCAGCCCTACCCCGTCCACGGCTTGTGGTGTGAGTGGAGCAGCAGGCACTAGTGGTGGGAAAGAGAAGGTCCATGCTGCAGCTCCCTACCGAGACAGCAAACGGCTGAGCCTGCCCATAGCCACAGGGACAGACGGGACAGTGAAGCCACACCTTAGGCATCAGAGTCCTGAAGGCAGTTTGTTCAGGTGCTAGTTTAATTTTTTCTTCCTTGGAAGCGGCAGCCAATAGGAGCAGCTTGAAATAGAACCTTCCATATCGTAGCCTATTTCCATAGCCCTGTCACTTGCTCTTTAGGGTGTTACCTGTACAAAACTGTCACTTAACTGTGATGAAGATTTGTATCTTTTGTTATCTACTCTGTGTTCTGATTGTATGCTGCTGTGGTCTTGTTTTGAATTCCTGTTTCCGTCCATTTTTTAGGTCCCAATATTGAAGCCCATGGACCTCATGGTGGAAGCAAGTCCGCGACGAATTTTTGCAAATGCTCACACATACCATATAAATTCCATTTCCGTAAACAGTGATCATGAAACGTATCTTTCTGCAGATGACCTGAGAATTAATCTGTGGCATTTAGAGATCACAGATAGAAGCTTTAGTATCCTTCATCGGGCGGGTCTTGCACTTTCCTAGGCTTGTTCTTCGCTAGGGAACTCTCAGCGCTATGCCTCTCCAGTCTTTGCTGCCTGGCAGCTGGGCTGTAAGTTCTCTGTGGCTTAAAGTGTCTGTTCCTTGAGGTGGAACTGTTTTCTACCTTTGGGGAAAGTTTTCTCTGACTGGCATGATCTCAAGTCCATTGCCTTCCTGGTTAAATAATAGGCAGTTTCGTGTAGTATGTATTTGAAAGTTGAGCGATGCTTTTGTGGAGAGGATGGGTGTTACTGAATTTGCTAATAGAAAATACTGGCTTTGGTTAGAATGATGTTTAAGTACACAACCTGAGAGGTGACAGATCATGGAAGACATGCAATTTAAGGAGTAGGAAAAAAAATCTTTTAAGTGATATATGCTGTTATTTTTAGGATGAAAATCTAAATTTATTGTCTAATCACACATTTTAAATATTATTGATTTTCCCAGAAAGTAAGGACCCTATGAAATGAAGTAGCTTCAGTCACATTTTGGAGTGTTGGCCGGCCGGCCATCCAGAGCGGTCTTGACTACTGCTGTGCTGAGGCTCATGGTTTGGCATGTGCTTGTCAGGCCTTTTACTCACATAAATCTCAGGAGATGAAGTGTATATGACTTAAAATCTAGCATTTCACACTTTTATGAGCTGTTGAATTGGTGTGTGGTCACTTAGCTTATGAAGCTGTCCGACAGGCAGTGCAGAGGTCTCTGTAGTCTGCCGCTGGAGGAGGCGGGCCCCAGAGCACCCCACCCCACCTGAGGAAGGAGCGATGTGCCTGGCTCCCCCGTTCTCTTCTTTCTCCAGCTGGGCAAGACTTCCCACGTTATGATACTTACAGTTATGCTCATGCCCCCCACATTCTCTTTATTCTCCTCTAAACCCTTAGGTATTTAATCATTCTTCTAAATAAAATTGAAATAATAAGAGGAAGGAAGATTCTGAGATGCCATTGTAAGTAGTTAGATGCATATCCTTCCAGGTTTTTATGCCAGTGCACAAGTTTTTATGTTTGAAAACCCCAGGCTCGTCCTCCACACAGTGATTCTCAAGTCCCCAGCATCTGGGAGGATCAGGAGGCCCCAAGTTCAGCTCAGTGACCTTGGCATCTTCCCCTGTAAAGTTGAAGGACTAGAATGTACCTCTTGGAGTTACTATAAAAACTAAGAGAGGGATGCATTGGCTATTTATTTTTTAATTGACTTTGTTAGGTTGACATTGGTTAATAAAAGTATATAGATTTCAGGTGTATAGTTCTATAATACATAATTTGTATAGTGGATTGTGTATCACCTCAAACCAGGTCTCCTCACATCACCATTTATCCCTCCTTTGATCTCTTCTGCCTCCCCATACCTAACCTCATTTTTTTTTTTTTTTCTTAACATATTGTGACCATCTTTCCATGTCAGTAGGAGTACAGACTTACAATTGCAGGATTCACTATACACGTGTTCCTGTATTTTATGTACCATTCTTTCGAGCCATAGATCTCTATTAAGTTAATATCCATTTTTTTATTTTTTTACTATCCTTTGTCATTTTTTCTCCTGTTGGAAGCTCCTATTTTTCCTTAATCTGTGAGAACTCTTAAATACCCAAAGGGTTTGTTTATACAATCATACCTTTTTTATATTTTTTTTAAATTGATTTCAGAGAGGAAGGGAGAGAGGAACATCGATGATCAGCTGCTTCCTGCATGCCCCCGTACTGCGGATCGAGCCCACAACTGGGGCATGTGCCCTTAACTAGAATTGAATGCAGGACCCGTCAGTCCACAAGTCAATGCTCTATCCACTGAACCAAATCAGCTAGGTCTATACAATCATATCTTTCATTGCTTATTTAAAAAATGCTTGTCCCATAATCATGCTTCAAACACCCTTTCCTGCGACTGAGATTTTAAAACAAATACTTTCTTATACTTAGTTGTATCTATGAACACTGTAAACATAGTTTTGATCTGCGCACATGTAGATTGAAAGGGGGGGCTAAAGTGCTTCTCCAGATGCTCAGCCGCCTGCCAGTGCCTTGCGGTCCTGCCCCTTCTGCCCTCTTGACAGCCACCCTGGGGCTCCTCCCGTGACCACTGTCCTTCCTGCTCCTGAGCGGCCAGCGGTGAGCTGGGTCTGCTCTCATCTTGGCCCGGGTTCTTCCCCAGCCTGACTGCTGCTGCCCTTCGCCTGCTGGGATTCCTCTCTGGCACTCTCTACTTCATGCCCGGTGCTTCCCTGGGTCTCCTCCCTGCACACCCCTGAGGTTACTGCCCTGCTGTCTGCTGTTCATGCCTTGCGCTGTGCTGTCACCTAGGTGTAGCTTTCTCATATGTGGCAGGACATATCTGAGAGCCAGCTTCTGCTTGTTTTTTCATGACAGCGATGGCTATACTTGCTGACCTACTTTGTGACCCTGGGTAACTATTTAGAACAAGCTCTGGATGTCAAACACTTGGGATCTTAAGGAATTTGGAAATGCCCATGTGTGGGGGGGTAGGGGGAGTTTATGGATAGAGCATGAGATTTTTGTGCAGGTGGGTACTTGCTTATTTACATTAAATCTGTGAGCTATAAAACATCTGAAGCAGCAACAGGAGGAAAGCAGCATCGGTGAGAAGTGTGTGTATGTGTGTCCAGCCCTGTCAGGCCCATTATCCTAGTCTGCTTAATGCATTAGTGTGGATCCTCTTACTGACAGGCTCCCTCCCAGCTAATCTCTTAATCCTCGCTGTGTGGGGTACTTGGCTTGACGTGGACTAAAACCGCCAGGCGCTCTGCCTTAACCGCGCTCCCAGACATCGTGGACATTAAGCCCGCCAACATGGAGGAGCTGACGGAGGTGATCACCGCGGCGGAGTTCCACCCCCACCAGTGCAACGTGTTTGTGTACAGCAGCAGCAAGGGGACCATCCGGCTGTGTGACATGCGCTCCTCGGCCCTGTGCGACCGGCACTCGAAGTGTAAGTGCCTGCCTGTTGGAAAAGCTCATTTAAATCCTGCAATCAGACCCTGGAGTGTGTGCAGAGGCTGAGGGTTGCTCCTGCTCCCGGGCCTGGACCCATTTGTGGCCTCCTTGGTTCCATCAGACATGGGCCATAGCCAAGAGGTCCTGCTTCCCGGAGACATTCATGTTGGAGCCCTGTAGGTTTGCTCTCCCCAGAATCTTGGTGCATCGTCACAGAGACCTGGGCTGGGGCTCAGGGCGCATTCGCCCTGTTGGGAGCTGTTTTGGACTGACAACCAGTCTCTCAGGAAAGTCGAGCACTTACTCCCAAGCTTGACTCCTCGGTGAAGGAAGTGGCAGGTTCATTTAGTTTTTGCCCATAAAAATAGGCCCAACGTTATAGAAAACCCTCCCACGTGTGTTGGGGATGAGACATACGTTGTGGAGACTTGCTGGAGGATCCTGAGGTGTACTCCAGGAAAAACAGTCCAAACAGTGCCGTGGTGGTCCTCTCCTGCCCCTGTCTCAGTGAACTGGGCCTAGCCAATCTGTCTGGATTGTCTCCCACATATGCCCACAGCACCAGCAGTGCTGACGTTCATGTGCTCCCGAGCTGTTGCTCAGTCACCTTTCTACTTTTTTCTTCTGTCCTCTTTTATTGTGTCTTAAAGAATTCTGCATCCTACCTGGTTTGGCTCTGTGGTTAGAGCATTGGCCCTTGGACTGAAGGGTTCGATTCCAGTTAAGGGCATGTACCTCAGTTGCAGGTTTGGTCCCCAGCCCTAATTGGGGGGTTGGGGGGTTTGCCAAAAGCAACCAATTAGCAAGTCTCACATTGATGTTTCTATCCCCCTCCCACTTCCACTCTATATTAAAAAAAAAAAAAAAAAAAATCAATGGAAATAATATCCTCAGGTGAGGATTAACAAAGCAACAAAAACAAAGAATTCTGTACTCTTTATAGAATTCCTACAGGGAAGAGTGAGTCTTAGAACACTTGGCCACTGTCTTTGAATGAACAATTTCAATTTCCAAGAGTAGTTTTTGTCAGCAAAATAATTCATTTTAATAGATTCAGTATTGCCACTAGCTTCTTGAAAATTAACTTTAGCCCTGGCTGGTGGGGCTCAGATGATTGTGCATAGTCCCATGTACCAACGGTTGCTGTTTGAATTCCTGGTCAGGGCTTGATCTCCAGTAGGAAGTGTGTGGGAGGCAGCCATCCATGTTTCACTCTCACATTCATGTTTCTCTCATTCTCCCTGTCTAAAGATCACATTTTTTTAAATCTTAAAAAAAAAAATTTACAGGTTCAAAAAAAAGTAAGGCAGCCTAAAATTAAAGAACATGCCAACCTCCTTGCCGAAGGTGACTGAGCCGAAGGCATGGCAGTGCCTAGGGCTTAGTTGCAGCCTCCCCGACACCACTTACTGCCGAGAGCAGAACTGGGAGACAGTAGGCTTTGCCAAGGAAGATGAGCATCTTCCTGAAAGGAGTGATGCCGTTTTATCAAGATAGATCGTGACCATGGAGTAGTGAAAACTAACTTTGGAGTGGAGGGCCGCTGGTTATTGAAACTCGGACCATGTGGAGGTTGTGGTCAGTTGAGGTGGGGAAGACAGGATGTCTGAGCTGCTGGGACGGTCCAGACAGGCAAACCTCAGCAGACGTGCAGGGCACTTCCCCTGAACACGGCACCTGCCTTCTCATGTGATGCTGTTTCTTATCTTCCAGTGATAGGGATGGGGCAAGGTTGGACCTGTTTGCTAGGGCCTGGGGCCACAAGGACACGCAGCTGTCTGTGCAGTTAACGGCCTCCGATCAGCCCGGGGTCCTTAGCCAGGACACAAGGCAGCACGTCCTGGGAACCTCTCCAGGTAGCAGCTAAGGCCTCACGCACGGACATGCTGGTCCTGAGCTGGGTGGAATCGGGGCCCGTGCTTCTGTCACTCGCTGGCACTGAGCAGTCTGCCTAAACTTAAGCACAGAGTGGAACGCCAGAAAGTGCCTGGAGGTCAGAAGCTTGAGCAGTAGCCCTCGGTGGTGTCAGGAGGGCCCAAGTCCTGCTGGGACTTCAAAATCATTTGTCCAGTTTCTAAACAGAAGCCGGAAATACTGTTTTTCAGTTTTTGAAGAACCTGAAGATCCCAGCAGTAGGTCTTTCTTCTCCGAAATAATTTCCTCCATCTCCGATGTGAAATTCAGCCATAGTGGCCGGTACATGATGACCCGAGACTACCTGTCGGTGAAGGTCTGGGATCTGAACATGGAAAACCGGCCCGTCGAGACCCACCAGGTGAGGCCCCTGTGGAAGGACACGCCACACCTCACACGTGACGCTTTCTAACCATCCTGTGATCTCATTAAGGTCCACGAGTACCTTCGAAGCAAGCTGTGCTCTCTGTACGAAAATGACTGCATCTTCGACAAATTTGAATGCTGCTGGAACGGTCCAGACAGGTAAGCCTGCATCAAGACTGACCGCCACACAGGCTCGTCTCCCGTGGGCCTCCTCAGGCCCAGCAGGCGACTTCCAGAGACAGATGGGCGCTGGCGAGCTGCGTGGAGGATGCTGGCGGACTTGGCTTCCTAGGCCATCTGTTTGGTGACGGTGTTGAGGTGGGGAACACAGGATGTCGGAACCAACTTCTCTCCCCTTGCTAGGTTCATGTTGATGGTTTTGTAAATGGTTGGTGAATGATAATTTCTTCCTTTCTGTTTCCAAGATGAGTGGGAAGGAAGGGGGAGGTCATGTACTAGTAAGTACAGAGATGGCCTGTTCTTCCAGAGAAGCAGGAGAAAATGCCCTCAGAGCTATTGGTTGTCACGCTTGGACAGAGTAGAGGTGGCCAGGGTGAAATCCTCATTTAATTTATGCGACAATTCTGTTACATGTTTATTTTGTGCATTCTTTAAAGATGGTAATACTAGTATTGCTGAGAGTTAAACCTTTAATATCATTAAAAAAAATTCTGTTTCTGATGATGGCAGGAGATGAACTTGCATCATCTTTAATAGAAACTGTCACGTAGCACTCCTGGCAGCAAGGGACTGGCAGGCATTCTGAAAAGCCCTTCGGCACAAATAGAAACCCAGGGTATGACGCCACACATCTTTTCATGTGCACAGTGAGCTCACAAGGGCCATAAGTGAAGAGGGAGCCAGGACCCCTCAGCTTGTACAGCCCACTATGGGCTCATGCAGACTGGGCATTGAAACAGGGTCCTTGTGGGTTACAGAAAAGGTATCTTCAAATGGAGTCCGAGGGGAATTCATCTGAGCCCTTGGATTGGGGTGGATAAAAATCTTGAGATTTGTAACCACGAGCCTGCCCTCTGTGTCACAGCGATGGAGAGTTTATACTGGCTGCAGGACCTGTGCTGGGGGTGAGGCGCTCTGCATGGCTGCAGGAATAAACTGGCTTCCGGTCTGGGCTCACCTGTCAGGCTTAGTGTTTCCTGGGTGCTGGCTGAGGGGTGAGGTTCCTGGGTCAGAGACAGGACTTCTTCATGGCACAGCAAAGCAGCATGAGCTCTGTGTTGGCCTTGGTCCCTCGACCCACAGGAGTGACACGAAGGGCCCAGCAGATGCCATGCAAGTAGTGGGGCTGTCACAGACCACACACACTGAGCTTTTTATTGCAAGTAGTAAACAAGCCTGCACTTGGACGTCTGCAGACACAACCCGAGAAGTGGGCCAGGTGGAGAGCCCTCAAGAACCACATTCCTGACAAGCCCACCGAGAGCACCCCATGAATGGTCTAAGGCAGGCACTGAGCACAGACAGCAAAGTGCATGTATATACATGGTTTGATGACTTGTGTGATATTTAGGACTTTCTCTTACTTGTACTTTTGCTTCATGTGAAAAAGGGCTCACAGGAGCTCAGCGATGAAAACTGTCATGTCACTGGGAGCCAGCCAGCAGAGACAACAGAACTTAGCCTCTGAGAATTCAGATTCTGAAGTCAGATGTTACACAAGATAAAATAAGAATGCCAGAAGCACAGGTTAAAGGAACCAGGCCTGAACAGGCACAAGACAAAAATGGCCTAGTATAGTGGTCGGCAAACTCATTAGTCAACAGAGCCAAATATCAAGAGAATAGTACAACGATTGAAATTTCTTTCGAGAGCCAAATTTTTGCCACTTCTTCAAAGTAGACTCGCCCACGCCGTGGTACTCTGTGGAAGAACCACACTCAAGGGGCCAAAGAGCCACATGTGGCTCGAGAGCCGCAGTTTGCCAACCACAGGCCTAGGAGATATGGACAAGAATCAGTCAGAGCTCCTAGAAATGAGTGCAGTGGTTGGAAGTTGCTGCATAGAGAAGAACCACATGTGCCCCATGGGTCTAAGGAAGGCGCTGAGCACAGACAGCAAAGTGCATGGATATGCATGGTTTGATGACTTGTGTGATATTTAGGATTGCAAGATAGTGTGTGTCTCAGAACATGTAACTTCAGAATGTAGACATGTACAGTGTGGTGCACTCTGACTTTGAGTGCTTGTGCTGCAGGGGACACTAGGATTTAACTATCAGCAGTGGTTTGTGGGTACACACACATTCTTGTATATTTTTTATGCTTTTTGGTATATCTGAATGAATACAAAATTCATTTAATTCACCTGTCCCCAGGGACTTTCAAAAGCTTTGCAGTAATGTCTACTTGTTCTTTCATTCTTGCGAACACTCCCCTGCCTTTTTGCCTGGAAGCTTCTGTGGAGGGGTAGGGTGAAGTGGAGGAGGGCCCGGGCCGTGCAGCTGAGCAGCCCTGCGCATGCTCTAGGTTGTCTAGAGAACGGACAGCCGCCACTGAAAGTCCACTGACACCACATCTGGCAGTGTTCCCACTGTCGAAATAAGTACAGCTAGCTTGGAGTAATTTTTTCCTGAGCTTCCCTTTTATTCTGGTGTGAAGTTTAGACAAGGTTAATGAGACAGTCAAGTATCTGCCTACAGCTGGGATCAGCCTTGAACCGTGTAAATGAAGCACCAGGTTCCCCTCAGGGAGCCTCGAGGACCCATAGCTCCTCACGCTGGGAGGAGACAGGGAGACGTGGATGTCGGAGGAGGACTGCAGAAATGGACCCATTCTAAAGCCATGGCTCAAATCATGACAGACGTTCACTGTTGTTCCATTTTTCTTGAAAAAGGGAAATTTTAACCAATATAATAAAAATAGTGATGATGATTTACTTACTGAAGGCTATTAGAATTAATCCTGAAGAAATAGTATTGCAACCTCTGGAATTATGAACGATGTTCTAAATCTCCCACACTTTTCCCAATGACTTTCTCTTACTTGTACTTTTGCTTCATGTGAAAAAACTTTTGAAATGAATTAAAAACACATTTTTTGATCAACTGTTAATGAAGCTACTGTGCCAAGTCAGATGTCTATTAAATATGAAGAACATGGATATCAACTTCGAATTACTGATACAATACAGAAGTTGAACCTTGGGAATAAATTACACCGTTATTCGTCACCAGGACAGATGACATGTAGCGGGGTTCTTTACCTTCTTTGAAAATTAATGTAATAAAAAATATGAATCCATTACTTTTTTGTTCTGTAATATTTGTTCTTACTGACATGATTTTACGAAAGTGTTTTATATATATGAAATTCTCACTGCATTTCTCTCCTGACCATGATTACTTTTCATGTCTGGTTTCTAAGAATTACCCTGTTATGTAGCACAGGAGTCCCAGTGACCACATGGCTTGTCTTATGCTGCGTCAAGTGCCTGCTGGCTTACACATGCTTCTCTCTGTTTGAACAGTGCGATCATGACCGGGTCCTACAACAACTTCTTCAGGATGTTTGACAGGAACACGAGGAGGGACGTGACCCTGGAAGCTTCCAGAGAGAATAGCAAGCCTCGAGCCAGTTTGAAGCCTCGGAGAGTGTGTCCAGGCGGGAAGAGGAAGAAGGACGAGATCAGTGTGGACAGTCTGGACTTCAATAAGAAGATTCTGCACACAGCTTGGCACCCCACTGATAACATTATTGCTGTGGCTGCCACCAACAACCTGTATATATTCCAGGACAAAGTCAACTAGGAAGTGTGAGAGCGCATCATCCAGCAAAGCTAAGCCTGTGGCTGCTGTTGTGGAAGGCTGTCCTCTCCGTGGATCGCAGGGCGCACCCCCTGCACCCTTCCTAGACTGGAGCCGCGCACAGCCAGGCAGGCTGTGGGGAGCCGCTGCACAAGCGAACGTGGTGCAGACTGACGGACAGAGCTCAATAAAGGCCATTACTCACAATAAATGTATTTATTTAAATCTGAGCCGTCCTTTCCAGTTTATAGACCAAAAAATGGACACCCAACAGAAAACTTGTCCTGTATCACTCTCTCGTCCCTCTGCCATCTGATGAGGGCTCTCGTGCTACTGTACCAGTCGCCCGGGGGCCACTGGCCAAATGCTCAGGCAGCTTGACCTCCCACATGCCTGTATCTTCCATCACACCTTCTGGTGTAACCACCTAATAAAAGCAACACACTATACAAAGTGTTTTTAATCCAAGTCCAAGTATTGCCTTTTTCTTTGATCACAGATGATGAGGTTGTACAAAATCATGCTTCAGAACAACTTGGAACCTTGTCCTTCATTGGCAGGACCTGTGAAGTTCTGAGTGTGCCTGTCCACAAGCTTGCTAACTTTGCTTGTCTCTGTAGAAATACTACCTCTGACACAGCAGGTAAGATCCGAGATACCTTCACTCACTGCTGAGAAAGCGGATCGCAAGGAACCGAACAGACTTGCTGCAGTGGGCTGAGCACCAGGTTCCACGCCTCTCAACTTCATTGTGGTTGAAAACGTGTGTGCTTGCTTTTACTTTGTTAAACGCAGGGAGGGGGCCATGCTGTACAGCTCGCTCACCCTGTGTGCATAAGCCAGCAAAACCAGACACCTTACAAGGTGAGGCCACTAGCATCCCAGACAAGTCACAGAACTGTAACCATACGAAGTGCTGGGGCTGCAATGCTTTCCGACTTGCTCTGAATCCAAGGCAGTGTCCGGGGGAGGAGCATGGCTCCCACTCACCCTGAAAACTGGTAAGCAGGTATGTCTGCTTACTAATGACAGACGCACAAATGCTGTCACTCGTTACCCTGAATTAATGATGCCACGTAAGTTCACGTTTAGAAATTGAGAAACTAAAAGTGCCTTTTACTTGAAAAATAATGCTGTATATTGGTTTCAGCCATTTCCTAGTTTGAGATGTGGCACAGAGTTAAGAATCACCCATTCCTTAAGAAAAAGCAGTTCTAGTAAAACTATAGGGGTGGATATAGTTCCTCTATTTTGACTAAAAAGTGTAATGAATTTCCAAAGTTAGATTTGCACTGTGACAACTTCTTCCATCTTTCCTTTAAAATGTACTTCCCCCCCAAGTAGAAAGCCAGTCTTTGGGTCTTGGATGGGACAGAGCACTGTGGCTGCAACTGAGGTCGCTTCAGCTGGCTCAGGAGCTCCGATCCTGAGGGTCCTTCTCCCAGGAGAAAGGCACTGGCGAGAGTGCATTGGGGTTTTCTTGACCTTGACCTCCCAGGAGCTGCATTGTCCTGTGGTTGAGGGAGGGGTGCAGAGGTTGGAGTCGCTGAACTCACACCTCCAGATTTCTGTATTGGTCCCTGTGTATTGAAAGCCCTGAGCTAACACACCTCCAGTGCAAACCCACCCGCCACAGGCCACGCGGCAGCCCCCCAATGCCTGGCTCGCTGCCCAGAATGTGCTTGTGCTCTTGATCAGCACACAACGAAGCTCACCCATTCATCCCTTTCAGAAACTAGATTTACCAGCAAGACCTGCACTGCTGTGTCCAGTGGACCTTACCTTTCAGTGCCCAGCCCATTGTGATCCAGTGTTCAGGCCCCACCCTCCTTCCCCACCCCTTCAGCATGGCTTCATTCATCAGATTAGCTTGTCTCCCTGACGCTGGCAATAAATGAAGCATCACTATGGGTCTGGTCATTTACACAAAAGGTATGGCCCCTCCTCATACCTTCCCATCTCGCACTCTGCCCTGTGAGCCACACCAGCCAGGCATGTTTTAATTTATCTTAATCCAAAACTGGGTTTACTTGTCATTCAATGACTAAGAATGACTAAGTTATTATTTGTATTAATAGTAGAAAGGTCTATTTGCAAAAGCTTAATTATAATACTATTACCCTACCTGAAAAATCTTTAAGGAAACTGTCCACCAAAAGAGCAGTGTCATGTAATGGGAAAAGCCTCTAGAAAACCTCGTCTCCGCCCCATTATGGAAACATTCTCAGCGCTGACAGGGACACGAGCACCTGCCTATCAAGGGCCAAAGTGCCTGACAGATGGTTCAGATGGCAATGGGGGTCACTAGCTCTTTAAGAGCTGCTAATTCTATGGACACTGCCCTTCCCAGACGTGCTGAGTGCAAAGCCAATGTCATGACAGAGAGAAGCCCATCCCTGTTTCCCAGGAAAGACACACTTGCTGACTGAATGGGACCCTAGAGACTCTAGAGGGTACATGCCAAAGTATTCTGATGCCACCCAGCCAGCTGTGTGCCAATGAGAGGGCTATGAATCATCTCCATATAAACAAAGGTTTTTTAAAATGAAATTTTTACATTTATTTTAACACAACTGCATTGAATATGGAAAAGTGAAATACACAACAGCATAAACAGCATACCAGAGGCAGCCTTGGAAAAACCATGCTGAAGAGAAAATAATCAGACAACGGGACTATGCCTGGTTTAACCCTAAAGCATTCATAGTTTTCCTTTTAAACTATATACAAATACAGTAATCGCTGAAGGATTTGGCAAAAATTTATTTCCTATTTCCAGTCTTTTAAAGTAGACACCGATCTACTTAAAATGAAGCTGAATCTCAGAGCACGCCAAAAAAACGAACACAAATGAGCCTAAACGCAGCGATCCGAGTGGGGATGGGGACAAGAAGGTGCTGAAGCAGGTGTCCTAGGTGCATCATCTATGTGGTCACTAGTCACCGCCCTGCCCAGCACGCAGGCCAGTGTCTGCCCTGCACAGGGCCCGGCTCAACAGCTAACAGTGCAGAGTGGTCTTCACAGACCTGCATCCCCGTCCAGGGAGCCCTACAGCGTGCGGATGTAAGGCCACGTATTTATTTGGGATAAACCATTTATGGAGTCACTTTAACAATGTTATCCATCCTTTCAAAGTAGGGAGGATTTTAACTGAATTAAGGTTACAGATAATTTTATTAAAACACTACATCATGACTAGCATGGTAAAATTATTTATACTCATATTTATAATATCAAAGAAAAGTTACCACCACGTTATTCCAGTAGTATTAGTGTGACATGCTCATTGATTGATCCCACAGGTACGGCTGGTTCTAGGTTAGCGTGGTTTCAGTGTCTATTCTTCATCTCACTAAATCAGGCACCCAGCATTTACAGGACAAATCAACACAGTGGCAGCCACCAAGGCCCCGGACAGCGCCTCAGTGAGCCACGTCGCAAGCTCCAGTATGAATCCCGCTCCCTGTGAAAAGCCGATTCCGATTCCTCATCAGAAGGTGCTGGTGGAGGTGGTCAGACGCCGCCCGATGTAGATCCTGAGCAGAAAAGTAAGAGCTGAGCGCGAGCCCAGGACCCACGGCCGGGCAGCCGTGAGTCTGTCCCCAGGCCAGCTCAGACTGGCTGCACGGTTACCTAGTGTTCCCACCACTGTGCATCCTGCTGTCTCAACACCCCCATGAAGGAGGGACTCCCCAACATGCATGAGCACATGGGATGCAACAGCCTGCTGGACGGTCATTGCACATGGCACTGACTACCAACCTCACAGGCCACGGCAGACGAGGGTGTGACTCCAGGAAAGGGGCGGGAATGGAGGAGCCTAGCAGGCACAGCAAATAGTATGCAAGGCAGCTATCAGGTGGAAATGGCTCAGACACCACCCTGAAGGCCCTGCCCCCTCAGGATCTAGCTGCTAGTTCTGGAGAAAGCTCCAGAAATCACTGCATCTACACACCAAGGCGAGTGTGACCTGAAAAGCATTGGACACATAAATCTGGACACGCCAACAGCGAGGAGCCCACGAGGGAAGCCATTCTCATAGGCAGAACTGTGGTCTCCTTCTGCCTCAGCCTCAAGCCCTCACGCCATGTGGCACCAGCCTACATCAGCTGTCTTGTCTCCCTCCCCACCCCCCAGTCTGTCCAGTGAGCTGCAGCCACGGAGCACTGGCACCCAGCAGGACAAGTGAGGCCACCACACCATGCAGGCGGGGTGAGCCAGAGAGAAGAGCAGCCCCGACTCCCCAGATTCGTGCCTCAACACTGTCTGGGTCAAAGGTCCTTAGGATCTATAGCCGAACTTGTGTGTTTTCTGCATCATTAGTGCAAGAAGCCAGAGAATAAGCGCCTGTGTCCCTGCTGAGGGGATTGCAGGAGTCGCAAGTGACAGGCTCTCTGCAGCAGAAAGGTGTGCAGTGTGCACACAGCGGGCCTAGAGGCGGGGCGGTCATCTGCGCCTGCACAGACAGCACGGCTAAGGCAGCCAGCATTATGTGCCCTCGCCTGTACTGGCAGCGTCAGTGCCAGGCTGGCCTGAGGGGTAGGGGGCGGGGCTCCCAGGGTCACGGTCATGTTTGTTTCCTGACCTAGACAATGATCACATGGACATGTTTGCTTACACAGTTACATAAGCTGTGACTTATGGCCTATTATTTTAGCAAAATGCTTAAAAGGAAGTCTCTGAGACCTAGAACTGTCCAGCAGGCCATGCAAGATCACTTACCCTAGACCAATGGCCAGCAGGTGTGAGAGCAGCAGAGACGGAAGGAAGACTTTGAGAAACTCAGCCGAAAAGACACCCCCCTTCTTCATGACGCTGGTGTTCCTCATGCTGAGGGTGGCTGTGCGCTTCGGGTGCCTGAACAGGAACTCCCTGCAGAGGGAAGAGCTGTGAGCTCGCTGGCAGCTCCACCTCAGAGCTACCCTGTTTCCCCGAAAATAAGACAGTGTCTTATATTAATTTTTTTCTCCCAAAGTTGCGCTAGGTCTTATTTTCAGGGGATGTCTTATCTTTCCATGCGCTAGGTCTTATTTTCAGAGGATGTCTTATTTTTGGGAAACACGGTAGTTCACGTCGCTCCAAATACTCACTTAGGGGGGATGTTTTCCGGCCGGCTGGACCAGTCCCATATCCAGTCTGAGTTTTTCTTTAGGATGCTTTCCACTTCTTTCCTCCTCTCAATGTAATCTTCTTCCGACTAAGAGAGAGTGAATGTTAAAACCAAGGAACCACGCCCCGCCCAGCATCAGGCCAGAGGCTCATCTCGGAGCCGGGTCCGTGGGCGGAGGGTGGGCTGTGGGGCTGCATCTCCTGCTCTTCCCCCTTCACGGACAGACACTGTGGCCAAAGCCCCAACTGTGAGATCTAGTGGCAGTAAGAGCAGCAAACACTGTCCCAAGGAAGCCACATGGAGGGAGGACAGAGGCGCCACAAAGACGCTGATGGCGAGCTGGCACAACAAGGAAATGAAAACTGCCAACACTGGAGCAAACAGTGTTGAGAAAGCTGCTCTCGCGTGAAATGGCAGGGAAAGCCAAACACCTAGACTGATCCAGCTACATTGGTAAAATGGTGCAACAATCCACTAAGAAGGGGGACTTTAACAAGTAGGACTATAGGTGCTTTTTAAAAAAATTCTGTATCTGAGCATAAAATTCGTTTTTAGAATCCGAAAGAAGAAAAAAAAAAAAGCCACAAAAAAACACTTAACATCTTAAAATTCCTCCAGAATACAAAGCCAAACAGACATCGGGGCACCCCAGCTGGGAGTGGACCCCAGCAGGAACTTCTGAGGGTCCTGGAAGCCTCTGGTCTAGACAAAGCTGGGGAATCGGGGTTGCTCCTGTCCTTCTGAGACCATCCTGGGACAGGCATTTCCTGAGTGCCAAGATGAGCGGAGGAGGGCTGGCCTTCGCCACTGACGCACATCTGCTAGGGCCATCACCCTGTACACACAGCAGAGCTCAGTGCCTGACATGTTAGAACAGGAACCTCGGGCTGAAATGACCAGCCTGGTTAACTCCTAACTAAACAGCCCACCAGTTAGCATGGCCTGAGATAGTTTCTGGAAGCAACTGAAATGCCTCATGAGAAAGGCCCATCAGCATTCCGACCACAATGGTAGAGCTGCCTGGGTGGCTTGTAGCGAATGCCAGCTCTCCCACAGACATTAAAACCCACTCACAGCCCAATCTAAGGGTGACTCACTAGGGACCCAGATCCCTTTCCACTGGCCATCACCCCCTCTCCAGGCCACAGGTATATGGGACAGAGGGCCCCGCCCTATGTCCTAGCTAAGCCCATAACCAGTCGGCTCAGTGTGAGTCCTGTGTAGAGATGCCCTCACCCCACACGTCCCCAAAAAGGGGCAAGAAACACCCTCAGAGCCAGACGCTTCTCTACCTGGTCCCAGTGCCGACGGACCACAGGAGCAGATCACAGACGCACCACCCGGCCTACCTGGGAGCTGTTCTTTTCTCCGATGCTATGGCTGTCTGTCTCAGAGGCTCGGTTCGTGTCCTGTGGGGTCTGTGAGCGAGGCGGGCTAGGGGAAGAACAGGACATGTTAGCATTCCCTGCATCAGAGGCAAAGCCCTGCGGACAGCAGACTGTCAGTGAGGAGCTTCCCTTCCACTGGCACAAGGCCAGGGCCAGACCCACGTCCCACCTCCCAGCTGAGCTCAACAAGCGTCCACAGGCAGTCCCAGGGGACACAGCACAGCCTGAGGGTGGTGGCTTCATCACCCACCAGCTCAGTGGTCTGTTACACAATCCATCCTATGAGCACCTGGCCTCTGACCTCGGACTCGGCCATGCAGCCTGAGTCACTGGCCATGCTCAGGACAGCTGCTCGTGACAGCTATTGGAGGCGAGGGGCAGAAGCAGGGGAGGGGACAGGGCAGTGTCCACCCCTTGCTGCATCGTGGTCCCTGCTTCCACCAGAGGGCAAGGGGCCGCTGTCTGAGCCTGCTCCCCTAGCACAGCAGCACTGCGCATGCCTGTGTCTGCACCCACCTGTCACAGTGAGAACTCTTGGAGCTGCTCCGTCCAGACTCATGCTGGGCATCCAGCAGGATTTTCTCCATGTCACCATTATAAATAGAAACTGAGGCTGGCACGCTGCTGCCGTTCCCGTTACTGCTGAAGTGCAGTTCCACCCAGGAGCCTGTGGGGACACAACAAGGACAGAGTTAGAATTTCACCCATGACAGCCAGAGGGGCAGGGACGCACAGGATGGCCTGAGCCACTCCCATTCCCGGCTCTTGCAGCACAGCAGCTGGTCCCCGTCACCCTGCTGAGGGGCGGACGGGTGTCTGCAGCAGCAGAGTCCAAATGACCAGAGAGCTTTTTTAAGAAAAAGGGTGCCAACAAAAGCTGAGTTTTAAATGTTAAGAAAAAACTACCTCTTTTCAAGATTCCCACACACCAGCGGCACATTCTCACCCTAAGGGCCCGAGTATTATACTTGCTGCTCCGTCTTTATTTACATCAGGAGCAAGAGGAATACACCCTGGACACAACAAAGGTCATTCCTGCCTGAACTTGACAAAGCAGAGGGTCCCATTCGGCTGTAGCTAAGACAGCCACCGTGTGAGGCTGGGAGGGCCGGGACCCAAGATCAAATCCTGGGGTTTGCCCTTGAGGGGCCACCAAGTGTGCCTGGCTTCATCCTGTGGTGGCTGCATCCAGAACCCCACCGCATGGCCACACCATCATCTGGCCACTGTGACACGTGGGCGTCTGTGTGAGCAGCTCTGAATGCCACTTCACAACATTCCTCCAGGCTTTGTGGTGTCCACGTGCTCTCGTCTCTGCTGGAGACACACCCAGGCATGGATTACTGGGCTGAAAGGTGGCAACCTGTGTTCACCGTTACCAGAACCGTCATGCCCCACCAGCAGCCAATGCGGCCGTCCCAGCATGATCAGCGGCCACCTCAGACCCAGCCTCACTGTCTTCACACTCGGGACCTGGGAGAGGGGAGCATCCTGTGTGGATTAATTTGCATTTCTCTGTTTTGCAACCAAGTTGAGCATGTTTCCATGCTTACTGGCCATTTGGGTAGCATCTTTTTAATTAGTTGTTCAAAACGCTTTTCTATTGAGTTTTCCCTCTTTCTGTCTGTAGCAGCTCAATATTCAAGATAACAGCCTTTCTCTATCTTGAATGTGTTGCAAGAAACTTGCACTGTTTGTCTTTTTACTCTGCATCTTCTAATGAACATAAACTCTTGATTTTAATTCAGTCAGATTTTCGACCTTCTAATCTGAGGTCATGAAGGTAGTCTACTGTATTATTTTCAAGAAGCTGCACTGTTCTGGCACTCACTCAGACCAGGGTTCAGTGAGCTGAAGCAATCTGTGTGTGTGATCTGACCCGGTAAGTTTGTTCCGTTCGCTGACAAGGCGGCCTCTGCTCGGGGAGCCGGCTAGAGCATGGCCCAGGACAGTTCTCCATTTTGTGCCCCAAGTCTGTGTGTCTTCACACCTGTGTGTTCCTAGATCACGGCGGTGGCACCAGGGCAGAGGGAAGGCAGAGTGAACAGAGTGAAAAATCCATGTTCTAGGGAAACTCAGCCGACTAATCATATTACAGTAATCATCTCCCAAAGGGGAGGGGCTGAGCAGCTGGTCCTAAACCACAGGGCTGCAAGCCAGCCACTCCTGCCTTTCCCACACGGAGTGGCACCTCCTTCGGAACGCCCACTAACCCTCAATAGCCTCTGGCATACTAGAGAAAGACCTCCCAGGACACCAGCCTCCCACGGCACTCACAAAACGGCCCCTCAGATTCTCAAACCAGCATGCTTCTCCACTAGCCTCTCTCCATGCCTGTCATGGGCACAGCAGCAGGCCAGGTCTGTCTTGGAGCCCAGGCCGCTCGGCATCTGCTCTGAGCAGTAGTGACTTCAGAGACCACCGTGTCTTCACCAAGGTTGCTGACCGTCTTCCGGGGGTTCTGATGCACCGCCACGCCATGCAGCATTGTAAACACTCAAGCCCTCCTTCCTCCCCTGGGACTCAAGGTGATACTCGGCCAACTAGCATGCCAGCTCTGGCCCGATGGCATGGAACAGCACCACCAGCCCTGTGCTGGGCACAGTTCCATTTTCTTAGGTTCAACGGGTTAGTCGGATTCTGGGCGTGGCTTAATGTACTAGATCAGCTCACTACGGTGTCTGATGTAAAGTCTTCTGATACTTGTGTGGGGTTTCCACACCAATAACCAATTCTCCGATACCAACTGGCTGTAACAGTTCCAGTCAATGCCGCCCCACTACCAGCAGTGGTGGTCAGGTCCCACAGTTAAAAGCCTAGGCCCCTGGGACTGCCCCACATCAGACACCAGTCACAAGGGGATGCCAGGCCCCACACTCCTGCCTGGCAGGAGTTCCTGCAATACCCACCTCCACACACACACTGTCACTAGAACTACCACCAGAACTTCACTGCCGTTCGCCCATTTACTAGACAGGACACAACTGAGGAGCAGCCAACTGGAGGAGACGCCAATCCCAGTGCACGATCCTCTCAGCTCAGAGGTTTCACAAACCAAGCTCTAGCCCTAGCCAGTTTTGCTCAGTGGTTAGAGCATGGGCACTGGGACTGAAGGGTCCTGGGTTTGATTACGGTCAAAGCCATGTACCTTGGTTGCAGGCTCAATCCCTGGCCCTGGGTGTGAGGCAACCAATTGATGTCTCTCTCACATGGATGTTTCTCTCCATCTGTCTTTCCCCCTTTCTTCCCCTCCCCCTAAAATGGAAAAAAATATCCTCGGGTGAGGATGAGCAAAACCCAATCCCCAGCCCCTCCCCTCCTGGACTTCACCCTCTCATCACTGAGTTGGTCTTTCCACCTGCATCCTGAGGCTACCCAGCGCCTGACGGTCACCTCAGGAGCAGACTCCTGTGTTCCACGGGCTCCGTACAAGAGGGGGCGTTGACAAATAGCAAAGACAATCCTATCATTCAAGAACCCTAAGGGTTTAGAGCTCTGTGCCAGGAAACAGAGAACCACTAAATAAAAAACTTAAATGAGGAATAATTGACATCTGACATATAAGTTTCAGGTGTCCATATATTATACTCCAAGGGCCAACTCGGGGCTCCATGGAAACAAGTACATGCTTTGTAGAATCATCTCATAAAAAGTCCTAAGCGTCCTTGAGAAAGTAAAAACTCCATTCTGGACTGTATGCAGCAAAAGCTTTGGGTCTGAAAGATGTATATTCCAAGGAATGCTTTAGTGAAGGGCAAGCTGTATTACTGACTTTAAACAACTGGAAAATTGAGAGCAAATACGATATGAACGGACTTACATTTTGTAAGAAAGATAGGGTTACAGGTGCTTCATGACCTTAGAAAATTTCCTCAGAGCTGAAAAAAAACTGCCAAATAACGGCTCATACTGAGGCCTGGGAACAAGCAGGTGCCGCCGCTCAGGCCAGCCCTCACTCCGAGCTGCGCCACACCTGCTTGGGTTTTACGATAACGCCACCGCAAGCCAACCTCTGAACAAGGTTGCCGAGATTAAGTGTCCACCAGCTCCAGCCCTTTCCGGACAAACCCGAGGGGATGGAGCCCCACGAGGCCACCCACACTCTGGCCCCAGGCAGTAGGCCCCCCCAGTGCCCAGAGCATCACCGGTGGGTTTCCACTGCTCCCAGAGGCCAGCGCACTGCACTCCCCAAGTTCTGATTTGCAGGGCTGGGCAGCACCTGGCAGCACCTGGCAAACACGGTACTTTGAAAAGGCTACACTGGGAGGCAGGGCTGAAAATGGCTGGCTAGAGGGAATGACTAGTAGCCAAATAACTTTCTATAAGAACAGAGGGAGTCTGGCCTAAACTGGTTTGGCTCAGTGGATAGAGCAGTCGGTCTTCGGACTGAGGGGTCCTGGGTTAGACTCCGGTCAAGGGCATGTGCCTTGGTTGTGGGCACATCCCCAGTAGGGGGTGTGCAAGAGGCAGCTGATAGGTGATTCTCTCTCATCGATGTTTCTCTATCCCTCTCTCTTCCTCTCTGTAAAAAAATCAATAAAATATATTAAAAAGAAAAGAACAGAGGGAGTTTGGAGGAGGCCTGGCAGCCCAGCGGGAAAGCCTGGGGCAGAGCACTGAGGAGAGAGAGGGGACAACCACCCTAATCCCAGGGCTTCTTCCCGGGGAGAGGTGGGAGGGGAACAAGCCTTGGCTGAAAGGCGATTCCCCAAACCGTGACATAAAGTGATTCTGAACATAAGCCATCTGTTTTTTAACTGCTGTCAGTTGCCCACTGGGCTTGATGACTGTGACCATCTGTGAAATGTAGCCATTGCGCTACGACTTAGATGTCTGAAACCCCTATGTGCTCTCAAACTGCATGGTCCTAAGTCCCCCAAACCAATCACAGGTCTCTCTTCATACCCTTTGTCGGCGGTGAGCACCTATGAAGGGGGTGAGGGGGGCTGTCTCCCGGGAAGGCTGGGCGCCCTCCTGAAGGATGCGCTCATGCGAAGAGGGGCCTCCTGGGAAGGAAGCCAAGCGCCTCCCCGCCCCCGTCTGTGTAAACATCGGACAGAACGTTTAGCAGTTGTGGATCTACTGACCAAGTCAACAATTCTACCTAGAAAGGGCCAGGGGGTGAGGGGGGAAAACATTCGGTCCCCGCCAATCCAAGGAAAGAGGCGAGTGCTGCTGTGGGTTTGGCTACTCCGCCCTCGTCAGACGTAAACAAGAGGGAACCAAATCAGAGCAGAGGACAGGCCAGGAATCCTCGGTTCACATTTCCAGGGCAGCTGCCCTTCCCCAGGGCTCCTCCCACAGGCCCCGAGTGGCGTGTGCCCCGCCGCACGTACACAGGAGCGAATGGCCCGAGGAGCCCTTCCCGTGAGTTTCCACTCCCCGTGTAACCGCCTTTTTATAGAATAAGCGAAACAGAAAAGCCCATCTTTTAATTCCTGAGCTGGCCTTTTGCATTGCCCGTGACTCAGCAGTTCGGTGCCAATCAGGGGAGGGGACTGAGCCCCCGGGGGGACTGGAAGCTTCCAAACTCCATCTGAACCCCTAAGGGAGATGGTTAGCAAGGAAGCAGTGTGATAACTAGAAAAGGGATGGTTGTAAGGCAAAGAAAGGGTTTATGGTTTGCAAAACACCCATTGAGTCTTGTGTGAAGAAAGACAGCAAAGATTTAATCCCTGAATCTAGTTCCAACGAAATAAGTAGGCAATTTCAAAATCTGCGATTACAGAATTTTTAAAACTGGGTGTAGTTTTTAAATATATATTCTATACAATGTATTGGGCTAATTAAATAAGTTCACTAACTTTACCTGAATAATGAACGATTTTAATATTCGTTCTGGAAGGTCTGAACAGTCCTCCTAAGCTTATTTCCGTGCTCGTTTTGCTTAATAAACTCTTGCTTCAGAGAACACGAAGGTCGCCGGCCACCGAACGAACCCTCCCTCCCGCTCCCGGCCTGGGTCACTGGGTGGGCCCGGAGGGGCCAGGCCGGGGGCAGACCTCCTGCTGCTTTTCCGAAGCCACCAACCAATTCTGAGCTTTGCTTTGGGCTGACTTTCCCGTGCGGGTGGGACTTGAACTTGGAAAAGCCAGTTCACTCGCCTATACCGTTTTTTCTTAACCGCTGCCCACCTCTTACCTGAGGACAGCAGCCAGCGGGCTGGTGCCCGCGGCTCTTCCCTTCTGCCCCGGCGAGTCCTCCCCGCCCCGAGGGACGGCCCCGCCGCCCGGGGGGCACGCACAGCCCAAGCCCCGGGCCCTGCGCTGGCCAACGCCGGGCTGAACTGACCGCACGAACGGGAACGCGGTCCTCGGGAAGCCGGGGCACCGCCACTGGCCCCTGGCTGCAGAATTCAGGCTGGTTGGGGAGCCCAATCCGCGTCCAGACCCCCCACCATCACCGCCGGACGGCTACCCCCGCGCGGGCGGAGCAACCGGGAGCCCCAGCCCGGCGTCCCGGAGCCCCGCCTCGGTGAGCGGCCCCGGCCCGGCGAGGCCTCCCGACCCCCGGCGGCGGCTCACCCTGCAGGCTCTCCTCCTGCAGCCCGGGCGACCCGCTCCCGCTCCCGCTCTGCGACATGGCGCCGGAGGGAGGGCGCTGCGCTGCGGCCGGCGGGTGCGGCCGGGCCGGGGCCGGGGCCGGGCTCGGTCGGGTGTCGGGCGCTCGGAAGCCGGCGGCGGGAGCCGGAACGCGAACTCGGGGAAGCAGAGGCCCAGCGACGTCAGCCCGAGACCCGGACTGACTGCCGCGCGCCGCCCGACGCAGGGCAGATAAGCGGCGGAGAGGCGACGGCGCCGCCCATTGGCCGAGGGGGAGGCGTGCGTGTGCGCGAGGGCGGGGCGCGCGCGGGGCGCGTGCGGCGCGTGCGGCGCGTGCGCGCGTCGGGTCTGGGGCTCGCCCGAGGTTGGGAGCGCGCTTGCGCGGTTGGGCTGTTGGCAAGGAGACACGCGTTGGTTGGGCGGGGTCTGACGGTCCGGGCTCTGCGCGCAGGTGCGGGGCGGGGGGGCGGGGGGCTGGGGGGGTCCTGGTAGAGTGAGAGGCGGGCCCAGGGCGCGGGCGGGGCTGCTCCGCTCGGGGCGGGCGCCGTTCGAGGGACTCGGACCCATTTGGTCCCAGGACAGATGGAGCGGGTGGTGAGCATCCGTCCTACAGGTGGACCTACGCGAAGTGCAAGTGCACAAGACAACAAGGACACGGAGGCCCGCAGGGCCATCTGGGATGTTGCCTGAAGGTTTGCCGTTCTCCCTGCAGCATCGTAGGCCATGAAGGAAAGGAGAAATCGAGGTGGACCAGGGTTTGCTGGTGGCCGGCTTGTGGAACCAAACCAGGCTAGGCCATCTGTAAAGACAAATGCGACACACCCCGTGGCCACCAGCTCCGGGAGGCCAGCCCCTCACTGCAGTGACCAGCCAGGAGGCAGCCTGCTCTAAGTCAGACTTTTGCAAAAAGTGTGTGGACTTCAGGGGCCACGGCTTGCCTGGTGGCTTTGCAAACTCAGAAACCTATAAAGTAACCACAAAGGATGGCCTTAAATTAAAACTTTTTAGCTCTAACTGGTTTGGCTCAATGGATAGAGCGTCGGCCTGTGGACTGAAGGATCCCAGGTTCGGATTCTGGTCAAGGGCATGTGCCTTGGTTGCCGGCACATCCCCAGTGGGAAGTGTGCAGGAGGTAGCTGATCAATGTTTCTATCATCGATGTTTCTAACTATTTCTCTCCCTTCCTCTCTGTAAAAATTCAACAAAATACATTAAAAAAAAAAAAACTTTTTAACTAAAAGCAGTTTATGGCCAGTCCTAGGCTAAAATCTTCCCTGACAAAAGTCGACCTTGACCTTCACTGAGGCTGCCTATTGTCTTTTGCATCTAACAAAGCAGATCTTTGGAATGGCAGGGTAACTCCCCTTTTTCCAGACCCCTCAGGGCACCAGGGAGAGACCATAAATCCTCTCGTTGGTATGTTAATTGTAAAAGATTCTATGTCTATTTTGAGGGCCAGAAATATAATATTGGGGACTAGCTATTAATTATGTTAATAAAAACATTGAGTCGAAACCGGTTTGGCTCAGTGGATAGTCAGCCTTCGGACTGAAAGGTCCCAGGTTCCATTCCGGTCACAAGGGCTTGTACCTTGGTTGCGGATGTCGATGTTTCTAGATCTCTGTCCCTCTCTCTTCCTCTCTGTAAAATATCAATAAAATATATATGTTTTTAAAAACACTGAAACCTATAAAATATTTTTGTGAGTTTATTTGCGTCAAACTGTCGACTTTTGCTGGGAAGCAGACCCTCAATGAATTGAGATAATGCTCCAGAGAATGGTGGGTTACATCTGTATTTATCCATTGCAATAATGGTTTATATGAAATGCATTGGTGATAGAATAGAGAGGAAGGAGAAAGCAAAATGGGGAAATCCCTGGGACTGGATAAAAAGTAAAATGATGGACACATACTTAGGTGGGTGCAGGAACAATTAACATGATAATGAAGGAATTTGTGGTATCTGTCCAGGCTCCCAGTGTCCTTGATGTCTGGTGCTCTTGAGGTTGTGCCCCAAGGGGTCCAGAAAAAGGGAACTTACAGGTTACCCAGAAGTCTCAAAGGGTATGTTATCATAGATGCAAAAACACAGATAGGCTCAGTTAAGATAAAGGTTGACCTTGTCAGTGAAGATACCGGCTTAGGATATAACTACCCACCGTAACTGCTTTTAAAGTTTCATTTCAGACCATTTTTTGTGGTTACTTTAGGTCTCTGAGTTTGCAAAACCACCATGCAGGCCTCCCCTGAGCTTGTCAGGTTAGCATGTGGCCCCTTTCATCCACAATTATAAGAAATAAAAGAAGAGATATTATTCATGCTCTGTTAACCATTACTGTTTTATTCTGATTAAAGAAAGCACATTCTAACCTGGCTGGGACATCGGAGTGAATTCCATCCTCCTGTCCCGAAAGCTGCTGTTCATTAGGGAAAGATTTACAACCTCTTGGCAGAAACAATCTAATCCTGGAGGCACCTGCTCTTTACAACCCCCAGCCCCTACTGCCTGCAATCTGGTCCCCAAGGCACCCTGCTCTGCCACCTCCACTCCTACCCCCGCCCGCATAATTTGTAATCAGTAATTATTATACCTTGCCTGCTTTCCCATGCCTGGAATTCCTACTTTCCCAGGTAATCTTTGTCCTGGTACCTGCTGCCCTCCCACACTGCCGGCATTATTGGAATAAACGCTCATCTACGACTCAACCCCGTCTCTGCTTAATTGGCTCAAGTACTGGCAGGCAGCCCAGACCCCCTTGCTTGTCGGGTTGCACTACCATTTTACTGCTAAGTATCCTGCACCCCCCGATGTAAAAGACGGATGTGTCTATCATCTTAGCATTCTCAGAGATTGCCCACCTGCCTTGCTTTCTGCCATATCCCTCATCTATCCCAGTGGATTTCATGTCACCCGCTTATGTCTTTTCCCTTTATTGGCGATGTATAAATAAGGTGAAAACTGCCATTCTCTGGACCTCTATGCCAATTCGTTCATTTTGCTTCCCTGCAGCTGTTGACAATTTGGCTCAAATAAACTCATCAAAACTCTCTTAGGTGTGCGAGTTTCTTATGTTGACACGTGTCTCCTAGCAACGGGAAGGCCCACAACCCCTGTAACCAGCAGCCCCAATGGACTTCCCATTTCTGTCTCACCTGCCAGCCCAGGACCCACCAGAAGCTCCAGACCCTCCAGAGGAAGCCAGAATGCTCCCTGACCCATCGGGGTTCCCTGCTCCAGGCTCTGTGGGGCCCCAGCCCCCATCGGGGCGCACTGGAGCCCCCCTTTCTGCCTGCTTTTGGAGCTCTGCTGGACCCAGCCACAGTTGGACCCCCGCTACTGCAGCTCTGATGACGCAGCTTCTGCTGTCCTCATCTCAAGTCTTCCTTTTGTTAACATAAGAAACGTTCAAACCTGAAAAAAGTTTTTGTGCGTTTACTTGAGCCAAACTGTTGATAATTGCTGGGAAGCAGAATTTCAATGCGTGGGGACATTGCTCCGAAGCATGGCGGCTTTTCGCTTTGTTTTACAAATTCCTATCAGAAGGTTACATGAAATCCACTGGTGATAGATCAGGGAGGTGGGAGAAAGCAGAGCCAGGAAACCTCTGGGATTGGATAAAAAGTGAAGTGATAGCTGAAACCGGTTTGGCTCAGTGGATAGAGCAGCCTGTAGACTGAAAGGTCCCAGGTTCAATTCCAGTCAAGGGCATGTACCTTGGTTGCGGGCACATCCCCAGTAGGGGGTGTGCAAGAGGCAGCTGATCGATGTTTCTCTCTCATCGATGTTTCTAACTCTCTATCCCTCTCTCTTCCTCTCTGTGAAAAATCAATAAAATATATATTTTTAAAAAGTGAAACAATAGACACATGCTCCTTTTACATATCACAACTCAAAACACTAACAATAACAAGGAGGGAGCTTGTGGTTTTGCCCTGAGGGGGTCCGGAAAAAAGGCAAGTTACAAGCTACCTTGACATACCACAGATATGCTATCTTAGATGAAAAGGCGGTGGCCTAGGTAAAGATCTGAGGTGATCTCTGCCCGGGGAAGATACTGTTCTAGGACGTGACTGCCTGTCTGCCTGCGGACGTGACTGCCCACCATACCCTGCTGTGTAATGAAAGGTTTTCACTGCAGACCAGCCTTCGTGGTTACTTGAGGTCTCTCAAGTCGGCAAGGCTGCCAAGCAGGCCCGCCCTGCGTTAGTGAGGTGAGCATGTGCCCGGCCGTTTCCAGTCTAGACGAGGCTGCCCTGAGAGGGACTCTCAGCTCTCTTTCTGGAGCTGGAGGCGCTGGCCTTTCCTTCAGGGGGCCCTCCATTTTCATTCTCATTGACCCAATGAGATGCCACCCTTGTCCTAGAGGTGTCTGGCTGGCACAGCAGAAAACACACAGGGAGCAGCTGCCCCACAGACACGGGTGGCACTCGCAGAAAGTGTCCACAGACACGGGTGCCACTCGCAGAAAGTGGCCATGCCACACCGCTCCCCTCCGCAGCCCTCTCAGGCTTCTCTGCCAGGGAAGCTGCCGACACCTCGTCCTCCAGCCCAGACACAGGTGCTTCTCCGTTAGCTGGGTGCTCCCTCAGCTCTCCCAGCAGCCTCCTGTGGCTCAGGGCAGAGGGCCTGCACCTTTTTGTCAGACGTAACCCTAGATATTCATATTTTAGTGTTACTGTAATTACCATCATGGTGATGTTTCATTTGGGTTGTTTATTGCTAGTATTTAGAAATGTAATTTATTTTTGTGTGTTGTCTCACGCCGCAACCTGCTAAGCTCATCGAAATGTGTAAATTTTATAAGCCCTCTGAGTTTCTACAGGCCACTACCCAGAAATTTTTTAAGTGAAAATATTCCTTTCACAACCTGGTTTTCCCTCCCCAGATAGAACTCTCTACATGTCCTTCCCCCTCACACCCCCCCTCCACACACACACACACACACACACACACACACATACACGTTTCCTCTTAAAGAGATATCACTGAGCCTGGCTAGTGCAGTCCATGTAAATAAGTAGAACAACAAATCAAAGTTTCTCTCTTCTCGATTTCTCTCAAACCAATAGATAAAAATTAAAAAATAAATCAAGAAATAAACCCCCCCCTTTTTGTGCCACCCCTGGGAGTGCCTTCTGGTGTTGCATGGGTTGCACCTGGTTTATGGGTGGATTGTAAAGCCGATTCCATCTCCAAATGTACTTGGCTGGATTTGTGTGGTGACACGTGAAGGGGAGAGAGGAGCGGGAGAGCCAGACCTGCTACCTGGTCGTGCGCCACAAAGTTCTGAGCCCTGGCACGTGCTCCCACCTCACCTCACAGCACGGGGCAGGGAGGCTGGGCTGCTGGGTATTTTTGTTTTGTTTTGTTTTTGTTTTTTACAAGCAGAGGGGACCAGTGACTGGAGTAGAGTGCATTGTGTGACTCAGACAGGAAGGAGTCACCTGCCATCCACCAGACCCGCCACGGCTCAGCAGCCGAAGGTGTGAAAGTCCAACAGGACTCAGTGAACCGCAAACAGCCCGGTGCTAAGCGGGCAGAGAACAAACACCAAGCTCCCACTGCCTGTGAACACATGAAAAGACGCTTAGCTGGGGGACAGGGAGCGGCCTGGGGTTGTCCAGGGGAGTCAACGGGGAAAGCGTGCGGCAGGTGGGAGGCACCGGTCTGAGTGGGCAGCAGTGGCCGCAGCGGCCGCAGGGGCAGTGCCAGCCGGGACGCAGGTGGGAGAGGCCCGGCATTTCCAGAGCCTCCAGGGCCTGGCAGAGGCAGCCCCAGGGGGCAGTCCCCGTGGATCACCTCCCACCCAGGGGTGCATGGGCCCCTGAGACCCTCCCCCGAATGGCCCCTGGAGGTCAGGGCTGTGTGTGGGCAGGGGAGCCAGGCAGCCAGCCCCTCCTCGGTCACACGCAGCTTTCCTGGGAGCAGCCCCGGGTTGGAGTGGGGTGGAGGGTCCCACTGGCCAGGGCACAATCACTGCTGAGACCTGTGCGCAAAAGGAGGACCTCTCCCCTGATCTACAAGTGACTGGAACCGTCTGCGTGGCTTCCGCCGCCTTCCCCTTCCCCCATTGCCCTAGGGGAAAGGAAAAATCGGCTGTTTTGTTTCCCTGGCGACCCAAAGGCTGTGTGGGTGGGTGGGGACATTATTCAAATGGCCAGGACGCCTCTGGGTGCCGGCCAGCCCTGCATGCGCGCGGGGGACTGTTTTCCCTTCCCGGGACTCTGCGTCCCGCCCGCGCCCGCCGGGGGGCCGGGCCCCTGCAGACCGATCGTGCCGTCCTGTTTCCCTTTCCCTTCCAGACACACGGCGACTTTTCCACGAATTCCCAGCCGTGTCTGTACCGGGCCGGCTATTTTTAGCCGCATGATGAAACAGCCGGATTGTCAACAAAGGGCTGCAGGGCTGCGGCGGGCCGGGGAGGGCGCAGGGCCTCTCCGGGGGAAAGGGTGTCTGGCCGCCGGCCCGCGCGGGTCTGCGATGCCCGGTGCCCGGGGGCCACGCTTGTTTGTCCTCCCCTGTGAGGCAACAGCCCAGCTGCTCCGGAGGGGAACGGCCTGTGTGTTCTGAGCGGCCCGGGGAATGGGAACACACGCCGGGCAAACACCGTCATGCGCCCGGCCACGTGGTGCGGCCGGCGGGCTGCGGGGAGGCAGGGAGGGAAGCTTGTCTGGACCAGCGGCTCAGCGGCTCCCGGAGCTCCCGGGGCCCCTGGGAGAGGCGGTGGGGGCTGGGGAGGCCTGGGAAGGGCTGAGCTGGTTCTCCAATGCCCTGCGCTGGCTCCTGGCCTCCTGTAGCCAGGCAGCTCCAGCAGGGGCAGGGGACGGGGGGTTGCGGGGAGAAGAGGGATGGGGGGAAAGGGAAGGAACTGCAGTTAGCAGGTGCGGGTGATATTAAGCCAGGACAAGTGGAATGGGGGAAATGAGACATATATTAAACAGCCAAGCAGCTTACAGTCATCTAGTCAACTGCAAAATCCTATCTTCCCTAACCAAGGGCATTTAATATGACATGGTTGAAGGGGGGAGGAAGTGTCAATGGAGAAAAAAGGGGGACACCTGTAATACTTTCCACAATAAAGATACATTTTAAAATATATATATTTTATTGATTTTTTTACAGAGAAGAAGAGAGAGAGATAGAGTCAGAAACAAAGATGAGAGAGAATCATCGTTCAGCTGCCTCTTGCACACCCCCCACTGGGGATGTGCCTGCAACTAAGGTACATGCCCTTGACCGGAATCTAACCTGAGACCTTTCAGTCTGCAGACTGAGCCAAACTGGTTTCGGCAAGATACATTAAAAAAAAAAAAAAAAAAAAAAAAAAAAAGTAAATGATGATAAGGTGATTAGTAAACACAAGACTCTTGTGTTTTAATCCTCACCCAAGGATATTTTTTCTATTGGTTTCTAGAGAAAGTGGAAGGAAGAGGGTAAGGAGAGATGAAAAGGAGGGAGGAGGGGGAGAGAGACAAACATCGATGTGAGAGCACAACCGAGGGCATCCCCTCATGGGAATTGAACCTGTGAACCTTTGGTCCCTGGGCCGACACTCTAACCACTGAACCAAACCAGCCAGGGCTTCCTTTGTGTTTTAATCGGAGAGCTTCCTTTCCAGCAGCCGTTTCCAAACCAGTGGTATAGCCAAGGTCCACCCCAGACTGTGGGTTCTGGGGGACGGGGATGTTTTAAATTTTTTAAATATGTTTTTATTGATTTGAGAGAGAGAGTAAAACATCAATGAGAGAAAGAGAGAGAGAGAGAGAGAGAGAGAGAGAGAGAGAGAGAGAAACATCAATTGGCTTCCTTCCATATGCACTGGTGACCCTTCCGTGCCCAGGAGGACACTCAACTAACTGAGCCACACCGGCCAGATCCACATTTTCTCTCTCTCTTTTTTAAAAAATATATTTTATTGATTTTTTACAGAGAAGGATAGAGAGTTAGAAACATCGATGAAAGAGAAATCATCAATCAGCTGCCTCCTGCACACCCCCTACTGGGGATGTGCCTGCAACCAAGGCACATGCCCTTGACCGGAATCGAACCTGGGACCTTTCAGTCCGCAGGCCAACGCTCTATCCACTGAGCCAAACCGGTTTCGGCAGGACTCCACATTTTAAATGCAGTTCTCAGAGATTCTGGAAGCTGCCCCACGATTTTGCGTCATAATCCATCTTTCTGCGTCTCGCTCCCTGGGATCAACTCTGCTTTTCTTGGTGAAGGGATCCCCAAAGGTCTCCGAGCATGTGGCATGTCACTAGGGAGTGACGAGGGCACGGCAGGCCACGATGTCACCAGGGGGCATGTGAGACGTGCAGAGGTCACGGGAGCACAAAGCAGCAGTGCTGGTAGCCCACAGAACACATCAGCAACAGCCATGTCATGTCATAGGGCCAAGGCTGGACGGCACGCAGGTGACCTCCATGGCAGAGCCGAAGGGAGATGTCCCCTGAGTCTCTTGGCAGCGCAGGGGAGGCTGAGTTCTGAGAGGACCTTTGACGTCTCTTCTCTGCCTCTTCCCGTCCCCAGGCCTTCTGTGTGGCCTCTTGGCTGTTGAGGAACCGGCCACGTGTGGGGCATGAGTGATGAGCCACTCACCGCCCTTCTGTCCCATTCATTCAAATGTGGCTCAAGGGCTGTCCTCGGGTCTGCTGGTGAGACAGGGACACTTCCTCTCTCCAAGATCAGGGCTCCAGTGACTAGCTCGCCACCTCCCCCTGCTGTCCCAGATGCAGAAACCTGAAAGTGCCCCAACTAGAAAGCTGTGTGCAAGAATGGCGATGGCCATGACAGACCCACATCTGGGTCCCAGACCTTAATGGCGGGGGCCTAATAGGCCCACCCAGGGCCCAGGCCACAAACCTTGAACACAGAGTTGTATCCGGGAAGTAGTTCTCTATGCGATACCACAACAACTATTCCTTAATCAAGATGTTCAGGTGAGGTACCAGACCGGCCCCAGGAAACAGACTTCCCTCCGGACCCGAACTGCCCTCAGAGCCCCACCTGGGGCTCACAACTACATTCAGGACCCAGACTATCATGGCGGGGCCGAGAAGATCATGCCAGGACCCAGGCCTGAAACACAGCATCCAGTCTTGTCTCAGGGGTGTACTTCTCAATTTGTAACCCAGACCACCATTTCCATAACCCAGATGTCCAGGTGAGGTGCCACATGGCCCCCTGGGGGCCAGATGTCCCTCTCTGGGGGGCTCAGACTTACATCAGGGTCCCAGACCTTTTGTTCGACGGACTCAGACCTCCGTCTGGGGCTCAGACCTACCTCCTGGCCAAAGAGCATTAGGTGGAGGACCAGAAGGCCATTCAGGTGAACCATACTGGTAGCCAGTGCCTGTTCCTTAATTGGAGTCCAAATATCCGGGCTACACCTGATTCCCATTAAATCATCCTGAGGACCTGCCCGTGCCTCAAATCTACCACCTGGGCCCATAGCACCCCCTAGTGACTGCACCTTGCTAGAGCACCCAGGCCTACATCCGGGCCTCAAACCTACATCCGGGTCTCAGACCTTCATGGTGGGGCGCCCAGAAGGTAAACCAAGTGCACAAGCCAAAAACCTCAAACACAGAATTGTATCAGGAGACTAGATTTCTATGGGTAACAGCGAACTATTCCAGAACCCAGATGCTCAGGTGAGGTACGAGACTGCCCCAGGGTCTCAGACTTCCCTCCGGTCCTTCCCTTCCCTCACAGACCAAGACCTCCACCTGGGGTCACACCTACATCTGGGACCCAGACTATCATGGCGGGGCCGAGAAGATTATCCCGGGGCCCAGGCCTGAAACACAGCATCCAGTCTTGTCTCAGGGGTATACTTCTCAATTTGTAACCCAGACCACCATTTCCATAACCCAGACGTCCAGGTGAGGTAGCAGACCGCCCCCAGGGCGTCCCTCCGTGGCCCCAAAGGCTCTCGAAGGACCCAGACCTTCGACCGGAGCTCAGACCTACCTCCTGGCCGCAGAGCATTACGTGGAGGGCGAGAGGCCATTCCCAGGAACCATACTGGAAGCCAGTGCCTGTTCCTTAATTGGAGTCCAAATATCCAGGCTACACCTGACCACCATTTCATCACCCCCAGGACCTGCCCTTGCCTCGAATCTCCCACCTGGGCCCATAGCGCCCCCTAGTGACTGTACCTTGCTACAGCACCCAGACCTACATCAGGGTCCCAGACCGTCATGGCGGAGCCAAGAATGCCAACCAGGGGCCCAGACCTCAAACACCAAAGAAAGTGGTGTATCAGGGGACTAGATCTCCATAAGGAGCCCAGACCACTATTCCATAACCCAATGTCCAGCTGAGGTACCAGACTGCCCACCAGAGCCCAGACCTCCCTCTCTGTCCCTAACTGCCCTCCCAGGACACAGACCTCCATCTGGGGCTCAGACCTCCATCCAGGTCCCAGAGCATCATGGCAGGGCTGCGATGAATATACGGGAGCCCAGGCCTCTAACACAGAATCCAGTCTTGTATCAGGTGTAAAGCTCTCCATCTGTAACCCAGGCCACCATTCCATAACCCAGATGGAATATTAGGTACCAGAATGCCCCCCGGGGCCCACACTGCCCTCCCAGGACACAGACCTCCATCTGGGGCTCAGACCTCCATTTGGGTCCCAGACCTTTTTTTAAAATTAAATTAAATTAAATTTTTCACAGAGAGGAAGAGTGGAATAGAAAGGTAGAAACATCCATGAGAAACATGGTTCAGCTGCTTCCTGCACACCCCTCACTGGGGATGTGCACACAACCAAGGAACGTGCCCTTGACTAGATTTGAACCTTGGACCCTTCAGTCCATCAGCCTGTGGACTGAAAGGTCCTGGGTTTGATTTCGGTCAAACCCAGGACCTGCCTGGGTTGTGGGCTTGATGCCCAGTTGGGGACGTGCAGGAGGCAGCCAATCCATGAATGATTCTCTCTCATCATTGATGTTTCTCTCTCTCTCTCTCTCTCTCTCTTCCCTTCTCCCTTCTCTGAAATCATTTTTTTTTTTTTTTTTTTTTTTTTTTACAAAAAGGTGCCAGGGCGCCAGTGGAGGCTGTTTCTGTGCGAGCGGATACCTTCTTGCCCAGCAATCAATAAATGGTACTGGTTCTCCTGCGCCCAGAGGCCCTGGCCCAGGAACAGGGGGTGACAGAGGAGAAGGTACCCCTCACAATCTCACTGCGGCGCCTGCACGCAGGACTATGTATGTATTTACTCTCTGTGCCCAGAACGTGGGAATGGGCTGGGTCAGAAGTCCTGGTTTCCAGGGAATAATGCATCCCACGAGGGGCCATTTTACCCTGTCTGCAGGTTTCCATAGAACTGCAGGGACCCTCCCTGCGAGCCACATTTACTAAATGGACTCATTCAACTCCTCCCACAGCTCTCGGGGGTGGAGGGAGCACCCAGCCGGGGCGGGCTGGGGTCCCCGCCGGAGGCCAGGGCTCAAAGGTGGATTCCTGGATCTGGTTCCGGAGCAGCCCGCGGTTTGCTGCACGCAGGCCCGCCAAGCATCTCCTCCCCAGGGCGGGGGAAGGCAGCGTTTGGAGCCGGGAAGCCAAGCGTTAACGGTGGAGACACACGTGCAGCTCAGACAGGGGCCGCCTCAGAGCCACCGCCGACATCCAGCGTGGAACGTGGCTGAGTGATTCCTACCAGGAGCGAGAGTTCGCCCCCGGCAAGCCCGCCCCCGGCGGCGCTGGGTGCCATCGGCGTGGGCACTGCCCGGCGGCCCGGCCCTCCCCGCCCTCCCTCCGCGCTCTGCGCAGCGGCCAGGTCATTTCCAGCCGCCGCGTCCTCCGGTCCCAGCCGCCTGCAAACCTGCGCCCCGAACAGGATGCGCCGCGGAGGAAGAGGTGGGGGTGGGGTGTCGGCGGCGGGGAGTGCCGGGGAGGGCCTGGGTTTGGGGCGCCCGCCCGCCGTGACGCGCGCCCCCCGCCCGCTGCAGCGCCACTGCAATGGCCGAGCGGGACCTTCAGACGCCGCCGCCGCCCGCGGGGGAGCCCCGGTGAGCAGCCACCAGCCTCCCCGGTGCCCTGGCCCCGGCCCCGGCCCCCGGTCCTGCGCGCCGCCGCCATCCGGGCTGGCCTCCGCGCTTCCCACGCCTGGCACCGTGCGCCCGGGGGCTCCGGGGCTCTGCGCGGCGGGATGGCGTGGGGTGGCCTGGAGATGCCCTGGAGTGGCCGGGAGGTGGGCCAGGCTTAGGCCAGGGTGACCGGGATGGCCCGGAGGTGGCAGGGCGCGTCTTGCCTGCCGTGGAGTCTGGGGGCGGGGGTGTCTCAGCCTCTCCAGGCGCCCTCGGCCCGTCTCCCCACGCCCTTCCCCGGGAACCCTGGTGCACAGGCCCCGGGGGGGGCGGGGGGACCGGCCCCGGTGGCGCAGGTGCCGCGCCTGGTCCTGGAGGCCGCAGCCTCGGGCGTGTGTGTGTGTGTGTGTGTGTGTGCGCGTGTGTGTCGCCGGCTGAGCCCCGCTTGGGAAGGCGCGGCCTCTGCGGGGATTTTATTTTTATATTTTGGTGTCCAATGTTGCAATCTCAGGTTTTCCGACTTCCGGGTGGCAGGGTGGCTGTCGGATGCTGACACCCACTGGAAGCCACAGAGGGAGGAGGGTTCGATTGGGGTCCGCGTTCCCAGCAGAAACCTGCCTGCTGGGCCTTAGCCTGCGCCTCCCTCGGCGAGGGGCCCGGGATTTTAGCAATTCCTTCTTGCTCTGCCCGTGGCCTTCTGATCCACACTCCCTTCCTGCTGGGAGGGAAGGCGGAAAGGTTCCCACAGTTGCATGCTGTCCGCAATCCCAGGACCACGGTGGTGGTGGTGAGGGCACATCCAGGCTCTGACTTGAGGAAAGGCCCCTTTGCCCAGGCTGCACGGAGGGGCAGCTGCTGCTCAGGTCTGGGAGGTCCCGCTGGGGCGGCCTGGGGAGAGGGGGGAGCAGAGGGATGGAGCGTGAGCGCACTGGACCCTCCCAGCCCTTTGGCCGTTTTTCTGAAAGCTGAGTTGTGCCCATGAATCAGGACTGGCTTTGGCAAGGGCCTGTAATGCTTCCTCCCACGTCAATGGCCAGGACGCAGAGCCTGGGGACGCAGAGCCCTGCCAACTCCCAGTGAGCTGCACGGGGAGGAAGGGAACTTCCCTCCTAGAGTGTTTCCAGGATTTGTCCAAGGACGCAGGAGACGGGTGATGGCTCTCAGCTTGCCTGTTGGTCTGGGATGGGGCTCCTGTGTCTGTATCCACGTGGCACCTGCCTGGGGTCCTGGCCGCTAACTGGGAAGAGAGTCAACAGCCTGAATCTCACTTCTGGCCTGAACTGGTCCACATTCTCCCAAAATTCAGGTGGTTGGAAAAAAGGAATTTTTATACCAGTGCGTTTCCGTTGGGGGCTGGTAAAACTATCATTTCATTTAAAAAAATGTTTGTTGGTTGATTTTAGAGAAAGAGAGAGAGAAAGAGAGAGGAGCATCAATTTGTTGCTCCACTTGTTTATGCACTTATTTGTTGATTCCTGTGTGCCCCTGACTGGGGATCGAACTCGCCACTTGGTTTATCAGGCTCTAACCAATTTAGCTCCTCAGCCAGGGCCTTCATTTCTATTTTAAATCAGGTTCCCAGGCAAACTGCTGCATCCTGTACACGTTTATTGTTTCAGGAATCTGTGCTGAGATATGACTGGCATTTATCACCCATACTGATGCCACCTGCTGGGAGCCAGGCACAGAAGGGGAGAGAGGCAGCCGACAGATGGTGGGTGGTTGGTGCAGTTCAGGTGCCCAGAGCCACAGCGCGACCCTGCAGCCATCCTCTCCCAGGCCTGGCGCCCCAGAGCCACACCCCTGATGGCAGTTGGCAGCATCATGGCCAACAAGTTCCAGGGCCCTGCCCACTACGAGTTAGCTTTCAGGCTATTTGCAAGATCTGGGACATTGTGAACAGTGCATGACAATAAACAGTTATTACCAAAAAAAAAAAAAAAAAAGAGGAGAGTGGTAATAAAAAGTCACCCATTTCTCTCTTTTTTAAAATATGTTTTCATTGACTTCAGAGAGAGGAAAGGTGAGTGAGAGAGGGACAGAAACATCAATGATGAGAGAGAATCATCGATTGGCTACCTCCTGCATGCCCCACACTGAGGAAGGAGCCCACAACCAGGCATGTGCCTTGACCAGGAATTGAACCATGGCCTCCTGGCTCAGCCACTGAGCCACACTGGGAGGGTAAAATGGAAATTTCATGGCACTGGCTCTATGCCGGGCACTGCTCTGATTTCCCCACTTGTGTTAAGGTACAGTCGGTAGCAGCCTGAGGGCAGAGCTGACTAGAGAGGGGAAGAGCCTTGTCCAATTGAAAAGCCGGTGTAGGATCCATGTCTTCTCGTTGTCACCCAGAGTCTCAAGGGGTATCCTCTGGGCCTGGGTCTCACACTAGGCCTGTGTCCTCAGCTCTGTACCCCCTCCCCCAGCAGGTTGGCCCAGGCCACCCCTCCACACTCACCGGCTGACTGGAGGCAGCCTCTTAGGTCAGCATCATGTCTGTGCACCACAGGGAGGGCACTCCCACCCCTCCTGGTACTGGGCGGCCTGCAGCCAAGATGACCAGCTGTCTGTCTGCCTTCTCTCTGGTGTGATGGCTCCTCCCGTTGGACATTACGATATTAGAAATGGTTAACCAAACCCGGACTGGAAGCTTCATTTGGCTCGTCCTGCGAACAGCCCTTCTCACCGACAAGCTTCGCGATCGCTGTTTCTGCGTGTGGCTGCACGCCTGGCCTTCCTGCTGCTCAGGGGGCCCCAGGTGTGTGCTTCTCTCTCCTGCCTCTGCGCGCTATTGTACGAAGCCTTTGTAGGGCACCTTTTGTGTCCTAAACAGCATTCTGCCAGCTTGCAGTTTCTAATCAGAGGCTTTCTAGGTTGGGGTCCCTCGTGCAAAAGTCGCAGGCAATCCAGATCATAGCAGGAGCACAGGGCTCGGCGGGCTGCCCCCAGCACTTCTCTCCGGAGCGCCCACAGGCACGGGTCTGAGGCTTGCATGCCAGCTGTGAGGAGAAGCACGTCAGTCACAGGTCTTGAATGTTGAGGGGGAAGGGGGTTTCTTGGGAACCTGGATGAAAAAGACCTTCTTCAGAGAGAGGCACGTTTGCTCCTGCGTGAACCTAGCTGGGGACACTTTAAACCCGGCTCCCAGTTTTTTCCCTTGTTCCACTCACCTGCAAGGGTGCAGACCAACATGGCAGCACCTGTCAGAGGTTAGGGGCTGTTTGGCAGACATGGGAGTGGGAGAGGTGTTGGCAGGTGGGGTCTGCAGGAGTCTAGACTAGAGCCACCACCAGACAGGACAGCCCAGCAGATGGGCCAGTCCCTGCACGGCTAGTGCCCTAAGCTAGGTCTGGAGTCAGGGAGAGCTGGCTGGCAGTATAGATTGAGGCGGGGCCACCACCTGGTTCCAGTGGAAGGCGTGGTCTGGGATCTGAAATCATGAATAGAATCATTATGGGGGCAGCACCATGGACAGCACCCAAAGGCAGTTCAGCAGAAATGGGGATGACTGCTCTTCACTACAGGGGCTTCTCCCGGCCCCCAGGGCGTAGGCAGGGAGGGTGCTGGGCTCCCCCATGTGCCTAAGGAGAGCAGCTGGCTCCTCTGGGTGCACGGGATGCTGCTGGCTGCTTTGGGGCTCATTAGGGCAGATTTCTGAGGACTTCTGTGTCGACTACGTCTGTTTCATTTCTCCAGGAGCCAGAGCAGTGATTCTAAAAGCTGGACTCTTAACTGGGAGGTTCAAAGAAAATTCTTCCTCCAATGAGCATGGTTCATTAGTGACAAAAATGTCCCCTATGATGTCGTGCGGAGTGACACCATGTTCTTCTTAGACACCAGGTGGCTTATGGGAGCTTGTCTTTTTTTTTTTTTTTTAATGGATTTCAGAAAGAGAGGGAGAGGGAGAGGGAGAGAGAGAGAAGCATGAATGATGAGAAAGAATCATTGATCAGCTGCCTCTTGCACACTCCCTACTAGGGAAGGAGCCCAAAACCTGGACATGTGCCTTGACCAGGAATCAATCTATGACTTCCTGGTTCATAGGTCAATGCTCAACACTGAGCCACACAGGCCAGGGCACTTGTCCTGATAATAACCCTCAGAACAATTGGTTTGAGAAATGGTATGAATCGGTTTAAATTTAATGTCTTTTTTCAGTCAACATTTGGGAAGAAATTAAATCAAAGCTGGCTTTGCCCCAAAGCCTTTAGGCGGCGATGAAATCAGAACAGGTGAGGACCGAGGGGAGCACTGGTCATCTGAAAGCTGGCCCGCGGTGGGGCCAGAGCAGGTGCCGCCAGCCCTCCCTGGCGCCATGTGAATTGCCATGAGCCAACGTTTTATTGTTTTGTTTTGTTTTTAAATATATTTTATTGATTTTTTACAGAGAGGAAAGGAGAGAGATAGAGAGTTAGAAACATTGATCAGCTGCCTCCTGCACACTCCCCACTGGAAAAGTGCCTGCAACCAAGGTACATGCCCTTGACCGGAATTGAACCTGGGACCTTTCAGTCTGCAAGCTGACGCTCTATCCACTCAGCCAAACCGGTCTCGGCTGAGCCAACGTTTTAATTAAAGCCTGATCTCACTTTTTATTTTATTTTTTCCATTTTAAAATTGTGTGTAAACTTGGGAACTTGGTTGGTGGGAGACTAATGAGCTGCTCCCTCATCCTCTGCCCCTACAGCGCATGCAGAATCTGAGCCCGAGTCTGCAGCTCAGTGCTGGGACTGGGGACCGGCCATGCCCTTCCTGTGGGCCCTCGGCCAGCATCCCTGGCTTGTGGTCAGCTAGTGCCTGTCTTCCCAGAAGTCTGGCTAGAGAGTTGGGAGGTTGGAGTCCAGGGTGGCCTTGTCCTGCTGGCCAGTGGGGCCTGGGCTACTCATGTCCCCTTGAAGCCCAGGTTTCTGGGGAAGACGAGGCTGCTGCCAGTCAGAGGCAACCCTAGCAGAGCGTTTCTAACAGGAATCAGGTTGACCCCACAGCTGGCTCCTAACATCCTTGACGCTTGTCTTTGTCCACCTCTCACTGGCTTCATCACGCCTGGGGCCATTGCCTCCTCCCGTTGTGCACAGAGAAACACAACGCCTGCTGCCCCGACCATCCCCAGGACAGTCCCCAGATAGTCCTCATGCCGGAAAGGGCTGGGGGCACGTTGGGAGGAGCGGGGGACGTGCGTTCTCCCTGACCCGGCGCCTCCACGGACGGAGCTTGGGTGGATCCTAGCACGCCTCCCGGGCTCTGCTCCGGCGCTGACTGGGTGGAGCCTCCTGGCGCTCTCTGTCCCCGGGATGGCAGAGGTGAGGGTACAAAAAGCCGGGGAGGACAGAGGCCTGTTCTTCAAAAGCAAAGACAAGGCCCCCACGGAGGTTCCGCTGAGTGTGTTCCTCCTGGCCTGGCGTGCTTCTCTCAGTGGGCGTGGCTCTCAGAGGACTCAACTGGGGTCACTGGCATTAGAGGTCATGCCAGTGCCCGAGGCTGGTCACTACAATTCAGCTTGAGAGCAGATGTTTTGGACAGCTTCCCTGGACCAGCCCACTCTCTGACTTGGGAAGAGTTCGTGCCTATTTTATGCCACCTGTGTCTGGCCTGGGCCTCGTCCCGGCAGCCTGTGGCCTCGCTGGGCAGGTGGGCTCCGCAGCCTGAGGCCACAAGGACATCATGGAGGAGCTGGGTACAGGTTCTGGGCTCCGGAAGGCTTCCTCGTGGGAGGAGAGACTTTGCTGAGCAGGAAGGAGGGGAGGGAGGGCCGGTGGAGGGGGTGTGGCCCAGGCAGGACCACTGTCTGGTGACCTAGTCGAGGATACCTAGGAGAGAACCTTCCTGGTGGCTCTGACCCATGCTGGTCTGTTTCCGGTCTCCTCGGGATCTCTGGATGTCAGATGAGTGCAGGCGGCTGCCCCTCCCCGCAGCGGGCTCTCTTGGACCCGGGACACAGCACTGTGCACTGTAGCAAGAAGCGAAAGCCTGTATGCAAATGGGACCCGGGACACAGCACTGTGCACTGTAGCAAGAAGCGAAAGCCTGTATGCAAATGGGACCCGGGCTGTGCTTGGCACCGCCATTGGCCAGAGCCCGAGTGTTGGCAGGCCTGGCCCTCCTGGCACAGGTGTGTGTGGCTGGGGCGTTCAGGGCATTTGCCCCGGGCCCACTCGGCGTGCTGACTTCCGGGGAGTGGGCAGGGCTGGTCTCAGGGCTGCGGCCTGCCCGGGGACAGAGAGCGGAGGGTGAGCGGAGGCTTGGGCAGGCGGAGCAGGCCCGCTGGAGCCTTCCTGTGGAAAAGTGACCGCCCCTCCTGACTGTTGGGGCGAAGGGAGCCCGGTGCTGACCCAGAGGCGGGGCACCCAGGACCCAGGCTTTGCAGGATGTTCAGGGACAGACCTCGCCCCGCTCAGCAGGGCCAGCGCTGCCCAGCGAAGGGGGCAGTGCTCAGGACCCTGCCTGCTGACCCGGATGGCCTTTCCTGGACCCTCGAGGGGGACTCCGCGTGTCTGACGGTGCGTCCACCGCCCTCCTAACGGACACCGCCTTACTGATGTGTCAGGTCCGAGTGGGGGGGGGGCGGGGCCTGGGCACAGGGCGTTCAGACGGGTGCCCGGCCCCCGGCACAGCAAGGTGTCCATCACTCACCCTGACGACTGCCTCGTGTGTTCCGTGGAGTATATATTTTTTAAAACTTGATTTGCGCCCAGTCGGTGTGGCTCAGGGTTGAGCACGGACCCAGGAACCAAGAGGTTGCTAGTGTGATTCCCAGTCAGGCCACATGCCTGATTTGTGGGCACAATCTCCAGGAAGGGGCATGTAGGAGGCAGCTGATTAGTGATATCTCTCTATTGTTGATGTTTCTATCCCTCCCCCGCCCTCAAAAAAAATCAATAAAAAAATTGATTTGAGAGAGGGAGGGAGAGAGAGAAACATCGTTTTGTTGTTTCACTTGTACATGCATTCATTGGTTGATTCTTTTTAAAATATATATATATTTTATTGATTTTTAATAGAGAGGAAGAGAGAGGGATAGAGAATTAGAAACATCGATGAGAATTGTTGATCAGCTGCATCTTGCACACCCCCTACTGGGGATGTGCCCACAACCACGGTACATGCCCTTGACCGGAATCGAACCTGGGACCTTTCAGTCCACAGGCCAACTCTCTATCCACTGAGCCAAACTGGTTTCGGCCATTGGTTGATTCTTGTATGTGCCCTGATCAGAGATCAAACCTGCAATCAGGATGACGCTCTAACCAAGTTAGAGTGACCCAGCCTGTGGAACCGTCTGTCCCCTCCCAGACCCTGTCTCTTCCTCTCTGAACAGCAGGCCTGTAGGGCCCCGGGCTGGGACAAGGGCAGCTGTGTCCTATGTTTTTACCCCATGAAAGGGACGTTATCTCCGTTCTAGCCTGGGACAGCTGCCCACCTCACTCTGTCCAGCATGAATGTGGCGTATTCTCTGCAGGGGCTCTGGGTTACACGCGCTCATGAGCGCCGGGCACAATGGTGCCGTGTACACACTGCACTGGGGCGCCCGGTGCCAGGACCTCGAGTGGCGTCCGAGGAGAGGACCTCCATCAGGGCTCTTCCGGGCGGGGGGAGCCTGCGGGATGCTGAGTTCAAGCCCCTGAGCTTCCCGGGTCCCGTGAAGCAGAGCGGGAAGTCTCCCGTCTTCACGATGAAGCATCGTCACCGTGTCTGCCCCGCCTGCCAGGAGACATGGTCCCCACACCTAGGAGTGTGTACTTGAAGTCTCCCATAGGAGCTGAGATTCGCCCCAAAATCTTATCCCCTCTGGAGGGAGGCCATTTCATTGAGGATGAAGGTGCGGTGACGGACCTGTCCAAGTCAGGAGGGACCTTGAAAACACCCACGTCCGTGTGTATCTGAGGAAAGATGGCTTTTATGAGGCAACTATGGCCACACGGGACCATCAAGGGGTCCTCCCGGGGAGGGAGGCCCGCGGGCTCCGGCCCTGCTGCTCCTGCCGCCTCCTCGGGCCTGGAGGACACCCCCCCCCAATGTCTCCCCTCAAGGACTGCACGGAGGTGGCTGGTCCTCAGCTGCAACAGTGGCCTCTGGGCGGATGTGGAAGCCTTGAGTTTGCTTGAGGACGGAGGCAGGGGGGCGGCTGGACTGCGGCTCAGAGTGGGGGCCCTGCAGCCGGTCCCCAGGCACCTCGGCCGCCACCCCACGTCCTGGCCCTGCTGCCCACGGGCGTGCAGAGCTCAAGGAGAAGGCGGACTGCACCCCGGAGAAGCAGAGGGGTGTGGGGGTTGACTTTTTTTTTTTAAGCTGTTTTTTGTGTCTGGGTAGAGCTGCTGCTTCTACAGTTAAGTGGAATTGCTGGCAAGCTGGCCAGCCAAGGTTACCCGAGCAGCTTTCTCCTTCACGCAGCCCTGGAGTGCTGGGTGCACCAGCGCCGGCACCCTCTCCAGCTCCATTAACGGGGGTGGGGTGGGGGAGGGGAGGACAGTCAGGGTGTGAGAAAAGGAACCAGGAAGCCGGAGCTGTGAACCCCTCTGGGGTGTGTGTGAGCTGTGAGCCCCTCTGAGTGTGTCTGGAGCCCAGAATCCCTGCATTTCCGTGCCCCTCAGGGTGGGAGGAGGAGACAAAACCTGCTGAAGGTGCAGGGGGCCTCCCGTCCACTTCTGCTCCCCTGAGCGGGGAAACACGCTAGGGACACGTGAGGAGCCACCTCTGCATGGCTCCCGAGCCTGAGGCTTGAAATGAGGTGATCAGAACCTCCCAACCAGGAGGACTGGTGAGCAGGTCGAAGGTCAGGTTGCAGGTGGCCCCGGGGTCGGAGTAGGGGCAGGCTCAGGCTGGCTCTGGAGGGACCAGGAGAGAACAATGCAGTAATTCTGTCAGCCAAAGAAAAAGCGTTTGATAAATGACAACACCCATTCACAAACTTTTTAAAAATGTGCACTTAGCAAATTTGGTTACAGATACATGCTCTCGTGATAAAAGGAATTGAAAATCCTGCAGCAAAGTGGTCCCTCATGGGTAACCCGCTATAAAATTTCAAGAAAGTAATGAGAGAACGATGCTAATTATCACTGCTTCCACTTAACGGGGTGCTGGAGGCCCCACCCAGCACAGCAGCGTGGGGAAAGATCGGAGGTATAAGGACTGGGAAGGGGGAGACAAAACTGCCTTCTCCAGAGCGGGTGGGCATGACCCGGGAGGTGTCAGCAGGTCGCTGGCACAGGTCACCATGGAGACATCAATGGCTTTCCTCCATCCCAGCTTTCGCCTAGTTACGGCGAGGAGAAGGCACCAAGGACACACAAACATACCATTCGTGATCGGAGCACATAGATCAGGCACCCGAGTACATATGTCGAAGGTTGTGTAAAACCTTTGGGAGAAAATGCTGCTTCCTGAGAGACACGAGGAAGCCCTGAGCAGAGGGGGAACGAAGCAGGAGGGCCCAGCACCCAAGACATGTCCGTCTTCTCCCCGTGAACCGAGGAGGGTCCTAGTCAGAGTCCAAACAGAGTCTTCAGGGCCTGGGACAGACTGACAAGTAGAAGCATAAATGGTCAAAAAAAGCCAAACTTGAAGAACAAGGAGGAAGAGACGAGCCTTACCAGATGCGAAGACTTCCGACCTGGCACCACCAACAGCGTGACATTGGGGCAGGATTAAGGAGAGAGCAGCACAGTGGACAGACGGCTTCACGTCCCCTAGAAATGGGAGGGGGGCGGCCACTGGTCCAGCAGCCGCCGGCTCCTCACTCAGAGGCTCACGCGGGTTCTCCATGTGGGGAGACCCCCAGTTGTTCTGACTCGAATGCAGCTCAGTTTCTGTGCTGGGCCAGGCCCTCCGCCCCGCGGTCCTGTTTCCCTGATTGGACCGGGCCAGCTGGATGCTCCATGCCCTTCGGCTGGAAACCCTACAGACTGGGATGACCCAGGCCCTGAGCACATTCCCCCGTGCATCTCGGGTTTGTTATGGAATTCAGCGGGCTGTCCGCGGCGGGGGGGAGTGCCTGGGCTCAGCAATTGCACCAGAGGCTCTGGCCTCCATTTGTCTGTTGCGTTTGTGTATTCTCACTCTTGGGAGTTCAAGGGACACCAGTTTCTTCTGTCACCCGCCATTTACACTGAAGCAGAGGTTCGTTCATACTGTTGACCTCACGGCTGCATGAAGTGGTCCCCTGGAGCGGCCGGACACCGGGCAAGCATGTGGGCAGGGAGTCAGCGCTGCTCGGTCCTCACCTGTCCTTTCACCTGGGCGCGTGCCCCTCCCTCCCCCCACTCAGTCAGGCTTCCCCTTGGGGGCACACAAGGAGGGCAGCTCTCAGGACCCCGTCTAGGGCTCTGCCCTTCCCCGAGGGCTGAGCAGCCGGCTCCCGCCCACACCCAGCAGCCGTCCACGCAGCTCCCAGCGGACAGGAGCTGGGCGTTCCCGAGACGGCCGTCTGGGTGTGGCGTTCTCATGCACCGGGGAGCCGAGCCGGCGATCCTGCCACAGCATCTGCTCGGAGCCGGAGCCGCGGCTGGCCCTCCCCTGGAGGCAGTGGCAGCGTGGTGAATGCCATCTGAGAAGCCAAGGCCGGGTTTGCTGAGTCACAGAGCGCGAGGAGCCTCCCGGGTCGCCAGGAGAACGGTGAGGGGCGCGCAGGCCGGCAGGGCTGGGCCTGTGAGTGCCGCTTTGTCAGTGCTCAGCGGCGTTGCTGTTTTCGGGGAGGACCGAGGTCGTTCTGCACAGGTTTATTCCTGCTGAACCCGCTGCTATATTTAGACACATTCACACGGGCCGGCTGGGAGTTGGCGGTGGAGGAGCATGTGCAGACTCTCCCAGGGAGATGCTCCGAGCCTCTGCGTCCCGGCTCCTGCCTGTGAGGGGCGCTGTCCCGCTCCCCTCTGGGCAGCATTGCTCATCCTGAACGGGGTGGGGTGTTTCTTTGGTGGCATATGCCAAGCCGGAGCTTGAATGGCAGGCATGGGGGTGGGGGTGGGGGATCGGCTGGGACTGCACTTAGTGCTGGGTGTGGCGGGCACCGACTACGGCCCAGTGGGAGGCCCTGCTGGCTCCAGGTTGGGGAGAGGGAGGGACTGCCAGGGCCTTGCTTCATCTTGAGAACCAGGCCTGTTTAAGGCTCGAGTCCTCATCACCCACCAGCCCTGTGGGTGGATGCTGCCTTCTCTTTACAACTTCATCAAGAATCACAATGTGGCCCGGCCGGCGTGCTCAGGAGGTCACGGTGCGATTCCCGGTCAGGGCACACGCCTGGGTTGGGGGCTCGATCCCCAGTGTGGGGCGTGCAGGAGGCAGCCGATCAATGATTCTCTCTCATCATAGATATTTCTATCTCTCTCTCCTTCTTCCTCTCTGAAATCAATAAAATATATTTTTTTAAAAAGAATCACAGTATGTCCATTGACATCACTCTACACAAGGAAATAGCATCCTATAAACACTTTTTTTTGAAGAAGAAGCAGTTGTCATTACATTGTGCCTCAGTTTCCCCAGACGTTCAGAGAAAATGGAGCTGGCAGGGTTGTGGAAAGGGTACATGGGTCGCGTGGTGATTAGTAAATAATCCTGCTGCTGACTGAGATGTGAATGAGATGAGCTAAGGAAACGTGTCGGTGGGGTGAAGGCCAGAGTGCCGGCTCTGGCCTCTGGCTCTGCCGTTGGATCCCAAGTGTGAGACAACCAGGACAACACCCGAGGACTTTCTTCTCAAAACCAAGTCAGGGTCATGGATGTGAGGGATGTTCTCAGTAGATCTAAGGCTTTGAGCAGCTCAGCAGTGAAAGGCTCCCTTAGTTCCCCCGGGAGCCAGCTAACCGAAGGGGCGGAGAGTAAAGGCTCTCGCCGATGGTCCCGGTCAGAGGCGCTGACGGAGGGCCCCGGCCTCTGCCACCTGGGACCGGCCTGCAGGCAGGCCAGCGCCCTCAGGGCAGGTGAGAGGCGGGCCTGGCCCCCGCCTGCCTCCTCTGGCCCCGGGCTCAGGCCTGAGGCTGGCTGCTCACCCAGCTGTGCTTTCCCCACAGGTGAGTGAGAAGATGTAGCGGGGCGGCAGCAGGCACACCTGCCCAGCTTGGCGTGGACAGCCCAGCCCAGCCCGGCGGCCGCCCCAGCGCCCCTCGGGCTCCCTCACCATGTCCAAGAAGGGCCCGGGCAGCCGAGCCAAGGGGGACAAGGCCGAGGCCTTTGCTGCGCTGCAGGCCGCCAACGAGGAGCTGCGGGCCAAGCTCACGGACATCCAGATTGAGCTGCAGCAGGAGAAGAGCAAGGTGGGCTCCCCGCACCCAGCTCCCCCCCCAGCTCCTCCCCCCTCCCCGCCCTCTCCCCCCTCCCCGCCCTCTCCCCCCGCCCCTGGGTCAGCCCAGAGGCGGCATGGGGTGCAGCCAGGTCTCTGCAGAAGTGCTACCCAGCTGGTCCTGGCTCCCCAGAGCCTCTCCAGGCAGCTCCGGGGACGGGCCAGCAGGACACAGGGCCCGGCCCCGTGGGAACAGCCCTGACTGCCAGGACAAGCCCAGGACCTTGTCAAGTGGAACCATCCCTGGAAGGTGTCCTTTCCCCCTGGAGTGTTCAGAGTGGCACTGAACCCGAATATACCGGGTCCAGCGTGGCCCTCGGCTATTTGAAGGCGACAGCCGGGCCTGAGCTTCTAGCAGCCAGCTGTGGGGGCCGAACTCAGAAACCCAGCCCTTGGGGGTCCCTGCGGCCTTAGGGAAGGCTGGGCTTGTGCTGAGGAGGGATCTGGGTGGGGAGGGTGAGAGACTGGTCAGAGGTGGTGCCCCACTCAGCACCGCCCCACTGCCCACACTGCCCTCCTCTCTCCATGATCTGCCCCTCCTCCCACAATCCCAGGAGGTGCCAGGAAGAGCTCATGGGCCTGGGGGAGGGGGTTGCGAAGGGAAAGGATGGGGGGAGGAGCAAGGGGGTTTCTCTCCTGGAGGGTTTGAAAGGCCCTCAGCTGTGGACTGGAGACTGTAAGTCCCCTCCCCGCTCCCCCAACACACACACGTCTCTCCTAGGAGGCCTGGCCAGGGAGGGAACCAGATTATTGGGGGCCCGTTGCTTCTCTGAGTTGCCTGACTTTCAGGTTCGAACCCGGGACCCTTCACTCCACAGGCTGACGCTCTATCCACTGAGCCAAACCAGCGAGGCCTCAGTTGCACTTTAAGGAGACCTTCTTGAGTGGAAGCAGCGACCCAGTTTGCAAACAAAACTTTTGTAAGATCAGCGTGCAGACGTGGGCCAGGGCAGGGGCTGCTCGGGGACGACCCCGCCTCGCTCTTGTCTTGCAGGTCAGCCGGGTGGAGCGAGAGAAGAACCAGGAGCTGAAGCAGGTGCGCGAGCACGAGCAGCACAAGAACGCGGTGCTGCTCACGGAGCTGAAGAGCAAGCTGCACGAGGAGAAGATGAAGGAGCTGCAGGCCGTGCGCGAGACGCTGCTGCGCCAGCACGAGGCCGAGCTGCTGCGCGTCATCAAGATCAAGGACAACGAGAACCAGCGGCTGCAGGCGCTGCTGCACGCCCTGCGCGACGGCGGCCCCGAGAAGGTCAAGACCGGGCTGCTGTCCGAGGCCAAGGAGGAGGCCAAGAAGGGCTTCGAGGTGGAGAAGGTGAAGATGCAGCAGGAGATCCTGGAGCTCAAGGGGGCCAAGCGGCAGGTGGAGGAGGCGCTGACCGTGGTCATGCAGGCCGACAAGATCAAGGCCGCGGAGATCCGGAGCGTGTACCACCTGCACCAGGAGGAGATCTCCCGCATCAAGAAGGAGTGTGAGCGTGAGATCCGCAGGCTGGTACGTGGGCTGCAGGTGGCGGGGAGGGGAGGGGCGGCGGAGGCAGGGGGACCGGGGAGGGGTGGCGGCCAGGGCTGGGCCTGCTTCTGGGCACAGGCACCCACACCATCGCTATTGGCCTTGGGGACATGAGGATGCAGGAAAGGTCAGAAGGGCCAGCGGTCAGCAGAGGTCGTCCCTCTGCCCATCTCCTACCAGTTTTATCTCCTGTGACTCGTTTGGGCCAGAACAGGTGCCTGCATTGGTTTGAGAGCCTCCCCTCCTTAGAGTGCAGGTTAGGCTGCAAGCCACGCAGGGGACGTACGTGCTCTGCTGGCACAGTCACTTCCCCCATCGCTGGGCGCGCTCTGCAGTCTGTCCAGCTCACTGGGTCCAGAGGACAGGGTGGGGTGGCATCATGTCCCCCAGGCCGTCCTGACGTCCCTGTGCCTGTGCATGCGCTGAGGCTGGATGGCGGGAAGTTACCATCTTGCAGGTCAGGCAGGGGCACCTGCGCATCTCGTGGTCAGAGACCGTGTCCCCTGGCAGGCCCCGTGGGGGGGCTGGGGGGCCAGAGAACGTTCAGGAATCCTGAGGGATTGTGAGGGATGGAGCCGGGACCTCCTTGGTGGCTTGGGGGAATGGGGGTCAGCGTTAGCGGCGTGCCCCATGGCCCAGTGTGCCATTCATTAGGACTCGGCTGGCTCTGCTGGTGACACCCAGCACCCTGGATGCCCGTCCATGGGACACGGCATGGCCCTGCTCCAGGCCACCAGCCCCTGCTTCCCTGGGGCTCTGTTTTACCAACGATGCTGCCACCTTGAACTTCCCAGAAAGGCTGCAGCCCTCTAGACTCATGGCCCGAGGGGAGACTGAGCGCTGTGAGGCAGACCCCCCCGCCCCGCCCCGCCCAGTGTGTGCATGGGGGCCACAATGTCCTCCACCTCGCACTTTCCAGAGCGCCTCTTTTCCATGCTCCCCCCACGGCTCCACCCCCAGCCCTGTGGGTGCCACGTCCGCACTGCTGTCCAGCCCACAATACCCTCCAATCCACCGGCTGGCTTCAGTGTTCACAGGAGACGGGTGGCCTCTCTCCTTCACTGAAGGCTGGCACGGAGCCAGCAGGTCCCTCGGTTCCTCACCCCTGACGCAGACTCCCCAGAGGCAGCTCCAGCAGGTTCTCCTGCTATTTGTTCCAAATTCTCAAAAACATGCTTAAGCTTTCCCTTCCTGATCCCTCCCTCTCAGCCCTTCTTCTGGCCCCCTCTCCCCCACTCCCTGACTCTGGCCAGGCCTCCCTAAATTACACTGACCCCGTATCAGTGGGAACAAATGGGCACCCAAATGGGGGGAACTGCTATTTACGGTGTGGGCAGTGTCTCAGGAGAACAATTGGGGTGGTGACCTGTCCCCTCCCAGGCATTAGATTCTCCCCTTAGCTTCCTCTTTTTTTAAACACACTTTCTCTCTCTCTCTCTCTCTCTCTCTCTCACACACACACACACACACACACACACACACATTGATTTCAGAGAGGAAGGAAGAGGAAGAGAGAAATAGGAACATCAAAGATGAGAGAGAATCATTGGTTTCTGCCTCCTGCATGCCCCCCACTGAGGATCAAGCCTGCAGCCAGGGCTTGTGCCCTGACCGGGAGTGGAACTGGTTCCTAAACTTGGTCCATAGGTCGACGCTCAACCACTGAGCCACACCAGCCGGGCCCCAAAAGAACTTTTAAATGAATTCAGCAAGGTTTTAGGACAAAAGACCAATATGCAACCATCGTTTGTATTTTTATGTAGTAGTAACAATTCGAATTAAATGTTTAAAAATCCCGCTCATGATGGCATAAAAAAGAATAAAATACTTAGAAGTTTAACAAAAGATGTGCAAGACTTGAACTCTGACAACGACACTCCTCGACTGAGAGACACCAAAAGTGAGCTGCACAACCAAAGAGGCATTCCCTGCCCACGGATTGGTGAGCTGAACAAACAGAGATAGAGATTCCAGGTCCGTAGGCTGGAGAACTGAACCAATAAATAGACACTCCACGTTCATGGATTGGAAGCTCGGCATTGTTAGATGGCATTGCTCCCCAGATTAATGCAAGGAGCAAACAAAGCCTGTCGATCCCAGCAGGCTTTTCTGAAGCTGATTCTAAAATGCATACGGAGCCGAAACCGGTTTGGCTCAGCGGTAGAGCGTCGGTCTGCGGACTGAAAGGTCCCAGGTTCGATTCCGGTCAGGGGCATGTACATTGGTTGCGGGCACATCCCCGGTGGGGTGTGTGTGCAAGAGGTAGCTGGTCGGTGTTTCTCTCTCCTCGACATTTCTAGCTCTCTATCTCTCTCCCTTCCTCTCTGTAAAAAATCAATAAAATATACTAAAATAAATAAATAAATAAAATGCATACGGAAATGCAAGCACCTTCCTCACCCTGGGGAAGCTTTCTCTGTTCTTGGTGGTGGCGTTTTGTGATCTAAAACTGTACATTCTAAAGTGGCCTGATTGGTTGATCTTTTTCTGTATGGCTGGTGCTTATTATGTCTTGTTTAAGAAATTCTTTTATTCTGGAGCCATGAAGTGTTATCTTTTTAGAACATTATCTTTCACATATAGGTATTGGCCGTGCCTGGGTTTGTGTGTGTGTGTGTGTGTGTGTGTGCGCATGCGTGCTGTAAGGTGGGGGTCCAGTTATACGTCTTCCACTGGGATATACAACTGCTACAGCAGCCCTTATGAAAAAGACCACCTTTCCCCCAATCCACAGGCTACTTCATTATTATAGGAGTGGGCTTTCTAGCTTGTTCTATCACAGCCCTTCTTCGAGTTCATTTTTAAATTATTCTCGCTTTTATCATAAGTCTTGATTTCTGGAGGAGTGTTCTCTGGCTTTGTTCTTCAAGAGTAACTAGACCTTTCTTGGCCCATGACTCTTCCGTACAATCTCGGCGGGGAAGGGAGACCTGGCTGAGCTCACAGAACACATCAGAGCCAGGCAGGCATGGAAAAAGCCCGTTACTGCCCTTCCGCTTGGAGTGAAAATTTGGCCAGAAATGGCCCTGGGACCCAGCGTCCCACTTCTGGGGACAGTGGGGGAAAAGAACACCAAAATGATAAAGGAGCTGAAACCTGTTTGGCTCAGTGGATAGAGCGTCGGCCTGAGGACTGAAAGGTCCCGGTTCGATTCTGGTCAAGGGCATGTACCTTGGTTGTGGGCACATCCCCAGTAGGGAGTGTTCAGGAGGCAGCTGATTGATGTTTCTCTCTCATCGATATTTCTAACTTTCTATCCCCCTTCCTTCCTCTCTGTAAAAAAATCAATAAAATAGATTTTAAAAAACAAACAAACAAAAAAAATGATAAAGGAGAGTCTCCACATTGACTGTGGAGTCTACAGGATATAGCAGCGTGTTAATCTGGTTTCCTCTCCACTGGCCTCTGTTTCCATAATTGTCTGTGTTGCCTCTGCATTTCAGTGAGTTCCAGTAAATGGGAATTTAGCAATTAAGGTCTTTTTTTTTTTCCTATTCAGTTCACCGCTTCCCCATGAATTCTGCGATCTGGGCTAATTAGACATCTCATCTCTTTGTTTCCGAGCTGACTTCAGCAGATGGCTGATTTATTAGCTTACTGTAACCTTAAACAGCACGCAAAGCAACCAGACATCCTCTCCCGCTCTGCTGTTCGAAATACATTTTAAACCGAGCCTTCTTGCAAATCTGGCGTCGTTTGTAACGATGCCCATGCCACCCGCGCCTGCGTGTCTGAGGGGCGGGCAGCGGGGGGGTTGGTTCTGCCCTCCCCTCTGGGGGCAGCCCACCTTTGGCCTCGGACGCACCCAGGGCGCCGGGAGGTGGCTCCTCACAGCTGTTAGGAGGCGGAGCACAGGGAGAGAGGGGAGGGCTGCCGTATGTGTGTGTGGGGGGGACCCCTCCTGATGCTTGTGCATTCTGCCTGTCGCTATGGTAACAGATCTGCATCCTGCCTGCCTGTGTGATTGTGTTCTGTTCTCCTTGTAGATGGAGGAGATAAAATTTAAGGACAGAGCAGTCTTCGTGCTGGAGAGAGAGTTAGGGATTCAAGCCGGGCATGCTCAGAGACTGCAGCTCCAAAAGGAGGCTCTCGATGAGCAGCTGTCCCAGGTCAGAGAGGCTGACCGGCACCTGGGCAGCCCCAGACGGGAAGTTCCTTTTGCCAGCGGTGCAGGAGACGCCTCAGACCACTCGGGAAGCCCTGTAAGCACCTCCCCGTCTCGCACGCGTGCGGCTGCGTGTCCCTGCGGGGAAGCTCCCCCGGCCCGTGTCCAGAGCCTGAGCCCTCCCAGCCTTGGAACGCCGACCATGCCAGCAGCCCGTCAGCCCGGTCCCCGGGCCCCTCGGCTCTCGGGTGCGGCCAAGAGCGCGGGCAGCCTTTGTCCTTCCTTCCTTGTTAACGTAGTGTGTAGCCCTGCCTTCACAGGGTCCCCCTGCCGTGGACCCCCAGAACTTTGGGCTCCCCGCTGGAGGGAGCCCCTCTGAGCCACCGGGCCCCCAGGTTGAGGAGGGGCCCTGGTGCGGCTCCCGCCCGGGCTGGTGGGACACGAGGCTGAGCTGCTTCCCTGTCCACACACAGGCTTTGCCTTCTGCTCCCCTCATCCTGAACTTGACCCCCGTGCAGTGATTTCCGCCATTCGCGTCACCCATTGCCCGCCCACCGGCTTTCCATGTCACCGGGACACCGGCCTGCTCCTCCCTGGCTCGCCAGGATGGCACAGGGCCAGCAGCTGCCCGGCCGTGACGTCACTCATCTCCTCGTTGCCGCTGCTCATGCAGAGCCCTCTTGGTGGTCCTGGGAAGTCCGGGGCGGTGGCGGGGGAGGTTCTGAATTCCCCGGGCCCTCCAGGAGGCCCTCTGGGCCTGCCCCTAGCCTCTCCTGCACCTGCTGAGTGAGGAATCATCCCTCCGTCCTCCTGGGCACCCGTTTGCTGCAGGACAAAACCGTGTGTGAGCGGAGCCAGCCCTGGGACGGTGACATTTCAGGATAGAAAGTGACATTCGATTGTCCTGTTATACATGGCGGAGCTGGATTAGACAGCGCCTGCCCTGGGCTGACCCCGGCTGGATTGTGCCAGCCCCAGAGGTCTCCAACCGCATTACATTGCTGTCACGGATTTTTGTCCGAAGTTCCAAAGTGACCTTTCAGAAGCATAATCTTGGGGAAGCCGCTTTTGAGAGCCGTGAGTCCAGTGCGCTCACTTTAGAATGCTAGGGAGGGGATTCCCGCCCGGGGGGCAGACCCTGCCCGGGGGCAGACGGCAGAGGCTGAGGCGTGCGTGGGCTGGTTCCGATGCTTTCTGGGCTCGCTGTGGCCGCGGGGCCTGCCTTTGCATGCCCTCACCTTCCACATTTGCATTTTCTGGACATTTCTGCTCCTGCATCCTGTCCCTTCTCACGGCTTGCCACCACGGCGCTCCAGCCCCTAGGAGGGTCCCTCGCCCACCGCCCAGCCAGCGTCTCCGGCCACCGTGACCCGAAAGTGCTCTGGTCTCTGCGCCGTGCTGGGGCTCGCAGAGGTTTCTCCGTCCGCATCTACGAGCAGTTATTTGCAGTGGATTTCTGTTTTAGGAACAGCAGTTGGATGAAAAGGACGCCCGGCGTTTCCAACTTAAAATCGCAGAGCTAAGCGGCATCATTCGGAAACTCGAGGACCGGAACGCTTTGCTGTCGGAAGAGAGGAATGAGCTGGTGAGCGGCAGGGCGGGCTAGGCTGGACTTCCAAAATCCCCGTGGAAAGGAGCGATGGTGACAAGGGCGGGCTCGCGTCCAGGCCTCTTGGCTATTTCAATAAAACTGTGTTAACAGAAACCAGGTGGAGGGCCAGATATGGGCCTCAGCTGCAGGTTGGCTGATCCCTGCTCTGCATTATCGGGCAAAAGTAACCTCCGTTCTTCACGTTGTCTGAGGACCTCAGCCTTCAGAGGCGCCATCGCCGTCAGTCCCTGCCGCCGCTGGGGTTTCTGAGTGGCTTGTCCCTGGATGAGGGCTGCTCAGGGCTCCCCGGGGGTCCTGGTTCCACAGCTCTTATCGGACTCGACTCCAACCCTTCGCTGTCGCCAAGCTAGTTCCGCTCAGCCTGCAGGTTCCGTCGGGGGGCCGGCTGCTTCTCTGTCACGCCTAAAAGAAAAAATTGTGTTTGTAACTAATTGTGTCTTTCAGCTAAAGCGTGTGAGAGAAGCTGAGAGCCAGTACAAGCCTCTGCTGGATAGAAACAAGCGGCTCTCTCGGAAAAACGAGAGTCTGTCTCACACGCTGCGCCGAATGGAAAACAAGTTGAAGTTTGTCACTCAGGAGAACATAGAAATGGTAAGGGGCCCTGACCTGTCCGTCAGCCACAGGAGGGTAACCATGACAACCTCACCACACGGTCTTACACGTTCCCGGCCTCTGGAGTCCTGTGGGGATAGGAACTCCCTACCAGGACCTTAGCTGAGGGTCTGGGCTCTTGAGGGCAGGACGTCGCCCGCCTGGGGAGTAACAGGGAGTAAGATTCTGAGCAGTCACACCCCCCACCCCCAGGCCGCCTTCCAACTCCCAGTACCGGGGGCAGAGGTGGTGGGAGCTCAGGACTGGCTGTGAGAGACAGGAACAACCGACCGGGCAGGGGGCACTGACCAGGGGGCCAGGGGGCCCACTACTGCCGCCACCACCGAGCAGGTGGGGTGATTAGCTGGTGTCGGGTGTGTTTCTTCTGCCCCTGAGGGCCTCAGAGGCCCTGAGTGAGAGCTTAACCAGGGATGTGAGAAAGGGGGGAGGTGGGAGGATTGCCCTCCACACACCCCTGTGCAGAATCTCTTTAAAAAAAAAAAAATATATATATATATATATATATATGTATATAATTGATTTTTTTTACAGAGGAAAGGGAGAGGGTAGAGAGTTAGAAACATCAATGAGAGAGAAACATGGATCAGCTGCCTCCTGCATACCCGCTACTGAGGATGGGCCCCAACCAAGGTACATGCCCTTGACCGGAATCGAACCTAGGACCCTTGAGTCCGCAGGCTCTATCCACTGAGCCAAACCGCTTAGGGCAGAACCCCCTCTTTTTACACTCTGACGCTGGGAACGGCTGTGGGTGTGAACTGGCACGGACAGCTCACATGTCTCCCCATGGGCTCTGAGCCCTCCCTGTTTCAGGTGCTAAGACGCAGCCTCGATTTCCCAGGCTCCAAGCGGGCAGCTCCGGGGCCTGAACGGAGAGGGGAGGACCCTGGCTGCCCGTCGCCCAGTCGGACTGCCCTGCTCCTCCCGTGAGTGACGTGGTCTGGTTGGCTTTGCAGAGACAAAGAGCCGGCATCATAAGGAGACCCAGTTCCCTCAACGACCTGGATCAGAGTCAAGATGAGAGAGAGATTGACTTCCTGAAACTCCAAATTGTGGAGCAGCAGAACCTCATCGACGAGCTGTCCAAGGTGCCCCACAGCTCCTTTCCCCCCTTCTCTGCGCTGCCCCCTGGAGGGTCCCCCCCCCCCCCCCGTAGCCCCTTGCCCCTGGGGGTCTGCCCAGAGGAGCCCCATGGGAGGTGGGGTTGTTTGTCCTCCTGGCCCCTCCCTGGGGTCATCTTGGCTGTGTCCTTGCACTGGTCACACTGGAGGTGGCCCCCTCCAGACCAGGGGTGTCAGGAGCCACACCAGTGCTGGGGCCATGGTGACCACCACCCGGGGCTCAAAACCACCGCCACGGATCCCCTCCCCGTTCTGGAGGCAGGACCCCAAATCAAAGTTATAAGAACTTACGGGGGAACAGGAAAGGGAAAAATCACACACGTTTCAAAAGGCCAGTTCGCCCTGCACTGGGCGCTTCCACAGGCCACGGGGCTGGGGATCAGCTGAGGGTGGGAGGGAGGCCCATCGGGGCCGAATGAGGCCGCCCCTCCCAGGGCAGGTCGGCGGGGAGGGACGCCATACTGCAGTCAGGAAGCGCCAGAGGTTTGGGGGTGCAGGACTCTGGGGTCTGCTCTCTGAGTCTCCAGGCAAATGAATGTCCTCTCTTCCAGGCCCTGGAGACGGCCGGCTACGTGAAGAGCGTGCTAGTAAGTACACTTGGCACTGCCTGTCGCACGCTCTCTCTGGTGCCCTGTTTCCGGGATCCCTGTGCCCACCACTCCTTCCAGGCTGGACAAGTGTCCGTGCCAGCTCCCAGGTGGATTTTGTGGCCACAGCGCTACCTGCCCCGAGGCTTTGCCGTGGTGGCCACCAGCTCTGCCCAGTACCAACTCACTTATTCAACCCGCTGTCGGAGGGCCCTCCTCTCTGGGCCCTTCCCCCCACCGTGGTTCCCCAGCCCTGCCGGCATGCACCCACGGGCTGAGGCTGGTGGATTCGGTCACCGTCACAAAGATGCAGCCTCGATCCCTAGAAAGAAGGAGGTCACTGGCCTCCTCACACATTCAGGGGTCCACGCCCACATCTGTGGGCTCCCCGTGTGCAGGCAGCTGCTCAGAGGACGCAGGGGCTGGCTCATCTGTCCCCGCAGGTCCCATTTTGGTTGCTGCCACTCGAATCCCCTGCCCCCCACGTGGGGCCCCCAGCCAAGCACCACATCAAAGAAGCTGGGGGGCTGATGAGGGTGGTGACCGAGCCACCCACACAGGCCAGGCCCTCCTCCAGCCCGAGGAGTGGGCTGCCCACCCCTGTGGGCTCCCCGAGCAGGCCGTGGGCTTGGCGTGTTCATGTCGGTGTGGCCGGCAGGGCCAGCCTGTCCACACCCACCCACCCGTGCTCGCACGGAACCTTGTCCGTGCATGTGAAACGGATGGAGCTGTGCAATTACTCAAAAGCATCTCTTCAACTGGCTTCTGCAGGAGCGCGACAAGCTTTTGAGGTTTCGGAAGCAGAGGAAGAAGATGGCCAAGCTGCCCAAGGTCAGTGCGAGGGCGTCAGCATAGCTGCACCTAAAACGTGTTTTAAAAGCCGCGTATGGGGAATGAATTGCTTCCTTTGGGCGTGAAAAGAAAATGATTTTATTATTTCTAAAAATTTTTTCTGTGGTAGAACCAAAGCAGGACCCAAAGGAAATAATTCGGTTCATATTTTCAAATTTAAAAATCCAGCCTTATTTCTTTTTCTTTTTTTTAATTCTCACTCGAGGATATTTTTCCATTGATTTTTTAGAGAGAGTGGAAGAGAGAGGGAAAGACAGAGAGAAACATGGATGTGAGAGAGACACGTTGATTGGTTGCCTCCTGCACGCACCCCAACCAGGGCCCAGGCTGGGGAGGAGCCTGGAACTGAGGAACATGCCCTTGACCAGAATCGAACCCGGGACCCTTTGGTCTGCAGGCCGATGCTCTATCCACTGAGCCACACCGGCTAGGGCCAGCCTTATTTCTTTAACATTTCCAAGACAAGATATGAATTCATGATAATAATAAGGAGGGGAGGAGCCTGCCTAGGACTCTGAGGCCCTGTAGGCTGCAGGCCCCACCCCACCCCCATCCACAGGCCTCACGCAGGCCCCTCCCTCGAAGACCTGGGTGATTTCTCTGCTGCTCGATCCTTTGTGACAAACCTGTGATTTTTATTAGCGGGGATCTGGGAGACATTTCCTAAGCACCTGGCTCATGTCCTGCTTTTTGCAGAGCGCGTGTGATTTTTGTTTGGTTTTGAACAATCAGCTGTGTCCTTCATGTGAGCCAGAGAGAGGCCCGTGGAGGTGTGGGAGGTGTAGGTCATTTGCGAGTACTTAAGGCTCTGAGGCCGAGGCCGACAGCAGGTCCCAGCGGCGTGGACGGGTGGGGGGCGGTTCACGCTCTCCCCCTGGGCCAGGTGCTCTGTGAAATGAGAGGAGGGACAGTCAGGAGCCATCAGTGGGCAGGACAGGCTTGGGGGGCGAGGACGGAGCATTGGTTGACTGGTCCAGGGGACCGGCCATGAGCTGGCACATGCAAGATCCGGCGGGGAGGGGAGCCTGGGTGAACTGTGGGGCATCCCTCAGGCAGGGCTCTCCCACGAGCTGGGGAAGGTGCTTGTTTTTACTTTCATTCTAATCTGCCGAGGACGATGCTTTGAAAACACAGTGAACATGAGTCACTAGACACGGGGCCACGTGCTGAACGCCAGGCTAGTGCCCACTGTTAGTCCTGAGTCATGTCACCTGCACGGCGGCATCCGAGAGCCGCTGCCCTGGGCCCGCAGAGCTGGTCCCCACGCCGTGCTCAGTCCTACCGCGCAGGTGGCCCACCTCTCCCAGGCCTCCGCCCCGCGGCCCTTCGCCAGCCCCTCTTCCAGAAGGACCACATGGCAATCCCTTGCCCTGAGGTTGGGCAGCCGCGATGGAGCCCGGGGTGGCCCGGGGAGTGGCCCTGCAGCTGGCCCACAGCCGGCAGCAGAGGAGCCGGCGGGAGCGGCGAGAGGCCCCTGGGGCTGGCGCTCGGCCCGGCGGGTACGAACTCACACTGTCCCTCTGCCCGAAGCCGGTGGTGGTGGAGACCTTCTTCGGGTACGATGAGGAGGCTTCCCTGGAATCGGACGGCTCCTCCATATCCTACCAGACCGACAGGACGGACCAAACCCCGTGCACGCCGGACGACGACCTGGAGGAGGTAACGGGGCGGGCAGGGCGGGGGTGGGCGCTGCCCCCCGCAGAGGCGCCACCGTCCACCGTTTCGCACCACGACGAACACCCCTGCTGCTGCTGCCCAGCTGCTGGCCGCCCCTTTCTCCGAGCACACGCTCCGCCTGCGCCACCCTGTCCAGCGACCCCTCTGCAGAGGTGCAGAGAAGAGAGCTCCCCCCTTTCTCCGAGCACACGCTCTGCCTGCGCCACCCTGTCCAGCGCCCCCTCTGCAGAGGTGCAGAGAAGAGAGCTCCTGCCCTCTCAGGCGGCTGCCTGTGGGGAGGTCTGAACCATTGCCAAGGGCACACGCCGGGATGTGCATGGGCAGCAGACGCTCTCTGATAAAAACCACCGGCAGTCCCTTCTTCTGGAAGGATGCCAGCCTCAGATCCAGGCAGCCACCGGAGCCGGGCGGTCCTGCCCGGTGGCCAGGGGACAAGGAGTGGCCGCACTGAGGCCATGGTGGGGCCGCCCCTGGCAGGTCTGGCGGATGCCCCATGGCCGGGGAGCTGCTTAGAGCTCTCAGACACAGCAGCGCACCTGCCACTATGGCCTCAGAGGACGGGATGGGGCTGTGGGAGCTGGGCCAGGTCAGGGTCCCTGGGCCTGGCGGCTCCAGACATGGCTGCCCTCCCACGCAGACCTCTGGCTTGTTGGGCCCCAGGAGGCAGCAGCAGCCACCTGCCTCTCCAGGTGGGAGCCCAGCGGGGCCCTGGCCTCCGCCACCCACACCCCGGGGCCTCAGACTCACCTCCCGGGCTCCCAGGGTCGCGGCCAGGCGCTAACGCTGTGTCTGCGCCTCTCCAGGGCATGGCCAAGGAGGAGACGGAGCTGCGGTTCCGGCAGCTGACCATGGAGTACCAGGCCCTGCAGCGCGCATACGCCTTGCTGCAGGAGCAGGTCGGAGGGACGCTGGACGCAGAGCGAGAAGTTAAGGTCTAACTGACTTCCACTCCAGTGGGACCTCCCCACTCGACCCCGGCATCACCCCACCTTCCCCCCTCCCCACATCCCGGGCCCTTCGCTGCCCCCATCAGGGTGGCCCGTGCCCAGGCCACCAGGAACCAGTGTTTGGGAGCCGGCGCTGGCTCGCCTGGGCTGGGGTCTGGCAGAGCTGAGCCATGCTGGGCGCAGGGGTGCTGAGGAACCTCCAGAGAGCAGTGGGCCTTGCTCCGGGGGCGGTGGAGGCCACAGCGCCTGCAGCTCCTTGAGGGTGAGGTCCCCTTCCTTGCACACCTGGCAGCGAAGGCCGGGGTGGGGGAGGGCCAGCAGTTGAGCTCAGGTTTTGACATTTGCTGAGATTATGCACTCATCCAGCACATGCCGAGCCCAGATGCTGCGCCCACCCGCTGCCCCTTAGGGAGAGGAGGCCCCGAGCTGAGGGCCCCCCAGGCCCTGTGCCCAGCTGGCCCCAAACGCTTTCATCCATTTGCCCTGGAAACCGTGCCCAGGGGAGCAGGAGTGCCCTGTGGTTTGGACATCAGAGGGATTAACTCACAGGAGGGGAGCCTGGGCCCCAGGAGGCGCAGGTGGCACTGAGGCGGCTGGTTTTGTAAACAAGGGGGAGGCTCGGGAAAGGAGGGAACCCAGGGCCGGCAGAGGGCGCCATGTTAAAGGGAAGGCTCTGTCCGGGCTGGTGATTGCTTTGCTGGCCACACTGTCATCGGGGACTGGACCAGCCCGGGCCCGCACCTAGCAGGCCCAGTCCTCGGCCGTTTGACCCAGCACTAGAGGATTTCCCTAACAATCCCTCAGAAGGAATCACAGGTCACCCCCGTATGGAGTGAGGGCCTCGCTTCAAGGAAGCGGGAAGTCCATCCTGACAGGGCATCCTTGCAAAGCGCCAATAGCCGCTTCCCCGCCTCTAAACCTCCATCATGCAGGCATGTCCTGGCTCTTAGGGAAAATTTGATGTCTCCCCTCCTGTCCCACAGACCCGTGAGCAGCTCCAAGCAGAAGTGCAGAGAGCGCAGACTCAGATAGAGGACCTGGAGAAGGCCCTGGCCGAGGAGGGGCAGGTCAGTGCGTCCACCGGGGGCACGCGGGTCTGACCGAAGCAGGGCTGTCCCCTCCTGTCTCTATCCGGGACCCCCAAGAGCGTGGATGATGCCTTGGGGTGTCGTTAGGAGGGTGACAATTGTGAGGTGGCTGCTTCAGGAGCTGGGTGCTACGTCCGTCTGTCAAACCCTCTGCTCCGCTGAGTCGCGATTGAGATGTTGAGTTTATGGTTTTGTCCTGCAGTGCATTGATTTCTCCATGTCCATTTCATTTTCAAGGACATGAAGTGGATTGAAGAGAAGCAAGCCCTGTACCGGAGAAACCAGGAGCTGGTGGAAAAGGTGTGCTGACCCGTCCTGGAGCCTGGCCGGTCCCCTAGGAAAAGCGCCATTTCTCTGCTCGCCGAAGCGTGCGGGTCCCCGCAGGCTGGGCTCTGGGCCAGGCCCCCAGGCCGGTCACCATCCCCAGAGGCTGTCGGGAAAGGCAGGGAGTTGACCTCACATGACCTCCAGGGTCTCGCCCACCTTCTCCTTTTACAGATTAAGCAGATGGAGACGCAAGAGGCTCGGTTAAAACACGACGTCCAGGACGTGAAAGACCAGAACGAGCTGCTGGAGTTCCGGATCCTGGAACTGGAGGTGCGCTGGGGGCGGGGGGCGGGGCATGCGCAGAGAGGCCCGAGTGGGGTCGCCTGCGGGGCTGGGGAGATGGAGGGCTGAGCTGGCCCCTCTCCCCGCCAACCCCAAACGGCCGGGTTGGAAAGGGTGCCTCTCTTTGCATGAGGGTGCCAGCCAGTGACCAGATGCCCGCCTGCCGGGGCAGCTGGGACATGAGGTCCACGTCTGAGGCAGGGCGGCAGTGACCTGGGTGGGCATCTGTCCTGCTGGCACCTGCACACAGCTCCAGGGCCCCTTCTGGGTCCTGGCCGCCTTTAGGACACCTGGCGACAAGGAGGTCATGACCCTCGCTGGCGGGACGACCACCGTCTTGTTTGACACTGAGGCCCATCTTTGCTTTGTTTCTCTGAACCCTTATTCCCACGGTCTGTTTCCTGGTCTCTCTGCAAACCTGAGGTGGGGGTGTAGGGTCCCCACTTGCCCACTGAGGAAGCAGGTTGAGTCCAGATGGAGTTGGCCCCCTCTGCCTCCCTGGGGTGCAGGAAGGCTGTGCGGCTCCCTCTGTGTGTGACGGTCCCCTTGGCCTCGGGGCTCTTGCATTTGGTCCTGGCTGAGGACACGGCAGCACCCGCCGCTGTCCTTGGGAACTGCTCTGGTCAGGCCTGTGGGGATACTGCTCCCCAAGTGTCCCGACAGCCTGTTGGGGTTCCCGGTGCCTGATCAAGCCCCGAGGGCCCACCTGGGCTGGGAGCTCCGGCTCCCGTGGGCATCTTCCCGGGGCCATCTTCTCGGGCAAGTCCACTGAGCTTTCAGCCACCGCTACAGCCGGGGCTTCGTTTACACCAATGTCGTGTTGACCACGTTTGGTGGCCTCTGTGGCTCTACTGTGTTCCCTGGGCTGCCCCAGCGCAGCCTCCATGGTGGGAGGAGCCGGGAGGGGCCGGCCGCCCGTGCCCAGCCTTGCTCTCTGTCTAGGAGAGGGAGAGGAAGTCACCCGCCATCAACTTCCACCACATCCCCTTTGTGGACGGCAAGAGCCCCCTGCAAGCGTACTGTGAGGCGGAAGGCGTGACGGTAACCCCCCTCCCCGCCCCAGCTGTGCCCCAGCTGTGCCCCACTGTGCCCACGCCCGCCCCACCCGGCTGGCGCTCACCTCCCCCGTGTCCCTCGTGTCTTTGTCTCCAGGACATCCAGGTCACAGAGCTGATGAAGAAGCTGGACATCTTGGGGGACAACGCCGTAAGTGTATGTTGCTCTCCTGACTTGTGCATGCCTCCTCGTGCCGTGGTCTGGGGCCCCCGTGAGCCCCTGTGGTCCTGCCGCAGGCTGCCCTGCCCAGCCCAGCCACTCCCTCCTGTGGCCGGGGCTGCTTGAGATGGGCACCAGGCATTTGGGAGAAATTCTGTTCCTTCCTCATGCTGTTCCTATGCCCGTGTGGGTGGCGACCAGCACCCACACGGGGGTTTGGGGCCTCCGCTCTGCGAGGGTGGGGAGCCCACAACCAACTCCTCAGCAGAGATACTTCTAGCCACACAGTTTCTGGATCCCTCTCAGTCTTTAACTGTTCCTGGGATGGTGCTGTAGACACCCCAGATTTGGGAGTCTCCTATCTTGGTTGGGAGGCTGGGCAGAGCTCATTAATAATTCCAAGTCTCATTTAGGCCAGATTTCCAATTTCTACAACAAACACCCAGAAGGAATCCTAATTAGTGAAGGGACAAAGTAACCATGTCTACATTCCAGACTCCAGCCTTTGTCCATCCATCTATCTTCATCCATTCATCCATCCATTCTTTCATCCATTCATCCTCCATTCATTTATCCCTCAACCATTCATCCTCTAGCAAGCCAGCCTACATCTATCCATCCTTCATCCTACGTCCATCTATCTTCCATCCATCCATTCATCCTCTATCCTCCATCCACAAAGCTGCTCCTCTATCCTCCATTGTCCTTCATCTCCATCCATCCATCCTCCATTATCCTCCATCGTCCATCCTCCATTTGTCCACCCTTAATCCTCTATTCTCCACTCATCTATTCCCCATCCTCCATCCTTTGTTTGTCCACCCTCCATTCACCATCTTACGCTTGTTGAGTCCTCTGCCTTACGCTTGTTGAGGCGGGGTGGATCAACTGCACTAGGTGGCAGCCCCACCCTATACCCCAGAACTCCCCCCACCCCAAGGTGTACTGACAAACACATGGCCCACAGCTGTCCTAAAGTCCTTGGACTTCCCATCCTGGTCACTGCTCTCAAGAAAGAACATTTAGACCAGTGGTTGGCAAACTGCAGCTCGAGAGCCATATGCAGCTCTTTGGCCCCTTGAATATGGCTTTTCCACAAAATACCAAGGCCTGGGTGAGTCTGTTTTGAAGAAGTGGTGTTAGAAGAAGTTTTAGTTTAAAAAATTTGGTTCTCAAAAGAAATTTTTTTTCTATTTTTATTTATATTTATTTTTATTATTTATTTTTAATTTTTTTCACCCCCCCACTCCCATACATGCCCTCCCTCCCCATAGTTTTCAGTCCATTGGATATGCTTATATGCATGTATACAAGTCCTATGGTTGATCTCTTATTTCTCCTCAAAAGAAATTTCAATCGTTGTACTGTTGGTATTGGGCTCTGTTGACTAATGAGTTTGCCGATCACTGACTTAGACAAACTAGTGCACTTCTCACAGTACATGGAAGAAAAAGAAACACATGCAAACACACACACACACACACACACACACACACACTTGCTCGCTCACAAGCACATGCCAAAACCCAGACATTCATGCCACCTGGCCAGTTTCCCGGAGGCAGGAAGGAGTACCACGCCTGGGTCAGGGATGCAGCGTGTCCCAAGGACAGAGGCTGCCTCTGTGCCTATAGCACTTGGTCACTTGGTCACTACCCCCCGCCCCCATGCCGCCTGCACAGGTGTCAGGTTGGCAAGAGACCCCGGCCCCTAGGGAGCTCCCACCGCAGAGGGAGTCAGGGGCAGCCCAGCTCTCACCACCTCAAGTGCCCACACCCTCTGAGGATGCTCACTGGTCTCAAAACCAGACTCCCCACCTGGAGGGACCACCCAGGCGGGCTCCTTGGAATGAGACAGGAATAAAACACACAGAAAAAAGGCAAAGCACCAGGGAGGAGGACCATTTCACAGCCACGGTGTGTGCTCTTTGCTCCACATTTGCCAGCAATGTTTTAATAATTCAGGGCCGCAGATGCAAAGAGCTGGCTTTGCACGAAGATGGGGGCGTAGACAGGTGGGGACACGTGTATTGCTGCCTGCCTGCTCGATACGCTGCCCGCCCATCCCATCCTGCCTCAGTGGGCTAACTAGACCATCATGGCCGCCAGCAGTGAGCGGACCAGCGAGGACAGAAAGGAGAATGCACCCAGAGCGAACAGGGTCACAAGACTCCTAGGAGGGTGTTTTAGTAAAAGCAGCTTTAGCTGTGGCCCCAGCCCCCACCCTGCCTCTGTTCCATCAGCCCCACTAAACACCCCCCACTCTGCCCCACCTGCAGCCACCATCCAGCCCCATCATGCACCCTCATCCAGCCCCATCACTGAGCAGCCATCAATCATTCTCACCATGCACCTGTCATCCATCCCAGCTGCCCCGATGGCCCTGCCCCTGACTCTGTGTCTATTCTGCTTTGACGCAGAATCTGACCAATGAAGAGCAGGTGGTTGTCATACAAGCCAGGACCGTCCTGACGTTGGCTGAGAAGGTAAGTGATGGTGTGGGTACTCCCAGCAGGTCTCCCTCTCCGTGCTCAGCTCAGAGACGATGCTCCTCCTGGCTGGGGGCAGACTCCCCAGAGACCAACAGGCTGTGGGCTGGAGCCCGCACTGGCCTGTACCCTGGGCACATGGAGCTCAGGGAGACCACGGTGCCAGCCCAGCCCCCACTCCCGATGAGGGCAAGCTCTCCCCTCCAGGAGGAGGGGTGGGGGGACGCCGGGGCCAGGCCTGCCCCCCTCCTTCGGCAGGCTATTTACATGACGGGGGGAGGGGATGGCACCCCAAGGTCACAGCCACCCGCTCTGTTTGTGTCCAGTGGCTCCAGCAGATGGAAGAGATGGAGACAGCCCTGCAGCGGAAGATGGTCGACCTGGAGAGTGAGAAGGTGGGTGGGTGTCCCGCCATGTGGCCCGCACCCTGGCGTCACCAGGCTGGACCCCCGAGGCCGAGACCCAGGTCCGCGTGTGTTTCAGGAGCTGTTCAGTAAGCAGAAGGGCTACCTGGACGAGGAGCTGGACTACAGGAAGCAGGCCCTGGACCAGGCCCACAAGGTAAGAGACGTGTGCTGCTGGCCCCGGGGGCGTGGCAATGGGGGAAGTTCTCCCTCGCCAGTACCCTGTCTCCGGGGCCAGTGTGGGCCAGGCCGCAGCCTGCGGGAGAGCCTGGGCCAGTGTGACGGGTGGTCACTGCCTGCCTGGGTCCCTCTGACACCCCGTTGCCCGGCGAGCTCCAGGATGCCCAGGCCCATCATCAAACGCTTCGCCCCGGGAACCAGGGCGCAGGAGCAGTCAGAGGGACATTTGAAATGAGGTGATAGCACTGAAGTCATTGAAACAGGATTCATTTGCGAATTAACTGAACACAGTTAAGTAACACCTCTTTCCTGGGATTCCTGCTGTGTTCACCCCCACTCCCCGACCCACACGTCTGCCTGCCGGTGGGAAACAGCGTCCCCATGACAGATCCCAAGGTTTCCTGCGGGAGCCAGGCCCGCACCTGCTCTCCGGCCATTAGTCACCCCAGGATTGAATGTCTCCCTGCAGGGCCGTCCGAGTCCGTGTGCCTTTGTCTCCCCCTGGAGTGCGAATCCGTGAAGGCAGAGCATGTCATGTGCTGGTCCAGGGAACCCGCCCAATCCCCCCTTCCCTCTCCCCCTCCCCAGGCAAGGCAGCCTGAGCGAGGGGCCTGAGGATGGGCTAAGAGCCGGTGTGGGGTCCGGGACTACTTCCCGGAGTTGCCAGGGGGGTCAGAGGCACCCCCAGTGGCCCGGGCTCCTGCTCGTGTGTGTAGGGAGGGACGCGCACCCCCCTCCCAGGCCCCTGGGCGTTAATTCTCGGCCCATACGCGCCTGTGCTTCGCTGAGAACCCGGAGCTCCCCTTCCGCGCACGCACACGCTCCTGCTCGGAGAAGGTGGGGAGGTGGCGTGTGCGCAGGCCGGGACAGCACAGCGGGAGGCTGTCAAGAACGATGGGATGTACTCTTAAGTGAGGTCCAAAGTGGGTGCTTTTTTTTCATTTCTCAAAACGCCTACTCAGCCCAAAGGCCTTTCCTTAATCGTTTTGCCTGAAGAAAAGGAGACATTCGTGTGTGAAGGGGTATATTTTTGATGGGAAGATGGGCTTCTGTAGTTTGAGAACGTGGTTCTTTCAAAGGTCGAATCTCTAAAGTCCCAGAGGAAAAAAGCTCTCCCAGCCTCAGGCCCGATGGCTGAGCCCTGGGGAGTGTGCATCAGGGTGAGCGCTGGGGCCGAGTCAGAGCAGGAGTCACTTGGCCTGTCCCTGGCTTCTCAGTCACGACAGGCTTTCTGGAAGGCAGCAGAGGGCTGAGGCACTTACCTTCTCGCCCCCCACCCCCGTGTCCCCACCGTAGCCCACGCTGTCTCCGCTCAGTCCTTCCCCACCCTGAGTCTCACCCATCAGCCCAGACCTGGGGCTCTGGGGCTGGCTGCCCCTCGGCCTGGTCAGCTTCTCCCTTACCCGACTCTACAAGGGGACGAGGGTCTGTGGGGCTCCTGAGACCTGTGGTGACGACCATGTCCCCTAATAGTCACCCTTCACCCTGGTCCATGGGAAGCCGCCCACCAGCTGAGGCGGCTGGTGCAGGGCTGGCGAGGGCTCCGGAGTATCAGGTGGCGCTGTGCCAGTGTGGCGCGCTGGTGGGCCTGGACGACCCTGAGGCCCAGTCCTGCCTCCTCAAGGAAGCTGTGACCCATGGGGAACAGGGTGTGCCCCATGTGTGTCTGCGCCCGAGTGCTGGGGTGGCACTCAGTGACCTTCCCACTTGTGGAGAGGGACTGGATCAAATCATACAAACACACACACACACACACATTATTGATTTCAGAGAGGAAGGGAGAGGGAGAGAGAAACATCAATGATGAGAAAGAATCACTGATCGGCTGCCTCCCGCACGCCCCCTACTGGGGATTGAGCCCACAACCCAGGCATATGCCCCTGACCGGATTCGAACCTGGGACCTTATTGTCCGCAGGCCAACGCTCTATCCATTGAGCCAAGCTGGCTAGGGCTGGATGGAATCTCTTTGGGAACACAATTCACCCCGCCACAGGCGGCATGGGGGAGGACTCAGATGCCCGCTCCCTCAGCAGGGAAGGCGGGACGTCAAGGACTCGCACCCTGTCCTTAGTCACAGAGCCCTGTGGGCACTGCCCTTCCTCCTGCCCCGGGACTCACAGCCCAGGTCTGACGAAGGTTGTGAGCCCAGGGAGAAGCCTCCCCTCATCTGTTCTTTCCTCGGGGACACCTGCCCACATCCCACACCCCGGGCCGTCGCCCCGCTCCGGGCTCACGGATCTGCCAGCCACGCTTTCCGCCGTCACACATCGCGCCGAGGGCTGTGCCTCTGGGCCCGGTGGCAGGGCACCATTGCAGCCAGGCCGGTGCCTCAGTGCAGGGGCTCGGAGCTGTGACACCGAGGGGCGGGGTGCCTGGCCCCCCACCGGGCGAGGACTAACCTCTCCCCTCCCGCCCAGCACATCCTGGAGCTGGAGGCCATGCTGTTCGACGCCCTGCAGCAGGAGGCGGGGGCCAAGGTGGCCGAGCTGCTGTCGGAGGAGGAGCGGGAGAAGCTCCGCGCGGCCGTGGAGCAGTGGAAGCGCCAGGTCATGAGCGAGCTGCGCGAGCGAGACGCCCAGATCCTGCGGGAGCGCATGGAGCTCCTGCAGCTGGCACAGCAGGTGCGCGGGGGGTGGAGGAGATGGTGCATGAACGTGCCCTCCAGCGGCCACTCCCATGACCACGGCCTATCAGCCACACCCATGCAGACCCTCCTGCCAGGCCACCTGCCCCTCGTCAGCACCCCCGCGGGGCCCACGCCCAGCACGGCCGTGGCTCGGTGGCTGCTTGGGCGCCAGGTCCCTGAAGGAATCCTTGAAAGCCGTCTTCCCACGTGCTGTCCCAGGCAGCCTGGTAACGGAAGCCTTCCGTCCCTTTGCCGTTGCAGAGAATTAAAGAGTTAGAAGAAAGGATAGAGGCCCAGAAGAGGCAAATAAAGGAACTGGAGGAAAAGGTAAAAATAAATGCACGTGTTGGGGCCTGTTTTGTTACCGGAGCATCTGAAAGAGAGAAGGACCAGTAACTCTCCCAGGCGTCACTGGAAGCTGGCTGGGTCAGGGCAGAGTGGACAGAAAGAGGTTTCAGGGCCACAGTGGCTCTGGACCAGGAGCCTGGGGTCTGGGCCACCTCCTCTGCCTTTGCCCACCTGTGCGACCTCTCGTGTCTCTCATGACCTCAGTTTCCCCAGCTGTGGCAAGATGTGCCCAGGCTCCCTGACAGCCGGCTGAGGCATCTGATTTGTCCAGGACGAGTCTTGTTTCCGGTCCCTAACACAATGGCCTGTAGGTTTAGGAGACTCGCGTGCTGGCACGGGTTTAGTTTGGGGCCACACAGCTTGGGGCCTGGGGCGGACTGTCCGGCTCTTTTCCTGGACCCCGGCCTGTGAGGTGTGGGTCACGGGGCCCCGTCCACTCCCAGTATTAGTGCGACTTGGTGCTCCCCAGACCGAGCTGCCCGGAGCAGGACCGGGGAGGACCTGACTCTTCCCGTGAGGCTTTGCTTAGTTTTGGGCAGTTCTTTTCCCGTAATTTAGGGACGTTTTAGTGATCGCCAGTGACCACAAGTGATGGGTTCTTGTGGTCAGTCCCGCCTGGGGGGCAGGCCTCATAGAGGGGCGGCTCCCCACTGAGTGCCGAGTGCAGAGGCCCGTCGGATCCGCCCCCGGCTGGTCCCTTCCACAGAGCAGGAGGCTGGTGTTTGGACGGGACCCCCTCACCCGTGGCTGCGCATCCTCCTCAAAGAGCCGGCAGAGGCTCTGTGCTCCCAGGGGAGCGGGTCCCCTCCCCACAGCAGTCCTCCTACAGCTCACCCCTCCTCACCCTGCCCACCCCACGCTGCCCACCCCTCCCGCCAGTGACAAACCCTGGGCACTTCACTGCCATCTGCTGAGCAGTCACGTCCCAGTAAATGTGCTAATCCACTGCGCCCAAGGCTGGCCCCTAGAGCTCCTATCCCACACGCCCTCTAACCAGCTCCCCCTCTTCCGCACCCCAACCTATGCCCCTGAGAGGCAGGGACGCACCAGGCACGTGCCTCCTGCCTGTCCCCCCCCCCCCCCAGCCCTGCCTCTGGCCGATGCGAGGTCCCCGGAGCGTGTCTGTGTGGTGGCCACACCGTCACTCAGACCCAGGGCGGTCCCCCCTCTCCCCCTCCAAGGCGTGATCCTTAAACCGCTGACCCCGCCGGCAGGATTGCTCCTGACCCCACCGGCTCTCGTCTCGTTCTGTCTGCGACCACCTGTCTCCTGCCAGAGTACTACAACCTCTCTCTTCTCTCTCTTCCCTCCATGTCTCTGCCCTCCCCTCCTTTTCAGTTTCTATTTTTGTTCTTATTTTTCTCCTTAGCGTTCATTCTGTGGTCATAGCTCGCCTGGGCACCCTGACGTGGTGAGTATGTCGTGGCCCAGAGTTTCCGGGCGAGGGTCCCGGGAGGTGCCCGCAGCCTAGGACCCTCAGCCCCGGCGGGGACCAGGGTTCAGAGGGGCCTGCGATCGTCAGAGGGCACAGGGCGTTGGCCTTTCTTGAGAAAGAAGGAGGGCAAGGACCCCGCACCCACAGAGCGGAGGGCTGTGTGCGCCCCAGATGCCTTGCGGCTCCGTTTCCCGTGTCCGGGGCACGCGCGCTGACAGAGCACTGTTAGGTCTTTTGTCCTCTCCCCGTGGTATCGGGTACGAGCTTGGGTCCCGCTGGAGACCCAGCCAGAGAGGCCAGCTTCCCTGACGCGCTGGCTCGTTCACGCCCCCATCAGGCTAAGCTGTGCGCCATCTTGCAGCTCTCACACCCGGGCCACACGTGGAGGCCGGCCACCGCCTCCTCCCGAGACAAGAGGAGAGGACACGTCTGTGTGTGTCCGAGGCCCCGCCCTTTATAGGATGCCCGTGAGGACCTTCCCCGGGAGGTGGTGGGCCTTGCCCCCGGGCCCCATCCTGCAGCCTCTGCCCGTCGCTGAGCCGCCGTCCTGACGTGTCCTTGTCTGTTGTTCCAGCCCCCAGAGGAGCTGGACCCCGTCCCTCCGGCTGGACTGCACAGCAGCGGGCGCCTGGGTGGCACATTGAGGCGACCCATGCCATCCCTGCGTGCCCAGGAGGCTCTGGTCTGTGCGGACGCCCTCCCGGGGAGGCAGCGGCCGAGCGGGGGGCTCCAGCTGCTCTGAGCGGGCGGCTGTCCGCCCTGACGAGCCGGAGTGAGAACTGGTTTCCTGACGGGCTCCGCGGAAGAGCTTGGTCCTGGCTGCTGGACCCTGGGGCCCCTCCTTGGGACGCAGCACCCCCAGTTCCCGTTCCGGGGACGTGAATCCCCTGCTGTGCAGGTGCCAAGGGCGTGTCCCCGAGCCGGCACCCCACCCCTCCTGGTTCCCACAGCGGCTGGTACCTGGTCTCCGAGGAGGATTCTCAGAAAAACGCAGCTGCCCTACAGAAAGACAGAGTCCGGCTGTGGCCGCGACGGTGACCTGTGTTCACTGCGTTCCAGACGTCCCGAGGGCGGTCTCCCTGGGCCGCCACCGCTGGGCTGCGCTGACGCTGCGACTTGCTCACTGGGGTCCCTGCACTGACTGATGGACACGTCACGATGCCCGCCCTTGTTTGTGGGCACAGATGGGGCCGCGGCTGCCACACTGTTCCACGCCATCACCGCGGCCTCCTCACCGCCGGAGACGTGAAGGCTGGGGCTGGTGGGACTGAGCATGATGACGGCAGTGGACGACACAGCGGCCCCCTGGACAGGGCTCTGACCTCCTCAGAGATCCAGCGGCCACCTCCAGCAGCAGCCCAGACCCCATGGAGGCCTGGGCGCTGGTCTCCGCCCGCCCAAGGCCTGCAGGCCACAGGGAGCTGAGTGGGGTTGAAGCTGCCCTGTCCAGAACTCTGCCCTTTGAACTCTGCGAAGGACGGCGGGGCACCTGGGAAGGTGAGGAGGGAGCTGGACGCCGAGGTGGCGAGCAGGTAAGGACGTGTCCCCACACGTCCATGGGGACAGCGCTTCCCTCCCGTCTGCTTGGGGCCTTTGGGGTGGGGGTGGGGGTGATGACATCTGTTTGGCCACAGGATTCCACCTTATCTGATCCTGCTCAGTCCAGTGCAGCCGCTTTTACATGTGGGTCAGTTTGCTGGGACACTCCTCTGTGTCTATATGGGTGGGTGGGCCGGGTGGGGGTGGCCCACTGCCCATTACTGCCCCTGGACCAGGTCTGATCCCCAGAGGGTGTCCATGTGTGGGCTCCTCACTGTGTCCTCCATGAGCTGACCCCCTGTGGGCCTCCTCAGCCCAGACCCAGGACACCCCCAGGCCAGCCAAGGCCTCCCGGAACCCCTGTGAACGTGCAGGGACTGTCCCTGAGCTCTGAGCATGGCCTCATCTCTGCTCTGCAGGGGGGAGCTTGTGAAAGGCGCCCCACATCTGCTCCAGCCCCACTGGATCTTAGCTTGTCCTGCCCCGCCCCCCCATCTTGCTGGCTTGAGGGGTCCCTGCTGGTCTGAGAGGCCACTGCAGCTTCTGTGCCTCCCCCTCTCCGGTCCTTGTCACCGAGTTCTCTCCACCTTTGCCGTGTTGGTGGGCAGAACTGCCTAGTCCTGACCCTGGCTCAGGCCGCCCCGGGGGGGAGGAGCCCCTCAGTGATTTGTTCTTTCTTCTTTAAAAAAAAAAATATTTTATTGATTTTTTTACAGAGAGGGATACAGAGTTAGATACATCGATGAGAGAGAATCATCAATCAGCTGCCTCCTGCACACCCCCTACTGGGGATGTGCCCACAACCAAGGTACATGCCCTTGACTGGAATCGAACCTGAGACCTTTCAGTCCGCAGGCCGACGCTCTATCCGCTGAGCCAAACCGGTTTCGGCAATTTGTTCTTTCTAACATCTGTGGACGCGGTGACTTCCAAGCACAGGACCCTGCCCGTCGCTGCCCTCCCCTGAGAGGTCACTGCCGTCCCAGGCCCGGGCAGCGCCCTGTGCAGCTTTGTCGCAGACACACATGTTCCTAAAGGTGTAGTCGCGCTGTCTCGTCAGTCTTGACGAAGAGCAGAGAGGTGCTGTGCGCGTCTCCCGGCCGTGCTTCCTGCCCATGATATCGTGGCGCCCAGACTCACCGTATTGTGTCTGCGTGGCGTGGGCTTCCCTCCCTCTGACGGACACTCGGGTTTGCTCATGTGAACGGTGCTTCTGGAACATTCTTGTAAAGTCTGTGAGCGTGAGGGGCAGGGGCTGCTTCTGGGCGTGTGTCCGCCTGGGAGCCAAAACCGGACACGATGCCCAGCCTCCCAGAGACTGTGAACGGAGGCTTTCCCCGTTCGTGTTGCAATTTGCCGTCGCTCTTTGTTTAGAATCCTCCTGCCTTAGGAACGGCAAAGCTTTCCTCTAATGTCCCTGCGAGATGTGCAGAGTCGCAGGCAGAAATGGAGGCGTCCCCTCCCCCTCACCGCTCTGCTGTCTAGCCCAGTCTCTCGGCCGCAGCTCAGGCCACAGCTCCCCGCCGGCGGCAGCTGCCTGGTGATGGAAACGCAGCCATCTTGATGGAAGCGATAATGGGTCTTTTTAGAGGCACCGCCATGGGGCCATTATCAGAGAGGTCAGTGTCAGAAAAGACAGCTGGACATGCCCCCGTAGGGCTGTGAGAGCTGCTGCCTGCCACCCAGACAGGAAACAGGACAGGCACTGGTGGGGAGCAGGCAGAGTGCGCCCGCGTGACGTGTGTGTGTGTGTGTGTGTGTGTGTGTGTGTGGTCAGGCAGAGGCCTGGCAGCCTGGGCAGTCGGATTCTGTGCCCACACTGGCAGGGGACTGTGCAGTCCATGTCTATGCATGGTACACAGATAAGATCAGCCGCCTTCTCTGTTGGAGGGACACGGCTGACCTGGCTCCTACACACCCTTCGGGCCATTACCTGGAGGTAGTGACCTGGTGAGCCCTGGGCTGACGTGGACTCGGTGGGATCCTGTGTGCTCAGATGGTTGGAAGGCAGAGAACGCACCTCCGACCTGAAGGTGCTCGTCCCCCGTGCCAGCAGCGCCGTTTCCCCACAGCTGATCTCGGCGGGAACTCCCAGCACAAACACAGACGCAGGCCTGCTCCTCCGGCTCTATTTTGACAGGAATCAGAATGCTGTTTCCTGATCCATATGTATGAGTCCGTTTGCACGTGGGACCGACGGGCGTTCTGCTTCCGCAGCTCTTAATGAGGTTCTGACGTGCCCGTGTCTGCGGGCCGGGGCCCACTTCAAAACAGCAGGCTGCCAGCACCCCCCGGTCCCTCCTCTGCTCATTCTGGCGCCGTGACATGGAGCCGGCCATGGCTTTGGTTATCCGCCTGTGCTTCCTCGCCTTTCCTCAGTGCAGGCCAATGTGGACACGATGCCATAACCGCACTCTCCTAAATGTAGCAAGGTTATTTGATTGTTGTGGCGGCCGTCCCTACCAGGACACCACCCCATCGCCGGGCAGTTGCCAGTCCAGGGCGCTCTCCTTCGGGGACTGTGGGCTGACTTAGAAATTAGGCTAAGAAACCAAAACAAAAAAACCCACAAACCCTCTCGTTCTCTCCTGGACCAGAAACCTGTGGAGTTTCTAAAACCTGAGACCCTGGGGTTTCTCCTCTGACCCCTCCCTCATCCCGCTCTTACTCCTGCCGCTCCAGGAGCCGATCCTGGCCTGGCCTCCTTGTTAGAAGGCCTTTCCTAACTTGTTCCAGACATCACAAAGGTAAAAGACGAGAAGGGGTTGCCGCCTAACACAGCCCCTTTCTAAGTGATAATGAGAAGATGGGGTAGGAACGTGGGCAGCTGCCCCAGGCGATGTGGGAAGGTCTAGGCCACTCTGCACGTGGCTTCGTGCGTGGAACCCACGGACCCGCCTTTGTGGCCCCATGACCTTCAGGAGCGCTGGTCTGCATCGCTTGGGCAGGGGCTCAGATGTGGCACCGTGGCCCCTGGAACTTTCTCAGGCCTTCCCCTGAGTGCCTTGGATGGCTCACGCTAAAATAAAGCTTTTGTCTTCCCTCTTTTTCAGAGAAAACAGCACACGTGGAAGCCAGGGTTAGTGTGATTTCCCTTCCCGCCAAGGGCCCGGTCCGCAGCCCAGGAACGCCGCCCAGCACCGGGATGCAGCCCAATATCCAGCTTTTCTTCCGGGGGCCTCGCCCCTGGATGGACTAAGGTTGTTGCTCTCGGTGCTAAAGAAGTTGCAAGGGGTGTGTGTGCGTGCGCGTGCACACATTGTGTGTGTGTGTGTGTGTGTGTGTGCGTGCGCGTGTGCATGTGTGCGCACGTGTGTTTGTGTGCACGTGCACACACTTGCTCCACCAGACCACCATGCACAGGAGTTTAGCCCTCAGGGCACTTAGAAGTGGCCACACCGGGCAGTTAGCTGTGCAGCCAGGGGAGAACAGAGCTCACAGTGTTGCATAAAGGAACACAAACCGCATCACCGAGCGGCGGGAGGGAGGGTGGCCGCGTTGTCTGAAGTGTAGGTTCGGTTTACATTATGTTGGAACAAATGCTCAGCTCTGGTGGGGACGACAGCGGCAGCCGATTCCCTGGGCTGGAGTGGGGAGACACTGACAGGGTCAGACAGATGTGCTTCCTGGGGGCGGGCAGCACACTGTTCAGCACATCTGTGAGAAGGGCTCATCCTTTGCTGTCACTAAGGCCATGCTGACTTAGCATTCACCGGGATAGGACCTGGGCCAGTTCATGATGACTGTACCAGCATTGGCTGTGCTCAGAACCGAATGGCAGCAATAGCCTGGCATTAGTGAAAGGCCCAAGGACTGATGGGTGAACAGATGGAAGGGTGAGGGTGTGTGTGACCTGGGCACCAGGGGACACCACAGAAGTCCACGCACTCCTCTTGTGGGGTCCCCCCAGTGCGAACCTGCACAGGAGCAGCAGTCATGCGGGTGGCCATTCAGGATCTGAAGATCCGCATTTGAAATCCAAAGTCACATCCCTGTCTCCTCGGACTGTTCTGGCTTTGCATGTTGTCCACACGTCTGGAGTTCTTCATGGGCCAACCCACCCACCCCGACACGTTTAATCACAGCTTATACTTTTAAAAAGGGCACACTGTTCGGGAGAGAGAAGCACGTGCGTATGCACCGATGCATACAAAGTTGTTACACGTGAAATGTGTGTCCATAGGAGAGGGAAATGGCTCAGTGAATGTCTCAAAAAATATTCCAGGCACCAGAGCACATTCGCATCCCTGCCGTCTTCTGAAAGCACACGCAATGCCCGTTTTCCTCCTTCGACAGCATTGCTTTCGGTTCTGTGTCCGAGGCGCCCCCTTTCATCTCATTACAAAAGCCAGCGTTTCAGGACTGGGCTTTGCCCACACGGCAAAATACGAGCATTTGCCACTGATTCTTGCTGGTCCAGCAAGCATCTGGAGAATTCAAGTACTTTAAAGAAGGTGCGTTTTCTAAATCCTAGAGTGTACCTTTTATTCAAGACCAGTGAGCTCTTCCAAAGGGGCAGTCTGTGTGGAAATGCATCGCTCCCCAGTGGACCAAGAGGGGACCCTGAAACCTTGCCAGAAACGCTGACTGAGTAACCAAGATGTCAACATGTATGCAGCACCATAGCTCTCACGTAGCACTGTGTGCACACCCCAGAACAGCGCACCGCTTCGCTTGTCTAGACCAGAGGCCCACGTGAATGCAGGGGGGGACCCCACAAGAGGAGTGCGTGGACTTCTGTGGTGTCCCCTGGTTCCTTGCTGACACGGAGGTGTGTGCACCTTGGTCTGGAGGGACCGCAAGCTTCGGGACACCCTGCGTGCCTTACACGGCCCCGGAGGTCAGGAAGGAGGGTGTGTGGGAGTGGGTTTGAAGCTCTGTCACTTTCACCTGCTTTTGCCGTCGTCAAAACCTTAAGATGGGCTGTGTGTTTTAACACAGCAACGGACTTACGTTTAGGCTCAGGAAATCAAGTTGTACATATATGTATCAAATCCTATATTTGTTTACTGTCTATTTTTTAAAAGCTTGACTGTACATTTATGCAAAAACGAATTGAGCACCTGTCTCCTCCCGGCAACATGCCAGCCCAGTATTTACGTCCCCGAAAACCTCCTCAGTAACACATTCTACACGTGTGATCTGTTCCGTGCTAGCCGGTATCCACAGGCCCAACGTAGGTTTGTATGGCGATCAACCACAAACATTTTGCACATATTTTTGTACGGTGATTCCTACGATGTATATCAGAGAAGTTTTTACTCATTTGTAATTTATTGTACAGTTTTAATAAACATTGTTATAAATCTTAGAATAGCAATGTTCTCCTCCTCAGAAGGTATTAAAGTCTGGCTATGTTAGCCACTCCTGTGTTCTGCGTGCATTCTGAAGGATAATATCTCTTTCCACACCAAGAAGGGGAGGGCCAGCAGGCATCTCGTAGTGGGCTCCTCTGAAGTCATGGAGCATCTCCTGGAAGGACAGGCTCTGGAGTCAGGGGCACCTGGCAGCACCTGCTGAGGTCAGCCGTTTGTCAAATGAGACAGGAGAGAACGTTCAGATGGCGTGGAGAAGTGGGAGAATTCCTGTGAGTGAGTCAGGACACCTGGCAGCAGGTTTGCATTGCGGGCCATCGCACACAGGTGAGGAGGGGGCCCTGTATTGGTCACTTTGGGGAGTGGGAACCAAGGGGGGAGGGGATGGGAGGGAGCTGACTTAGCTCTGCCCACGCTATGCCCTGCAGGAACTCAGTCAAGCCCTCCAGTGTCCTGCAGTGGCTCTCGTGTCCGAGTGTATGCTTTCAAATGCTGGCTGCACTGAAAAGGCAGTCTACAAGGCTCCACAGAGTGGCTGCATCACCCTGTGACCCTGGGCGAGCTGAGGGTACCCTCTCCTCAACACCTTGAACTTGGCTTTGAGAGCAGCCATGAGCAGATTCCCTGGGCTCATCCCCCCTGCCCTCCCCTTGGAAACGTTCGGAATCAGAGCCTCCCTGCCTGGCATAGGATCCCCCATGGGGGCCGGAAACACAGCTGGGGTTCTGATAGACCGTGGTCCGTGGATGGAGCAGGAGGTGGGAACCCATGCGCGCCCCAGGCTAACAGTCAAACTCCACTGGGCCCCAGGCACGCATTCAGCACTTCAAGCATGGACAGCGCCAGCTCCGCAGGTAGGGGTGGATTAGGGGCTGCGTGGTGGGGTGGGATGGGGCGGGAGGCAGGGTGAGCACTAGGCCCAGGTCCTCCCAGTCCACACGCAGCACCCACATCCCTCATCAGGAGACTCTGGGACCGCCGTCCCTTCCCGGCTCCCGCCAGGGCCGCAAGCCGGCTGCGGGAGCTCACGGAGCCTCTGCCGGTGCCTGGGCGCAGGCAGCCCCTGGTCCCCAAGTTTGGCCGGGCCTTCCACGGCCTGGAGGATGCCTTTGAGAACAAGATGCTGCAGCTGGAAGCGCTAGGTGGCGGCCGCCGAGCCCTGGAGCTGGAGAGCCCTACAGAGACCACACGGTGACTCGGTGACTCGGAGGGACCGGAGAGCCAGGAGGAGGTGGTCGGGAGGCAGGCAGAGGCCGCGGGCGGCGGGGCCAGTGTGAGGGGACGTGGGCCCAGACACCTAGGGCCGCATACCCACGTTGGGAGGCTGCCGGGCGTGGGCCCAGAGCGCACCCTCTTCCCCTCACCTTCAGCTCCTCCCGGGAGGACTTGAGGCTGGAGGCCTGGCCTCTCTCTACCTGACTGGCCTTCTCTGGTTTGCGTTTCCCTCCCTCCCTCTCCACCCCAGCCCCTCCGGGCCTCGGCGTCTCGCACCCCGGTGGGTCCTGGGCTCTGGGTAGCTGTCTGTTTCTCCGTGTGTCTCTCAGTCTCGCTGTCTCTTTCCGTCTTGTCGTGTCCCTGTGTCTCTCCAACATGCCCACCCCCCCCCACCCCCCGCCCCTGAATTTCGTGCGCTGGCTCTGCGGCCGGAGTGTTCTGAGCCTGGTCTGGAGATCCGGTTCCAGCCCTGTGGCCTTGGGCGCCTCAGGTCACCAGGGAGCTGGCCGCCGGACCTTGGCTGTCCTGGCAAGACATGGACTGACCTCTGCCACCAACTTGGGCAGGGGTGGGGGATGGGAAGGTGGGGGGTGGGGCAGACTTCATACACGGACCTGCATCTGTTGCAATCATGTCCCCTCTGCACCCAGCGCGTCCGCTGGTCCTGAGCTCAGCGCCGGGGCCTGGGGTCGGCGGTTGGGGGACAAGAGGGAGGAACCTGAGCCCGGAGGGGGCGGGGCTGGATGGGCCGCGGGGCGGGGCGGGGCCTGGCTGTGGGCGGGGCCAGGGGCTGAGCTGCGCGGCCGGGCTGGCTCCCACTCCGACACCGGGCGCCCCCACCCCTGTGCGGCCCGCACCTGCCCCGCCCGGCGCTAGCGGCCCCAGCCCGGCACCCCCGCCGGCCCCGCTCCAGGAGGAGGATGTCCTTCCAGGGCAAGAAGAGCATCCCCCGGATCACGGTGAGCCTCCGCCCGCGCCTCCGCCGCCGCCTGGCGGGGCTCGGCCTCCTGGCCTCCTGGCCGGTGCACCTTCCCGCCGGCCAGGCCCCTGGCTCCCGGGGCCCAGCCCCCGCGCCGGGCCCACCCCCTGCCCGGGCCGGGGCCGGGGACTCCAAGCGCCGGGCGCCCAGGCCCAGGCCCCGCCGCTTCCCGGATCTCTGCGCCCGGGGCCGAGGGGCTGCTTTCCTCGGTCCCCGCCGAGGCCCCGCCGGGCGAGGCGGCGGTTTCGGCTTCGGAATTGGCGGGTGGACGCGGCCTTTGTTGGCGCCGCCGGCCCCGGGCGCAGAGATGCGCGGAGATGCGGCCTGCGTGCCTAGGCCAGTCCCCCCTTCCAGCCCCCCCAGACCTTCCTGCCCCCCTAGACCCTCCCGCGCCCGAGCTCTGGTTCCCAGACAAAGCGGCTCAGCCTCTCTGGGCCCAGAGCCCTGGCCCAAACCCCTCAAGGTTCCGGGGTTCGGAGACACCGAGGAAAGCGAGCTCATTAGCTGCTGAGCGGCACCCCAACCCCGGGGAGAAGAGACCCCCCCAGACATCACATCCTGCGGTGCAGGAGGTCAGCCCTCCACTCCTGGCTGCCCAGAGACAAAGCCACCGCTGCGAGGGAGGGGGAGCGGGGGAGAGGGAGGAAGGGAGGAGGGGAGGGGGGGATGGAGGGGGGGAGAAAGAAGGGAGGGAGGCAGAGTGGCAGGCACCTGGGCCCCAGCTGGACAGTGGCTGCCCAAGGGCCCTAGGACTTGAGCAGTTTCAGAGTTTCGGACCCAACTCTGGACTTGGCCTCAGTGGGAGGGTGGCGGGGTCTCATTTCCTGAGATACTAGGGGGAAGGAGCCCTCACCTCTGAACCAGCAGGAAGGTTCCTGCCTGTGGCTGGTTGGCTGGGGAGGAGGGGGCGAGGGGAGAGGGATGGGGGGTGGTGAGGGAGGGGCAGGAGGACCCCTCCCTCCACCCCCATCCTGAGCATGGCTGCCCATCGCACCTGCTTGGTTCCAAACCCAGTCATTTCCCGAAAGCCGCGTGTGGGGTGTGGGGTGTGGGGTGTGGGGTAAGAGGGACCCAGAGCACAAGTCTCTTCCTCACTGGGGGAGGGTGATGTTTGGGTTTCACACCACTTTCCAAAGCATGGACTGTTAGAAAGTGTGTTCCAGCTATTAAGATGGAAGATCACTCTTAGCTCGGGGCAGCCTTTCAGAGACTAGGCTGCTGGCTCTACTTTAACCTGTTAGGTACAAGCAAGAATAGTAGGTGTCAATAAGAAGAGAGTAAGTAATACCGCTCTTAAGTAATGTGTTATTTAATGGTAGGTCCCAGCGTTCCCACTGACCACACAGCCATGGCTGGTCCTCTCGGCATCAGGCTGACGGTGTGTAAGGGGCCAGAGGTGGGCACCGGGCACCGGGTCAGGCCTGCCATGAAGTGCGCAACTTTCCCACGGGGCCACTCATAGGGAGGCTGGAGGAAAGTGGTGCACACTCAGACCCTCATCTGCATCAGTCTACACTCGGCTCTCCGATATTCTCCCCGAGGCCGGACCATCACCCCGGCGGCCACCACGCCACACTCTCTCCCAGCATTGGGCAGGGGGAGGCGTGCTTAGAAGGGCTTGTGGCTGCTGAACAATGGACCAGCCCCCGCCCGTGCCCCAGCTCTGCGCTGTGGGCGGAGCCACGGAGAGCGGGCCCTGCTCCCTGACACTCAGTTCAGCCACGTGGGATGCCTCCAGGCAGCACCGGCACCGATGGTCACCCCGATGCCTTCCTGGCCCTTCACCCCAGTGGCTTCTCCATCAGCAGAAGTCCCACTTCTGGGGTCCATTTCTCATCCTGGTCCAAGGCCCCCCTCTCACCTGGACAACCTCCTAGCCACCCAAGTGACGGTCCTGTCTCCATCATTAGACGCCAGGTTCCACGTTCTGTGCAGAGCCAGCGTGACCTCTTGCAAATGTCCCCTCCATGCTCAAATCCTGCTGAGGGCCACCCCGCCTCTCCCCTCCCTCAGGAGTCTCCAGCCCCCAGGCTCCGCTTGGGTTTACATTAACTCAAACTCGTTCCAGCTGCAGGGCCTTGGCCTGGGCTGGGCTGCCTCCCTCCCGCTTCAGCCCCTCAGACAGGCCTCTCCTCCCAGAAGCAGCCCTGTCTCCTCCCCCACCATCCATCATGCCCTCCTCTTTGTCTCCTTGTGTTTGTCACAGTCTGATGGCCTTGCCTGTGATTTCACCGAGGCCATGGGGGGAGGGGAAGGGACGGAAAAAGGGGGACAGACCTTCCGGGCTGGCGCGGACATGGTGGGACTTTGCTCACCTCTGTCCCAACCTGGGTATTGAGTTAGATGGGAAACTTGAAGATGTAAATAGAACCCCTTTCATTGCAACACTCACGCTCACTAACGTGGGCTTTTTGTTGACACCGTGAGAAGCCAGTTCCCCTGTTCATCCTTTGCCTTTGGGAGGAGAGCAGGCTGTCCACCAGCGGGGTGCAGAGGGGAGGCTGAGTGAGGGCCTGTGTGTGTGTGTGTGTGTGTGGGGGGGTGCTTTGCAGAGTAGGAGGGGGCTGGGTGGGTGCAGGGCTCTAAGGAATGGGTGGGGGGTACCTCCGACTGCAGCGGCCTCTGCCCTATTCTTTCGGGTGGTAGATGCTGCTGGCTTTCCTGCTGGGTTTTACGTGCACAGATTGTGCGCAAATGTTTCCGCGGCAAATCCAGAGAGAGAGGTTGTACTAACCATGGTGGGTAACTCGGTTTGAATAAAATGTATTCATTTTGTTTGTTTATTTGTTTGTTTGCTATAGAGCGATCGCCTTCTGATCAAAGGTGGGAAGGTGGTGAACGATGACCAGTCCTTTTACGCTGATTTGTATGTGGAGGACGGTGTGATAAAGTAAGTTTCTGCCAGGCGTGCCTTGACAGCCACAGAGCGCCCTGATTGTGCGTGACCCAGGACGCGCTGTCTTGTGAAACCACATCAGTGTGTTTTCTATTCCGAAACCTCTTCCCCTGCAAGCAGCCCTAGCCCTTGAGTAACTTATCTCACCGTAAGGTCTCGGAAAACAGGACTATGGCATCCACGTTTCTTTTTTTTTAAATATATTTTTATTGATTTTTTTACAGAGAGGAAGGGAGAGAGATAGAGAGTTAGAAACGTCGATGAGAGAGAAACACCGACCAGCTGCCTCTTGCACACCCCCTACCAGGGATGTGCCCGCAACCAAGGTACATGCTCTTGACCGGAATCGAACCCGGGACCTTTCAGTCCACAGGCTGACGCTCTATCCACTGAGCCAAACCGGTTTTGACGCATCCACGTTTCTTGCACCATCACAGCCTCGGTACGATTCGAGGCTCACAGCAGGTGCTTAATAAGTACGTACTGACCATTAGCTTCTCTGCTTCTGTGTAAGCATCTCCAGCCACTAGGGCAAGTGGACGTCTCAGTGGCCACCACAAGGGCCGTGCTGAGCACATGGGGCTAGATCTCCACGCCAGCTGTGCTGAGGCACATCTCTGCTCTTACAGTCTCTGGAGTTTGGCCGTGTGGCCCTCTTCCTCGGGACAGGAGCCCAGGCTCACGTGTCCAGCTCCACCGCCTTGTCAGGCAGCCCAGGCACGCTCTGACCTGGGCCCTTTCTGACCGGCGGCATCTCTCTGTGCTGCTTTCAGACAAATTGGAGAAAACCTCATCGTCCCTGGGGGCATCCGCACCATCGATGCCCACGGCCTGCTGGTCCTTCCCGGAGGGGTGGACGTCCACACGAGGCTGCAGGTGCCTGCCCTGGGCATGGCCCCGGCTGACGACTTCGGCCAGGGCACCAAGGCCGCCCTCGCGGGAGGGACCACCATGATACGTGAGTGTCCCCGGTTCGGGCAGCGTCCGAGCGCCACCCCGGTGCTCTGGCCGGGTGTGTGTGTGTGTGTTTCAGGAAGCGTCTTGCGCGCTGGGTTTTTTCTCAGTCCCGTTTGTCCTCTCTCATATCCTGATCTGCAAAGCCCTGGGGCGCCTTCCCTCATCCTGTCTGTTTCTCCTGCTGGTCATCCTGGCAGGCCAGCTCCGCGGAGCTCCTCAGAGTCCGTGGGAGCACCTGGATGAGTGCCCAGTTATTTGTTATTTCCTGGGAAGCAGGCGGCTGGCCGAGGACCGGGTTTAGGAAACTCGGATGCTTTGGACAAGCGAGGGGTTGAGTCACCTGAAATGTCAGATGGGTTTGCGCGTCAACCTCACCCTGCAAGCTCCTGCCTGTGTCAAGAAGAATTGAAAACAGGTGCTGTGTCTTTAGGAAAAAGGACAACAAAAACGTACTCTTTCTTAAAAAAAAAAATTATTGATTTCAGAGAGGAAGGGAGAGGGAGAGGTAGATAGAAACATCAATGATAAGAGAAAACCACTGATCGGCCGTCTCCTGCATGCCCCCTACTGGGGACCAAGCCTGCAACCTGGCATGTGCCCTTGGCTGGAATCGAACCTGGGACTCTTCAGTCCTCAGGCCGATGCTCTATTTACTGAGCCAAACCAGCAAGGGCACTGTTACTCTCTTAGTGACCACCAGAAGTACGGTTTCTCTAAGCTGGCTCTGTGCCTGGCATGAGCACTGTCCTGGCGGGCTGCAGCTCATATGCTGTCCTCACAAAACCCTCTGAGCTCCTGTGCCAGCTGGTGTGGTCTTCCCGCTCTCGGCAAGCTCAGGAGCAGGCCCAGACAGCAGGCCCAGCCCCTCCTCTCGCAGCCTGAATGCTGAGGGCAGCTGGGCCTGCCATGCCGGGTCTCACAACCAGGTTGGCCCCTGGCTCCATCATGTTCAGCTGTGTGGCCTCAGGTAACAGCCGGCTTTTACTGGTCACAGTTGCCTGGTCTGTGAGGCAGGAGGAGGAGGAAGCGAGCACATAGGTGCTTTGTGGCGCCTGGTGCACGGGAAACGCTCTGTGACCACAGCCAGGGAAGGCCGCGCTGAGGACTGGGGGCTACGTCACAAGTGATAGCCACTGTCGGAACCATGGCTCAGCCAAGAAGTGGAAAACCCCGCGACGGTCCATCCCTCTTTTAGACGGACTCAGAAGACGGGTCGTTTCAGGCCATTGCTCATGCCGGTCACTGGTGGCCCCGGCCGTGGCTGACATCACCTGCCCACGCCAGTGCCAAGGCTGTGAGGTGTGGCTGAGAGGAGGGAGAGATGCTGTAGGCGCGGGGCTGGCTCTGCTGAGCCATCTGCTTCCTCCGCCTGCCAGCCCCAGCCCCAGCCCCAGCCCGGAGCGGTGCACGGCCCCCCGGCTGGGACAGGCAGCCAGTCCCGCAGGGTCCTGGCTTCTCCATCTGAGCTGTGGGAGCACAGGAGCCCCCATAAGGGCTGTGCTGGAGGGAGGCACAGCAGCTGCCAGGACCCCTGGGGCGGTGCCTTCCTGTTGGCCACCGCACTCCCAGCCCTTCCCTCGCCCAGGGGCGGCTGTGAGCAGGGTTTGGACCTTGGCGGTGAGGTTGGCAGGTGAGGGGGTGACAGTGCAGTGCGTGCCCTCCCAGCCTCCCCAGGGGATGGTGGGATGGGTGGCACTGGTGAAGGTCTGTGCCGCCTGGAAGACTCATGCAAGCCAGCCCCACGCCGTTGTCCTGGGCAGGCGTCCAGGTCCAGCACCGAGGACAGCGGCGCCCTCCCTTCCCCGCCTCTAGGTGCGCCTGTGCTGGAGGGTAAGGCCCCTGGCTGCCACTCAGGCTCTTGAGCTGTGAGGTGTGCTTCGGGGGGGGATGGGGGGGTCGAGGTGGGTTGTCTCTCGGCTCAGAGGGAGGCTGAGGCGATGGGTCGATGCCTCTCTGGACAGAACTGATGGGCAGTTTACAGCAGGGACAGCCCCTGTTAAGGTGCCCGTGGCATCTCCTGTGTTGTTCCTGATCTCTTGTTAACATGACCTCCTTGGAGGGCGAGGTCATTCCCGTTCCCGTGCTGGGGGCTCGGCTGACTGCACTGCCCCCACAGTGGACCACGTGTTCCCCGACGTGGGCGTGAGCCTGCTGGCAGCCTATGAGCAGTGGCGGGAGCGGGCGGACGCCGGGGCCTGCTGCGACTACTCCCTGCACGTGGACATCCCCCGCTGGCACGAGAGCATCAGGGAGGAGCTGGAGGCCCTGGTCAAGGACAAGGGTGAGTGCCGCAGGGCTGAGGGTGGCTGGCTGGCAGGCGGGCAGACAGGTGCCTGGGCGTCCCTGGTCTCGGTGGGAAGCCCCCGCCCCGGGCCGGCCCCTCCGTGCTGGGCTCTACATCGTCCGACCCCAGGGCAGGCGGCCAGGAGTTGGAGGAAGTTGGACAAGAGTCACTCGAGGGTCTGATCTACTCCCAGAGGATCCAGGCTAGGGTGCTCCGCCTCCCGGGCCTGAGGGACAAACCTTGTAACTGTCCTCGTTACTGGGGTCCCAGCTGTCACCACCGCTCCCTGGTCTCGTGGCCAGGGGTGGAGGAAACGTGGTATTTGTTTTGCTGGCAAGTTAAGACCCGGTTAGGAGGAGGAGGTGTTTGCACCCCCAGTGCTCTGTGCAGCCCTGCTGCTGATGGGCCAGTCCATCATCAAGGGTTAAGTATATTTGTTTTTTTTAATTTTTATTACATTTTTTAGTTTACTGATTTTTTTTAGAGAGAGAGGGGAAGGGAAAGAGAGAGAGAGACACGCACCGATGTGAAAGCAGAACATGGATCAGCTGCCTCTGCAGATGCCCCAATGGGGGATGAACCCGCAACCTGGGCGTGCACAGGGAATGGAACCTTCCACCTTTTGGTGCAAAGGATGACGTCCAACCAACTGAGCAAGGGTTAACTTTTTTATTAAAAGTCTTGAAGCTAAAGCCATTTCAAGGTTTCATAGTGGATTTGACAAAAACGAGACGGAGTTAGAGAGGGGGACGGGGCCCAGAGGGGCATTCGTGAGGGGTTTCTTCTGTGTTTGCTCCTGGGGAGCCTTGGCCCTGATCCCAGGGCTGAGCGGCAGGTCAGGGGTGCTGGCAGACTCTGTCCATCACCACTTGTCGGTAAGTGTGTGGCCTGGAGCCCCAGGGCTGCCGTGCCAGCTGGGGAGACGGCCATGGAGAGGCACCACCCCCCCCACCCCCCCCCCGGCGCCTCTGGGGATGGGGAGGCGGGGAGGCTGAGCGTCTCGCCCCTTCCTGCCTCCTCCAGGTGTGAATTCCTTCCTGGTCTTCATGGCGTACAAGGACAGGTGTCAGTGCACTGACGGCCAGGTAGGGGCCGGTGCCCGGAGGAGGGGCGAGCGGGCATGTCTCGGGCTGCTGCCGGGAGAGACACGGCCCCTTACGGCTCGGCGCCTCTCCTCGCAGATGTACGAGATCTTCAGCATCATCCGGGACCTGGGAGCCCTGGCCCAGGTGCACGCGGAGAACGGAGACATCGTGGAGGAGGTGCGGGCCGGGCCGCCTGGGCGAGGCGAGGGGTGAGGGCGAGGGGGACTCCTGGATGCCAGGATGCGAGCCTTTAATCCCACCAGCCCCGAGGGAGGGGATATTAAGCGTATTCAGTGAGTGGTTTGCCCAGGTCAGAGGTCAAGCAAGCAGGGAGTGAGGGGAACTTTTTGCTGCAACAGATTTTTCCACGGTCATCACACTTATCAAAAGTTCTTCAAACCAAATCGTTGCTTTGTTGGGGGTACTGAGACTGGGGGCTCGTGCCTCCCGGCCCCAGGGATGGAGGCCCCTCAGGGCGCTGGCTTTGTTTTCCTTCTGACCAGTGGGCGCCCAGGTGGGGCCAGAGCCTGTCCTTCAGTCACACCCCAGGTGGGGTCCAGCCCACCCGCCTTCCCCTCGGCCCAGGGGCTGTGAGGTGGGCGCCCACCACCCCTGCGCCCGGCACTTGATGTGTTTCTCCTCACGCCTTTGGTGGCCCCTCCGGTGCAGGTGCAGGTGCATCAGGGTACCTGGGAGGTTCAGGGGGGCCTCCTATAGGGCTCGGGGGGTCCGCCCACCCTGCCAGTACAGAGCCCCCAGTGCACACCCAGCTTGGCAGGCAAGCCTGTGGGGTCGTCTCGGACCCGACGCCAGGAGCCCTGTGACGTTGGGCGAGTCCCTTGCCCTCTCCAAGCCCCGTTCCGCCTGCTCTGAGTTCTCCGTGGTGGTGGTGCTGGGGGCCCAGAAGCAGCCTCAGCCAGTGTTGCCCCGGGGGGTGGCCCGCACACCCCGGCTGCGGCGCGGGCCCTGGCGGCCTGGGCGGGAACGTGGCGCCCGGTTGGTTTCCGTAGGAGCAGAAGCGGCTGCTGGAGCTCGGCATCACCGGCCCCGAGGGCCACGTGCTCAGCCACCCGGACGAGGTAGGCGCTGTGCCCGCCGCGGGCACCCTGGCACTGACTGTGCCCAGATGCCGCCTTCCTCTGGGGTGGGTCTGGGTCCATGGCCTGGGCAGGGCCGTGGCCACGCTGTCCTCACCTGTCCCCCGACCAGGCACATGGCCCCTGTGACCACTGGTCACCCCAGGCCCGGTACTCGAGGCTGAGAGGTGGCATGGTCAGGGCCTGGGGACTATGTGGGTCACCCTGATCCTGGGCACCGAGCCCCAAGCTGGCATCCTCACCCACCCACGGGTGCCCTCTCTGGGCCCAGTACCTGTGTGTGACAGTGGACATGCCCTGTGACCTTGAGCGAGTCCTTCCCAGGTGCCCCAGCATGGCCCTGGGGGTCAGCATGGCCCTGGGGGTCCCGGGGCCTGAGCACCCCTGTCCCCAGGTGGAGGCCGAGGCCGTGTACCGAGCCGTCACCATCGCCAAGCAGGCCAACTGCCCCCTGTACGTCACCAAGGTGATGAGCAAGGCTGCGGCTGACGTGGTGGCCCGAGCCAAGCGCAAGGGTGAGTCCCGGGCCTGGACCCCCAGGCTGGTGAGGGTCTGGGGGGTCAGGGGTCGTCTTCCCCATCCCCCGGGAACTTGGCTGGCTGTACAGAGGCTCAGGGTAGGGCAGGTACGACTGAGAAGCAGCCTGCCGCCCAGCCTGGCCCCCTCATTGAGGGGCCTCACGCCAGGGACTGCAGGGGTGGGCCGTGTGGCCTGGCGGGGAGCAGCAGCTGCTCACCAGGGGCCTAAAGGCAAACAGAGGGGCCTGTGGAGTCACAGGATCAGTATGTGATGGTGGACATGCCCTGTGACCTTGACTGGTCCCTTCCCAGGGGCCCCAGGATGGTCAGGGCTCCCCAGGGAAACGTGCTGTGAGGGTGAGAGGGAGCTGGTTTTAGCTGACCCCACCTGGAGCCCCACATTCCTGTTCGCTGGCACCTCCATGCATCCAGGAGCTGGGGTGCACCCTGAAAGCTGGGGTGCTCTGTGGGGCTCGCCCACAGAGCACCCCCACAGCTAGAGGCAGCGGGTAAATAAGAAAAACGTGTATCTGTCCGTTCAGACCAGCAGGGGGCAAGCAGCGAGTAGTAGATGAAGTCGCCTGCCCCCCTGCCTGCCCGGTGCCAGGTGCCCCAGAGGAGAGGGACAAGCTGTGCTGGGTCAGGAAACTGAGGGGCAGTGCAGTGCCCAGGCCTCCACCCTGCTTGGGTCCTGGGGGCATGCAGGCAGGGGGTGCCTCTCACGGGCCTCACTGCAGGGGCGGTCGTGTTTGGGGAGCCCCTCACCGCCAGCCTGGGCGCTGACGGCTCGCACTACTGGAGCAAGAACTGGGCAAAGGCCGCCGCCTTCGTCACTTCCCCGCCCATCAACCCGGACCCCACCACCGCAGACCACCTCACCTCCCTGCTGGCCAGGTAAGGAGAGGCTCGGGGTGGCCCAGGTGGGCCTGTGTGCACGGCTCCGCCTGCTGGCAGCTCCAGGCTCCCCCCACACAAACCCAGAGCACCCACCCTGAGTGCCCCGGACCCACCCCCACACGGAGGCGCAGCTCTGCCCGGCGCTGCCCACGGATAACCCCTGGCCCTGTGGGTGCGCTGGGCCACGTGGGGGCGAAGCCGAGCAGCCTTGGCTGGGTCAGGAGGGCCGGGCCCCTCGGGGCTCCCTGACTCGCTTGTCCTCAGCGGGGACCTCCAGGTGACGGGCAGCGCCCACTGCACCTTCACCACCGCCCAGAAGGCCGTCGGCAAAGACAACTTCACCCTCATCCCCGAGGGCACCAACGGCGTGGAGGAGCGCATGGCGGTGGTCTGGGAGAAGTGCGTGGTGAGTCCGGGCCTGGGCCGTGCACCCCGCCGGAGCCGGCCGCCCTGCATCCTCCTCAGAGTGGGGAGCACTTAGCCAGGAAGCACTGTGAGGAATGAGCCGGGCGTGGGCCCCAGCGTGTCCTTCTCCCGCCCCCACCCAGGGCTCCTCAGACATCCGTCTGGTCCCCCGGAGGGCCCTCCCCTCCGAGTCTCATGTCACATCTGCGGGAGCTGAGAGCGGTGGGGCCTTCCCAGGGGTGGTGTTCTCTGCGGTGCTGGTGGTCTCCCAGCATGCCTGCGATCCCAGACTCCCGCCTCACTCGGAAAGCTCTGCTGGGCATCCTGTGCCCTCCGCCCCCCAACCCCGGCTCTTCCCTGGACTGAGGCCAAGTCCCGGCTCCCCTCCCCGCCCTGCTTCCCCAGGCCTCCCGGCCACACGGGGAAACAGTGGTGTCACCACTGAGTGAGCCCGGGGACCAGGCTTGGGGCGCAGGAAGGGGGGAGAGCCCTGGCTGAGGTGGACGGATCAGCGCCCTGGGAGCGGGAGCGGGTGCTGCTCGCTGCCCTGGGGGGCGGGGCCTCGGGCCCACGAAGCCCCAGACCTCCCAGCTCCTCCTCTCGCCTCCCAGGCCTCGGGGAAAATGGACGAGAACGAGTTCGTGGCTGTGACCAGCACAAACGCAGCCAAAATCTTCAATTTCTACCCGAGGAAGGGGCGAGTGGCCGTGGGCTCCGATGCCGACCTGGTGATATGGAACCCCAAGGCCACGAAAATCATCTCTGCCAAGAGCCACAACCTGGTGAGCGAAGCCGGGTCCCCGAGTCAGGGTTAGGATCAGGGGGGGTCGGGGCCTGGCAGCCTTCCCGGGGCTCCAGAGCGGCCATGGGGCAGCTCTGCCACCTCAGCTGGCACGCCTGTCTCGAGATGGCTGCAGAGCGTCACGTGCCTGCCCACCTGGAGGGCGAGTCACCCAGGGCAAGCTCACCCGTGTGCTCTTTGTCCTAAGGAGAAATGGGGCTCAGAGGTGTGGCCAGTTCCTGCTGGTTCTGGCCCCGCTGAGTTGGCTGCCTGCCATCAGAGGTCAAGCACGGGTACACGGACCAGTCCTCCCCCCACCCCCCTCGCCCTCCCCGAGGCTGGCAGCCCGAGGGGTGTCCTGGGGCTGGTGCTGAACTCCCGCCCTGTCTCCCCAGAATGTGGAGTACAACATTTTCGAAGGCGTGGAGTGCCGGGGCGCCCCCTCGGCGGTCATCAGCCAGGGCCGGGTGGTCCTGGAGGACGGGCACCTGTACGTCACCCCGGGCGCCGGCCGCTTCATCCCCCGGAAGACCTTCCCGGACTTCGTCTACAAGCGGATCAAGGCGCGCAACAGGGTAAGGCCCGGGCCGGCGTGCACCGCGAGCGTTCTCGGACCTTCCACGCGCCCGGGCGGTTTCTGCTCCGGATCAGCCCCGACCCCCCGCTGCCCAGCAGGGCAGGCCTGCTCCGGGGGCGGTGGGTTCCAGGGGTGGCCCTGCGAGCGTTTATTTCCCAAGTGACGCGAGTCTGTGCAGAGCCGGGACAGAGGGAAATGGTCGTGCGTGGCACCTCCCCAAGCAAACTGCTGTGGACACAGAAGCAGGGCCTCCGGGGCAGAGGTGCACGCGGATCAGAGTAGGGCGTGGGCTTTCCACCGCGGCTCTTGTGAGCTCGGACGTCACGAGCACTTTTCCTTGTCTTTACCTTCATTTCCCATAACCCTGCGTCTGATGGCTGCACCAGGTATCGGCCTAGGTGGTTGCTGTATGCACACACCTGCTCACACATGAACACGCATGCACACAGGCACACTCAAAGGATGCTTGAGCTGATTGAGCTGCCTGGAGCCGTCCCCTGGGGAGGGGTGTGGTGTCTGCTCTCCCTCAGGCTGTCAGGGCCCGGAAGCTGCTCCCTGACCATAACAGGAATGAGTAGAGTGGCCAGGCTCTCGGCAGGAGCCCCTGCCCTCAGCCCCCTCACGCCTGGCTCCCTTGACCTGCAGCTGGCAGAGATTCACGGCGTGCCCCGAGGCCTCTACGATGGGCCGGTCCACGAGGTGATGGTGCCCGCCAAGCCCGGGGGTGGCTCCCAGGCCCGTGCGTCCTGCCCGGGCAAGATCTCAGTGACCCCCGTGCGGAACTTGCACCAGTCGGGGTTCAGCTTGTCTGGTGAGTTGAGCCTGTGTCTGTGGGTGAAGGCCATGGCCCTGTGAGGGGCCGGGGGAGTGAGGCCCACCTGGACGCCCCTTCCGCCCCAGGACCTGCCCTGGGGCTGTCGCCTCTGAGCCCAGGGCGAGCGAGGGGAGGGACGCCCAGCCTCTGCGGGACCCCAGTACCAGGTGGAGTCCAGCCCAGGCAGCCTCTGCCTCCTGCCGTGGTGTGTGAGGCACATGAGGAAGGGTCTTCAGAGACATGGCTGTGGTCAGGGACCTCCCAGCATGCTGTGCGACAGAACCTTCCAGAAGCACTGGGCCCAGGTTCCCCCTGCGAGCCAGAGCCAGAGCCCTCCCTTTCCAGCCCTTGGGTGGGGCTCACCTGCCCCTGATGACTGGTCTGGTGTTCCCTCTTGGGAAGGTGATGGCAATCCCTGCTCACCTCCTGGGGACACAGGGCAGGGAAGGTCCCCTTTGAAGTCTGTGTCATCTTAAAAGCTGGGGACAGGCCTCTCCTATCTCAGGGACTGTGGGCAGGGCAGTCTGAGAGGGACGGGGCAGGACTGGCTTCTGCTCCAGGCAGCCTTCCCAGAGGGTGGGCCTTGACCTCCAGGCCCCTGTCTGCTGTCAACCCTGGCCTAGCTGTCCTGTGCATCTGAGGCCTTAGTGACAGGAGCACCTGCCATCTGGGGGGCATCAGGGGCCCTCGGGGGCAGGGGGTGCTCTGCAATCCTGGCCTTTGCATGTGGCCATGCCTGCAACCTCTCCCCACGCCCCGCCCTTTCTGCAGGATCTCAGGCAGATGACCACATTGCCAGACGCACAGCCCAGAAGATCATGGCGCCCCCTGGTGGACGATCCAACATCACCTCGCTATCGTAGACTGCACTCCGTGCTCAGGGTGTGGGGCTTACTCTCCATGTTAGCTTTCCCTTTGTTGACCTGACTTTGAAAGGTGCTTGGTCTTCCCTTCCCCTCCCCAGACACTCTCCTTTTGGGGGTCCCAGGCCCTGTTATGAGGGCTCAATCTGGGGAGGTGCCACTGCCAGGGACAGCTCAGGTTGCCTGGGCTGGGTGCTAGGTGCCTCATGAAGGCAGGACTGTGGGAACCCCCGGGCCTCACAACACACACAGGCCAAGGGTTTGGGGTTTGCCCCCTGCTCGGCTCTGCCGTCTACCTCCCTGCGGAGCTGTCTGTGCCCAGGCTCCCGGGCCCCGGGCCCCGGTCCCCGGCTCGGCCTGTCACAGCACAAGAGCAGCGCCCGTGAGCTGAGCCCCGCCGGGCTGCTGTGACTTCAGGGACCTGCTGGGAGTGTTTCCCAGTCGAGTGGCTTCCAGCCGCGTTGTACACTCTTCCAAGGACCAACCTCGGCCTTCGTAGACGCCCATCGCCAGGGGAGTTAGGACCTTTAGCTAGGAGGCCCCGTCTTGTTGCCCACTGTGCGTCCAGTAGTGCGGTAGAGCCGCAGCTTAGTGCGGTGAGGACTCTGTAGCCAGGACTCTGCATGCCACCCGCCCGGCCGCAGCACTGCCACCAGTCCGATGGGCACTGGCTCAATTAAAGGCGTCTGGGTGGGAAGCTGCCCCGACTTCTCTGACTCCTGCAATATCCCCGCGTGAGTGGGTTGTGCGCCGCCACCCTCGCCCCCCATCCCGGACCCTCCTGCTAGCCCTAGCCTGGCATTGTGCCCGCTGTGAGGCTGGACCTCAGGACCACCCACAGGACACGCTGCTCAGCCTACGCTGGGAAGGGGCAGGGCTGGGCCTGAGTGGTGGGTGGGGATGGATTCCCTCAGGAAAGGGGGCCTGGGGACCTGCTCCTGAGCCCTGGCCTGTGGGTCAGGGACAGCCAGGGGACCAGAGGGTCAGAGGCAGACTGGGAGGCCCTCCACCCACATTCTGGCCAGATGGGCCCACGCTCAAGCAGAAGGTCGGGGGGCGGGGGGGACTGCGTGGCTGTGAGCAGATGCCTCCAGCAAGCTGCCAGGCCTGAGTGGGATGCCCCCACCACAGTCACTCAGTCTGTGCCCCCCCCCCCCCCAAGGAGCCCAGGTTCCAATCCAAACCTGAAGCCAGTCTCAGGTTGGGCCGGTCCCCGCCCCTCAGCCTCTTTCTCTTAAAAACGGTTCTAGTCCCGTGCCCACGTGAGGAAAGCTCCCTGTCTTCCTCCCCCCTCAGTGCCCGCCCCCCCAGCAGGATGGTCATGGCCATGGCCATGGGGAACATAAGCCGGGAGGTCAGGCTGGCCTGGGGCAGCCCCTGTCTGTCCTGGTCCCACCGAGTTTGGGGCTTCCTCTGGCAGAGTTTGGCCAGGCAGCCTCCCAGCTGCCTCCTGGGGCCCCACCGAGGCTGGCGCCCACTGCCCCACACCCCCTCCCCCGGGAGAGGCTGGGTGACATGGAGCCAGACACGCCTCCCTGTCGCCTACAAAGGGGACAGGCTTGCTGTCCCCCGGAATCTCAGAAGCTCACATACACTCATGTTTATTCAGAACCCAAACCTCCCCCGCCTTCTTGCCTCTGACATCACAGGTCTCCACCCAGAACTTTCTCTGGGGTCTGTCCCACCCACAGGGCAGCCTGCAGTGCCACCCACCCCTGGACCCTGGCTTCCCCAGCGGTGACTGGCCCCGAGCCTCGCCTGGGCACATCGGCTGTGCTGACAGCAACTCCCGTACCCCAGCGAGTGGGGTGGCAGGACCCTCTGCCCTGCCCACTCCCCCTGGCTCAGCCGGCTCCTCAGCATGGATGGCCGGGGTCCTTGTCCTTCCACAGCCCGGCCCACTGCCCAGCAGGCGCCACCTCAGAGCAGAGGGAGTGGGGTGGGGAGGGCTCTGCTTTCAGCAGGAGCTGCCCGACTCCTGGACAAATGTCCCTGAACAGCACGACCACTCAGCAGGCACAGGACATGGGAAATGCTGAATAGGTCTGTAATCCCCAGAGGTGAAAATATGCAGAAACAGCCCAGAACGTGCTGGAATAGTTTGTATTTATAAAACATCCTCATCTTCCCACCCATAGCCTCGTCCCCCCCCACCCCCCACGTACAAGAACCCTGGGCCCCTCCCACGCTCTGGGTAGCAAGCTCCGGTGGGGCAGCCGACGGCAGGCCAGGCCTCCGGGCCTATGGACAGTCGAGAGGTGGTGAGAGACGAAAGCGCCTGACCACCACGCGGCCCAGCCAGGGGTCGGGAGGCCACCAGGACCGCCATCACATAATCAGACTCCGGTGGCAGCGCACTCCTTGTCCACCACCGACCACACTGACAGCCTCTTGTCACCATGTCCCTCCGAGAGCCGATGGCAGCTCAGTGGTCAGGCCGTTTCCGTGGAAACAAACCGACCGGGACACGGCAGAGCCACCAGCCTGGGTCTGTGCTCGGACCAGCGGGCTGCTCAGTGGGAACGTTGAGCTTGGCCTGTCCCTCCGGTGCACTGAGTCCCAGTGCAGCCTGAGTGACCTCCCCGGGGCCAGCGGCTCCTAGCTGCTCCCCGCCGAGGGGCAGACGGAGCCGCACGTGGGCAGGGCGGGGCTCGCGTCCTCACCGTCCGCCAAGGCCTCGCCGTCCACATCCCCGGCCTCGGGAGCGGGCAGGGCCTCCCTGGTGGGGTCCTGGCTCCTCCTCAGCCTGGGAGGAAGCACAGGGAGGGGCTTTGTGCAGCCTCGCCGGCAGCCCAGGGACAGCTGGCCTGAGCCCTCCAGAACGTGTCCCTGCCTCAGGGGCCCCGGACACGCACCAGGTGTCCGGCGTGTCCTGGACAGGCTGGCCCAGCAGGGAGCTGGTGGCTTTGTGTGCGGGTCAGAGGCCTGGCGGGTTGCGGGCACTCGGCCCAACAGCACCTCTGACTATGGGCCCTGGGGCTGGGAGCAGCAGGGGTGGGGAGTCAGTTCACGTCCAGACAGAAGCTGAAAGGAGGCCCCGTTTAAGTGCAAGTCCTGGGGTGAGGGATTTTGGAGCAGGCTTTTCAAAGAGCCTGGACAAGTCCCCCTCTTACCCTGGCTCTGGCCTCCAGGGTGGTGGTCAGTGTCCTAAACCAGTGCCCAGCTGTCATCCTGGTCACCGAAGCAGGACAGAGCACCAACCCATCCTGCTTCCCTTCCTGGCCGGAGCTCAGAGCCACCTCCTCCAGGAAGCCCACCGTGCCTCGCCCTGCCACTCCTTCCCCTGGGCCCAGAGCACTGGGCTTTATCCCCTCACTGTGGAGGTGTCACAGCTATTCCTGGCCTGTTGTGTCTCCCTGCCAGCCAGCCATGACCTCTCTGTCCCCCAGTCCCGGATACAGTCAGGGTGAGCTCAGTGAGTGCGGGACTGACTGAGCGGAGGCAGTGGATGTGCGGGAGCCATGCAGGCAGGGGCCACAGCCCTTGTCTGAGAAGTCCACTGAGTGTCTCCCAGGAGCTTCTGCCACTGGCCCCAGTTCAGGACAAAGTTCTGGAGGAGCCCTCCCGCATGAGCCTGCACGTCCCCCCCCCCCCCAGGGCCAATGCTCAGACCCCCCAGGAGGATGGAGCCAAGACCCGGGTGTCCCATTTCCCCAATCTCCTCTTTGCCCCCATCACCACCTCCCTCCCCTCCACACACACTCACTTTTCTCTGTTAAAAATCACAAAGTCTTGCTGGATCGCATCGAGGCAGTCCTGAAGGTAGTCATTCTCCTGTTAGTCAGAACGAGTGCTGGGTGTCACCAGGTTATCCCCTCAGGTGGGAGCTCTTCCACCTGGCCTGCCTGGCTTTCGACCCCTCTGGCTTTTGTCCAAAGCCTGGACGACCCCCCGGCAGCAGAGCACCTGGTGTTCGCACCTCGCAGGCGACTCTTAGCCAGTAACCGAGGATTTCCTGTGCGGAATCCCAGCTCCTGCCTCAGGTGGATGTTGACATGGAATTCGGTGTCCATGTGACCAGACTGTGTGGGAAACTATACCTGGCGTGGCTCCCTTCCCTCCCCTCCCCACTTCCTCTGGGCCACTTCTCACTGGTGCACAAAGTCCCACCTCGGGGTCTGCTGTGAGGGGACCTGCCTGAGGCGGTCACCACAGGGCTGCCCGCCCTGAGAAGCAGTCTGAGGACAGGCCTTGAGTGGGGTCCCGCACTGGCCAGATCAGTGAGGAGCCATCGCTGGTGCCGCGGGGAGGGTGGGGTGGGAGGGTGCAGACAGCTCTGGCGTTGGGGGCAGGTGGGGAGGGAGCAGTCACATGGACAGGGGCCTGCTTGGCCATCGCTGGGCACTGGGGATACACGTGCCAGCGCCAGGCTCAGGTCACGGTGAGAGCAGCGGGATTCCAGAGCAGCCGGGCTGCCAGGCTGCGGAAGGTCCTGCACCAAAGCCGAGGCCCTGACAGGGAAGGCTCTGCGCTCAGTGGATACACCCGGGCGGGCCGGCTCAGTGGGTGCACGTGGGCACCCTGCTGCCCCTGCACAGGGGCCCTCCCCTGCTGGGGAGAGGTTCCCTCTATCCCCCAACGTGCCTGCACACAGGCTGGGCTGCAACCACGCAGAGGCCTGGAAAGTCAGTATTCGCCCCTCAGGATGTGCCTGTGCGTCTGCCTCCCCTCTGAGCCTCAGAACTACCCGTCTCCAGCAGCATGGCCGGAGGGGGGAGGTGCAGGGCGTGGGTGGGAGGCTGTGGATGGGGTGAGGCACAGGCCATACGCTGGTACAGGGGCACCTTGCTGTGAGGGCATCCCCCCAAGACTTTGGGGCTATTTCCATGGCAAGAGCCCCTGGAGTGGGTTCTCATTCCACTCAAAGGAGGAAGTGAGGGCTCAGGGAGGAAGTGAGGGCTCAGAGAGGGAAGTGAGGGGCTCAGAGGATAAGTGAGGGGCTCAGAGGGGAAGCCAGAGGCTCAGAGGGGAAGCCAGGGGCTCAGAGAAGCTGCAGACTCGGGCGCAGAAGATGGGGCTGGGCTGGAAAAGGCGGGAGGAAGGTCTCGGGACTCTGCAGGAGGGGATCCTGGCCCGGGTCTGTGGGGATGCTGTGACACGTTGGAGAGGACCCGCCCCTCGCCCCGCACTCACGGACTGGGGGCTGTCCCTGCTGCTGTCCCGGGATCGGTTCTTGGCCAGCCGCTTCTTCTTCTTGTGCAGGGGCCTGGACTCCAGGATCATCTCCTCCAGCTCGAAGGTGGGGTCGCAGTGCAGGCGGCCTTTCTGTGGAGGGACAGGGCGCCGAGCTCACCTACGGGTGCCGCCAGCCACCCGGGAACCCCTGTCTGTCTGCCCGTCGTGCAGCTTACGTTGGGCACGAAGCCCGGCTCCACCTTCTTCTTGCTCAGGTCGTCCCACAGCACGTTGGCCAGCGACGGGGTCTCCTTCATGTCCTGGAGGCTGGAGACACGGTGCCTGGGGTTCACAGTGAGGAGCTGGAACAAGGCCCACATCAGACGGTGCCCGGCCGGTGCCCGGTGGGGGGGAAGGCCCCGCGCTCCCTGGGGAGCGGCCTGCCCAGGCCGGGGCACCCGTGCAGGTCTCTCCAGAAAGGAAACTCAGGGTCTCAAGGGTCAGGCAAGCATCCTGGTCAGCGCAGTAATGCGGCCAAGGGGACAATCCGGTATGCGGGTCTGGCTCAGCGCCTGGAGCCCAAGGAGGCAGAAGGCACATGGGGTCTGTGGGAGGTTCTGCTGAGATTCACCAGCAGGTGGCAGCCTCGGCCTGGCTAACTGCAGAGGACAGTAACTACCGCCATCACAGCCCCATGAGGCCCTAGGGTAGGGGTGTGTGTGTGTGTGTGTGTGTGTGTGTGTGTGTGTGTAGCCATGCCGGCTTCACCAGGCCTGGGGCTTGGTGCAAGCAAGGATCACCACTCCCTACTAGAGCTTCTGGGGGCCAAGGTCCCACTGTGAACCACCTGGGCAGGTATGGGCAGAGTTCTACAGGGTGAAATCTAGATTAAGAGGCTCCATTAGGGACTCAGAGAGGCTTCTAGCTGCCTGGCTACAACTCCAGGGTCAAAGGTCTCTGAGCAGGAGCCAGAGCCTGCCCAGGAGGACTCTGTAGGCCAGGACTCGGGGCCTCACGAGTCCCGCACGTCCTCCCACCCCTGATGCACCAGGGTCTTTAAAGTGAGGCTCTCGGAGGAGGCGCTGAGGGCCCCACAGCCTAGCCCCTGGCCTTAGGGATGCTGGTGGCAACACCATGGTCCCCCATATCCCAGCAGGCTGAGGGCCCTGGGCTGCTACAGACACGCTCAGGCCTTGGAGGTGCAGGGACCCCCGGGCTCTTCTGTGCTTGCCCCCGGGGTGGCCAGGCCATTGGCAGCAGGCACTGGCTGTGCCTCCAAGAGAGGCGCAGGGGCAGAGGAGGCCAGAGTGCCGCTCGGCGGGCACCCGGTCCCCCACCCTCTCCCTCCAGCACGCACAACGCGTGACCCGCACCGGCTAACTTCCCTGCCTGCATCTGTTTGGGCCTCTGTGAGTCAGGCTGGTGACCAGTATCCCGGGACCAGCTGGGGGGGATTACATTAGTCACCGCCGGCTACTATAGGACAGAGTCAGACGGACAGGGAGCCCGCCAGACGGACACGCCGGAACCAGATGCCCCCTCGAACCCGGGCTCCATGCCACGCCCCCTGTGCGCCTGGTGGGCCTGCGCTCCAGGAGGCTCACCTTCCGCAGCAGGGCCACCATCTCCTTGGACCAGGAGGGGACGTACTGGACGCTCACGGTGCTGAACAGCTGCACCAGGGACTCCATGGCGTCGCTGGAGTGGATGTCGTAGGGCCTCTGGGCAGAGGAGGCAGCACTGTGCCTGTGCCTCGCCGTGACCCAGAGCGCCCGGCAGTGCCCACCCCGGTGCAGGCACGGCCTGAGCACGGCCCCTCCCGGGAGCAGCCAGGAGGAGAAGCAGGTGGCTGGGCGAGGGACTGGCCAGAGAAGCGCTGACCAGGCCTGACGGAAGCATGTCCTTCCCAGGACCAGATGGATGGGCCCCGGAGGGCCAGGGGGAGCTGCCTTCCTTGGGGTGGGGTCCCTTGGAGCCCCCACCAGGGGATGGGGAAGGACAGTTCCAGGCCCAGAGGCCAGTGCACAGGCCCTACCATCTGCCCGGGAAACCCCAGCGACCTACTCCAGCACCCCCTCAGGCATCGTGTGCCCACCCAGCATGGTGGCCTCACGGACGCTGACAGAAGGGGAGCGCAGGTGTCCCTGAACGCCTGGGGTGGGGCAGGCTCTTCCCTCCCCAGGGCACCAGGGCCGCCCCGGGGTCACCGCCGGCCTGGGGCCGAGGACTCCATACCCATCCGCGCAGCAGCTCGTAGGCCATCACCCCCACCGACCACCAGTCCACCTCGAAGGAGTAGCCGGTCCCACCGTTGACGAAAGACTGGAAGATCTCCGGAGCTTTCCAGAAAGGGAGGGAGAGGCTGAGCGCGCTGACCCGGCCCCAGGGCTGCCTCCGGAGCTGACGGGGAAGTGCCCTCGGCTGTCATCCTTCCCCACAGACCACCCGGTTCAAGTCCAGGTCCCACAGCCTGCGGGCCCGCCAGCTCAGCTCGCTGTCCTACCCAGGACCCTCTCCTGCGGCACTGCCTTCTGCACGGAGCGGACAGCTGTTCTGTGCGTGGCTGCCTGGGCCTGTGGGGAAGGGAGCTGCCCACCAGCCACCTGGGAGTCGGCGATGCAGGTGGGTGGGGGGCCTCGCTCACCCATGTACGGCTTGGTCCCAGCAAGGGCGGTCGCCCTCTCCCCGTCCTTTATGATGGTGGCGATGTTGAAGTCGGTCAGGTGCGCGTGTCCTGCGAGGAGAGAGGGCAGCACCGCTGTCCAAGGGACCGGAGATGTGCCCGGGGGGCGGGGGGCACTCACCCCTCACTGGCCTCGCGCCCCTGCTCACCTTGCTCGTCCAGCAGAATGTTGTCGGGCTTGACATCTCTGCAGAAAGAGCGGAAAGCGGGGAGACTTCCTTCCTGCTCCTGCCCACTAACCCTGGCAGGGCTTGGGGCTCCCCCGAGGGGCGTCCAGCCAGCAGAGGCCCAAGAGGCCTGAGATGGGCCCAGGGAAGACTGAGGGCCTAAGGCCCCCTCCCCACCTGGTGACACTCGGACGGAGCTGGGCGGACCAGCCCTCTGGTTCCTGGGGGGCTGCCTCCAGCCCCACCTTGTGGACCAGACAGAGCAGAGGAAAGCCCAGCAGTGGACACACAGGGAGCCGAAGTCCCTAAAGGACAGCAGCAGGCCCCGGGGCCCCTACCCCCCAGGGTTTCCCTCTCCCAGAGCCTCGAGCTGCACAGACAGTGGACTGGGGCCTTCGCAGGCCCAAAGGTGAGCAGGTAACAGAGATCTCCGGGCAGACGTGCTACAGTCACAGCCATTTGACTTAATAATAAGCCACTCAGTGAGTTTTTTCTTTCTTGCCCTGGAACAGCAGCTTCACTTCCCTAACTGCAGCTGCGTTAAGCTACTGCTAACGTTTGTGTGAGTTCCCCAGGGATATGGCAGATGGCCAGATGGACACAAGCTGCAGTTGAACACACCAGGTAAAGGCTGCCCCAGCGTGGCCAGACCCCAGGGTGCCGGGGACCCAAGGGCTCCGTGTGCCTGGCCCAGCTGGGACTGCGGGGGTAGGATCTGCCCCCCGGTGGACATCCGATACGCAGCTGTGGGGCTGGCTTGGCGCCACACCTGGGGCAGGTCTGCGGGCAAGTTTGGGGCAGAGCACGAAGGAGCTGTCAGGTTCTGCCGGAAGCCGGCGCCCTGCCGGCGGCGTGTCCCTGCGGCCAGGCCCGCCGGGCCCGGCAGGTGCGCGCGTACCTGTGGATGATGTGCTGGCTGCGCAGGTAGTCCAGGGCCAGCGCCAGCTCGCAGATGTACAGCCGCACGGTGTCCTCGGAGAACTGCACGTTCTGCTGCAGGTGGTAGCGCAGGTCCCCGCCCAGCAGCAGGTCCACCACCATGAACATGTCCTCCTCGTCCTGGAAGGAGTACCTGCGGGCGACAGGGGAGGCCCTGGCACATGCATGGCTGGGGGTCACCCCCTCCCAACCCCCACATTCCACAGGAGCAGCGTCCCGCCTCTTCAGCCTGTGATCGCCCAGATGCCCAGGGCCCTGGGGAACCACACCCCACCTGTGAGCGAATTAGAGGGCACCCCCCTCTCCCAGGAGAAGGTGACTGGGAGATTCAGGAGCATACCCAGGGAGGAAGGGGTGACCTGCTGTGGACTGCAGGTCCCCATCTCCTAGGGCTGGTCTTGGAGCCCATTTTGTGAAGGAAACTCAGGCCTCCAAACTGTCCCCCACTAGCATTTTCCTGGAAACTCTGTGGGCCACAGGCCTCCTCTGTGGGAAGCCCAGGCTTCTGCAGGCGGGAGACCCTCAGGAACGCAGGTGCGGCGGGCACCTGGGGCCGGGCACTGTGAGTGGCAGGGGAGAGGGAGGAGGGGCTGGGGTGCAGGGTCCCAGGGTCAGGAGAGCGGGGAGCAGCGGTGCCTCCTCCGAGGTGCGGGGCGGGCTCACCAGAGGTTCACCAGGAAGACGTGCTCGATCTCCTGCAGGATCTCCAGCTCCCGGAACACGTTCCGGACCTCGTCCCGCTCGATGCACTGCTGCTTGCTCATGTACTTCATGGCGTACATCTTCTCCGTGTCCCGCTTCTGCACGATGCACACCTGGAGGCACCGGGCACGTCAGCACGCACGGGCCCCCCCCCCCCCCCCCGATTCCCTCCCGGCCCCTGCGGGCTCCACCTTGAAGTGACTGGAGGCAAGTCTCTGGAGGGACACGTGTGCTGTGCACAGGCGCCTGCTGAGAGCAGGCAGGACCCGGCCCGGAGCAGGTAGGGCCCAGCCCGGAGCAGGCAGGACCCGGCCCGGAGCAGGCAGGGAGGGGGCCTACAGGCCTGTACGGAGTCTGCATCCCACACCAGCCATGACCTGGGAGGGGGTGTCACCGTTCCCAACCTCAGCCCCACCTTCCCAGGGCTCAGAGCAGCAGAAGGCTTGGTAAATTGTTGGAAAACAGAGGAGAGGACCCCTAGCGAGAGCCCTGCACCCAGGAAGCCCCTGTGCATGAGGAGCTATTTTCAAATCCCCACCCTCCCAGAGTGGCAGTCCCCGCCCACCTCTTGAGTCCCCTGCAGCGCTGCCCAGCAATGCCAATCAGCAAGCCTGGCACTGCTCACACGATTGGTTGGTAGAGGGGATCAGGGTGAGGTGAGGACTGTGAGAAATGGGCGGGGCTCCCTCATGGCCAAGGAAATTCCATCAGGTCAGAGACAAAGGCCTCCAACGGACGTAGGTTTGATGCACAAAGTCACGGGCTGCACAGCCAGCACTGTGCCCGCCATGGGGAGCACATGGGAAGACCTCGCAAGGAGAGACAGCCCAGAGCCATTTCTAAGGGTCCCCACAGCCTTCGGTCTCCAGGTCTTCAAGGAGCAGGAGCCAAGGGAAGTGGGAGATTCTGGAACTGGAGGTCCCAGGTGCCTCACCCAAAGGCAGGTGGTCTGGAACTGACCGGATGTCTCAACAGGCACCAGTGTCTCCGGCCAAACCTACTGGGTCCTGCTCTTTGGGGAAACCCCCCCTCCGCTGGCCTAGGAGAGCATCCTGGGAAACGAAGGGGCTTTCTCCCGGAGATGTTCGTCACCGTGTCATTTATAGCAAGGCTTTCCAGCAACCCCCGCGTCCGACCACCGGCCTCCGCAGGCCCCGCTTACCTTGCCAAAGCTGCCCTTGCCGATGGCCCGCAGGATCTGGAAGTGGTCGAAGGTCACTGTGGGAAGAGCAGAGGGATGCCAGGTGAGGGATGCCCAGTGAGGTGCATGGCAAGAAGGCGCTGGGCCACCACAAGCCGCTGGACGGCCCCCGCCGCTCAGCCGTGGGCGTCATCGTGGCGCTGGCTGGAGGCTGGCCTCGGGCTCCTGGCAAAGTGTGGAGGGCTCAACCCGAGGCAGAGGGGTGGGCCCCAGGGGGACCATGGAGCCCCCTCTTCCAGAGCCTATGGTGTGGCAAGGCTGGGCTGCCCCACCTACAGACGGAATGGCGTGAACCTCTGTGCCCAGTGGCCCCCGTGAAGGCTGCTCCCAGCCAAAGAAGCCGCAAAAGTGGAAGCCCTGGGGCTCTCAGGGCAGCCCTGGGCCTCCGAGGCAGGACACCTACCCTCCTGCTGAGTGTCCTGGGGGCGTCTGCCCCGAGGGGTCACCGGATGCGCTGGAGGGAGCCTGGCCCCACCCCAGGGTTAGTCACTGGGACGAGCCTGTCCGAGGGGCGGCCCACAGGCCCAGGAGAACCCACAGGAGTTGTTATTTCTGCCGACTTTCTGGGCAGTGGGCCCCTCCTGGAGAAAGGGGTCCGTGGAAATCACAGCAAGGCGACCACAGGGTTTCCCCGTGGCGTGGACAGGGGTTGAAACGTGCTCTCAGGCTCCCAGCTCCGTTCAGAACCAGACACCTCCTCCTGACACAGGAGACGGGGTCCTCAACTGCACAGGCTTCTGCCCTTGGCTACCTCTCAGCCCCCCAGACAGGGAGCCGGCTCCGCCCCGGCCCAGGCCAGCCTGGCTGTGCCCCAGGTCCCCACCCTGCGGGTCTCTCCCGCCCAGGTCTCTACCCCCCACACCCAGACTGTGAGCATTTCCGTGGAGGCAAAGCCTCAGGCCCAAGCCCCAAGCCCACAAGCAAACCCTTTACTCCCCACACCCTCCCAGACACACAGACACCCATGTCCTGAGGGCCTCTGCCCTTTCGCCCTCTCGCCCCCTGACCCTCCACCATCCCAGCCAGGCCCACGGCCTCACCGGGCCCTGCCGTCCTGCAGGGGGCACCACTGAACCCTGAGGTCCTCCATCACCCACACCTGCCAGGGAAGGAGCCGCTCCTCCTGGGCCGCTTGGGGCTGACCCTGGCTGCTGGACAGAGGGGCTCTGGCCACAGGTCTGTTTGGGAGCGAGCCAAGGTCAGAGGCTGCAGGAACCTCAGGCGAGGCCTGTCACCGAGCCTGGGCGGGGGAGTCCTGGAGGGGACACGCGAGTGTGGGCACAGACGCTCGGCCAGCACCCGGCTCCGGCGTCCGGGGCCGGGAGGGGGTTGCTACCTTTTACAAGGTCTCAGGGAGTCGTTTGGGAAGCTGACATTTGGGCAGAGATGAGGCTGTGAGACAGAGTCCCTGCTCTGGGGCTGACCTGACCGGCTGCCTGCTGTTGTGTGATGCTGGAGGCGCACCTCCAAAATTGCAGGGTGGGTGAAAGGAAGCGGCGACCCAACCCAACAGTCCCGCCCGCTCCTCCCCTCCCCCGCAACACACACACACACACACACACACACACACTCCTGGGTGTCTGCCAGGAGCCGGAGCAGCAGGAAGCCTGTCTTGTGCGTCCGGGTGTCCTGCCTGCAGGGCGATGGCGCGGCCGGCGCTCAGCCCCCACGGACCCTCAGCTGCACGGCCTCGTGGGCACAGCACGGCACCTCCTGGGGCAGAGGAACACAAACCCAGCCGTGCAGGAACCTTTCCTCTTCCGGAAGGCTCTTATCTCGCGGAGCTGGAAGCACAGCATCGCCATGGAAGTAGGTCATGGGGAGGCGGCCGAGCGGCGAGTTTTGCTTCTCTCTCCCCAGGGCTGACACGCCGCCCGGGCCCGCAGACCCGGCCACGTCTTTTGGCTGCGGTCCGGCTCTGGGTCCCTGGACTGAGCCGCTCATCCTGGAGCCACCTCCTCACGACCTGCCTGAGCGCTCGGTCCAAAGCCCAGCACAGCCCTCAAGGGGACATCGAACCGTGTTCTGGATGTGCCGCCCCAGTTCCAGAGCCAGCCCCTAGGAGAGGCCGGGAGCTCTTTCCAGAGTGGGGCCAGGGCTCCCCGGACGCGGGCCCAGGGAGACTAACAGACCCTTCCCGGAGGCTGTGCCGCGGGCGGCCCTGCTATGACCCCGGAGCCCTGGCCCTGTCACCTGGCGCTCTATGCGGGCTGTGTTGTGGGTCCTGCAATCTCAGGCTCAGGGCAAAGGTGGGCTGGAGGGAGAGGGGAGGGGTCAAAGCAGGTCAAGGTCGGCCTAGGTACCACAAAACCCAGGGGAAATGTGGGTAACGTCTGAGCACTTTCCCCCCGAAAAACAGAGCGACGACTCGTCCTTCCTCGGTGCCCGCCTCGGCCCTGCATCCGCCTGAAGTCCAGCGCCCAGCGCTCGGGCAGCTTGAGGCCCAGGGAGGTGCGGCAGAGAGCGGTCCCCTCACAAGCCAGGCCTTTCTCAAAACGGGCAAAAAGCTGCCCCAGCGAGGAGAGCCAGGGGGAAGACGGGCCGGGAGGGTAAAAATAGAGCTGCTGAGGAGTGGTGAGTCACCGCTGTGTTCCCCGTGACACAATGAGGGCTCCCGACAGGCCTGGAGGGCCACCTGCTGCTGCGCCCCTCCCCAGGGCTTCGAGCCCTCCGAGCCTGGGAGTGGGGGCCCCGGGCAGCCTGCAGGAGCCTGAGGAGGGTGAGCTGCCCGCTGCCACGGGGCAGGTCCTGGGCACGGCTGGACCCCAACCCGCCCGACCTTTCCCTCCCCGCCTGCCTCCCCCACCTCACCCCGTCACCTGGGAGAGGCCCAGCCCCCAGAGCATCCTGGGAGACCCAGCCCCCCCGTCCCCGGGAGGAAGCCGTAATAAATCACAGGTGGCAAGTCACGTCTGATGACCCAGAAAACTCTGGAAGAGAGTCGGCGCCTGGCCCTGGCCTGCCCTCTGCACAGCCTGTGGTCGGTCCCGCCCGGGCTCCTCAGAGGCAGCACCGGGCCCACGCCATCTCCTTGGGGCGCACAGGCCAGCCCCCCTGTGTCAACAGGACACCTGCGCGCAGAGGGGAGGTCACCAGAGGGTCTCCTCAAAGACACGCCAGGGCCCTGACTGCTCACCGCCTGTCCTCGGAGGAGGCTTCATGTCCTTACCGCGTTTCCTTCTCAGAGCAGCGCAGCGAGGGGTGAACGCGCCCACTTTACAGATGAGAAAACTGAGTCCGGCACAGGCTCGGTAAAGGACTTCGGGACCCTCAAGGCAGAGGAGAGGATGGAGTTCTCCTGAACTTCAATCCCCTCCCAGGGACCTTCACCCAGGGCTTCCCTGGCCCCTGAGGATGCCTTGAGACTCCCCTACCCCCCCCGGGGGGGGGGCAAGAAGGTCAAATGTCAAAGCGCTCATGGTCGCTGTGGGGAGCCCAGCTGTGGATCCAACAGGGCAAGATTCACTTGCCAGGAAGCGAGAGAGAGAGTGGGCTCCGGAGAACTGGCAGCTCCCGGGGGAGGGGGCTGGGGGGCAGTGATGGGGGGCGGTGTCAGCTACCCCGGCCCCTCCAGAGAGCTGGGTGCCGGTGGGAGCACAGCGCCCTCGCCCCCTGATCTCAGGCTCCTGGGCACAGCCCCGTGGGCCCCCACATCAGTCAGGCAGGCTTCTGGGCACAGGGGTTCGAGCGGGTTCAGCGGGTTGGAAAGGCTCCAAGTGAGTGTCACGTGAGCATCACACCCTGTGAGCAGGGCGGGGGGAGGGGGCCCCAGGCTCGGAACAAGGCCTTTCAGGCAGCCCGGGCCTGGGGTGAGGCCGGGGTGGGGAGCTGCGGGGCAGGCGAGAGGAGCACAGCTGAGTCTCTGCCTCCCGTCCCTGTGCAGCACGTGGGCAGCGAGGCCGGGCGAGGTGAAGGCAGCAGCGCCAGGCCCTCCCCTCCTGCCGCTCAGAGCAGCCACAGGGAGGCCGGCGGCGGAGCCCACGTGGGAGCGGCTGGTGCGGAGACTGCTCGTCAACAGTGACCTGAGCCACCCTCACGGCCCTGCTCAGCCGGGGACCAGCCCGGCGAACGCAGAATCGCTGATCCCTGCTCCCCGTCCCAGCAGCTGTGCGCACAGAACGTCACCTGTTCGGGCCTTCCAGCCACGCAGCCCTCCCGGCCCTTCTCCCCACGCGGCTTTCCTGGCCAGTGTGAACGCACCGCGGGTCAGTGTGCGCAGAGCCAATCAGCCACGCCAGGGGGCCGTGCACCCCTTTGGAAGCGGGGTGCCGAGGGCAGGTCCTGGTCTCCTTTTAGGTCCCCTAAAGCCTGGCCAGGAGGGGAGAATTTACACAGCACAGGATTCACTTCTATTCTGGAGCCCAATGGTACACCTCAGATCACTCCTGTGTGTGCCCGTGCTGTGTGTCTACGCGGGTGCAGCTGCTTATGTGTGTGCGTGTGTGCCCGCGCCTGTGTGTGCGTGTGGGTGCGGCTCTCTGTGCACGCATGTGCCTGTATCTGTGTGCGGGGTGCATGCTCAGCGGTGGGGCATGGAGCCTGCACACGGCCTGTCTGAGTGGGCGCACTCACTGCCCGGCCACAGGTCTGGCAGACGCATCCCACCTGGAGCCTTTGCGCTTCGCTGAGATCCCGGCAGTTTCTGAGCCGTGGGAGGAAATGTGGCCTTTGGATGCTGCTCACCGAGCCGTGTGTGTGTGTGTGTGTGTGTGTGTGTGTGTGTGTGAGAGAGAGAGGGGGGGGGGGCAGTCCTCAAGCTGCTGCGGGGCAGGGAGGGCGTTTGGGGAAAACGTGTGGAGGCTGTGAGCATGGGGCCTCACAGCCATTTATCACCCCACGGCCCCGCGAAGCGCCACCTCCTCATGCCTATGCCGCTGCCGGCCTCTGGCTGCCGGCTGGCTTCTCCCCAGAGGCGTGAAGGCCGCTCCTGAGCTATGGAGAGCGAGTGTCTCTGCCATGTGTCAGCTCACCAATCAGGAGCGGCAGACCCCGGCTGGCACCGTGCCCTTCTGCCAGGGGGCACCCCTCTGCCAGGGGGCACCCCTCTGCCAGGGGGCACCCCTCTGCCAGGGAGCACCCCTCTGCCAGGGAGCACCCCTCTACCTGGGAGCACCCCTCTGCCAGGGAGCACCCCTCTGCTAGGGAGCACCCCTCTGCCAGGGAGCACCCCTCTACCTGGAGCATCCCTCTGCCAGGGAGCACCCCTCTGCCAGGGAGCACCCCTCTGCCAGGGAGCACCCCTCTGCCGGGGAGCGCCCCTCTGCCAGGGAGCACCCTTCTGCTAGGGAGCACCCCTCTACCTGGGAGCACCCCTCTACCTGGGAGCACCCCTCTGCCAGGGAGCACCCCTCTACCTGGGAGCACCCCTCTGCCGGGGAGCGCCCCTCTGCCAGGGAGCACCCTTCTGCTAGGGAGCACCCCTCTACCTGGGAGCACCCCTCTGACAGGGAGCGCCCCTCTGCCAGGGAGCACCCCTCTACCTGGGAGCACCCCTCTACCTGGAAGCACCCCTCGTCTCCCCTTGCAGAGGTGGGGGTGCCAGCCTGCACACCGAGCGTTCACCATCACTGACGTCCTAAGTATCCATGGAAGCCTCACCAGGACCCGCTGCTGTCTGCTCTGCCCCCCAGGCTCCAGACAAATCAAGGGGACGTTCCTGTGCCCAGCATGGCGGCCTCACCCGCAGCGCAGCCTCCACCAGGAGCCGCTGCTGGTCCCGAAAGGGGCTCCGAGGGCCAGGCTCACAGAGAGTGCCTGGCAGATCCACGCTGGGGTGACTGCGGTGATGTCTGGGGGGGCAGCAATGTGCCCCTGCAGCCCGCGCCCTCTCCCCCTCCCCCACCCAGGGCGGGCCTGTGAGCGAGTGAGGAGCGAATGAGTGAGGGGTAAAGGGCAGATGGAAAGCCCCCCCGCCCCACCCCTGCACCACCTAGCCCCCCGCCCATTGGGCTTCCCCCTCCCAGCAGACTCCTGCCCGGGCGCTGGGCCTCAGTCCCTTGGCTGTTGAGACTGAGATGCTGAGAACGAGGAAGGAGTCTGACGTTTGGAAGATGAGGAGGATGTTCTGGCTGGAACCAGGGTCCACGCAGAGAATAGCATCAGTCTCCAAGCCCGAGGGGTCATCAGGCACGAGGGGCCAGAGGACAGCAGAGGTGGGAGACATGGTGGGCTGAGACCCCATAACCCGGCACTGCCCCCCTCTCCCCAACACCCTCCCCCTCCCCAGCTCAGAGGAGCCTGCCCAGTCGAACAGAACCCACCCCCACCCCCCCACCCCCGGGTTCTCCGATGCTGCCAGGCTGGGACTCAGCACCCCAGGCAGAGGGACGGCCGTGGGGGGCTCTGCCTGCCTGGGGACCGGCTGACAGCGATGCAGTCTGAGTCACCCACGGCAGCCGCCCGGGTCCCGCCCTGCATCTGGGTAAAGAGAAGCCAGGCGGGCAGTTAGGAAAGCTCACTCTTTTGAATGCTCCCTCACAGCGAGCGCGTGGTTTCATTCCAGGCCTTTTCTTGGAAAAGACCTGCCTGTGTTTTTTAATGCAAAGTCGATGCTGAAAGATCGATGCATCGCGCCCAGCTGCTGGCTCTGCAGGCAGTGCGGGCTGACGAGCCCCTCCGCCCCTCCGCTGACATTCGCCCGAGGCCCGGGAGCCTGATGGCGCCTGGCCACAGAGCCCGTCCCTGCCCGCAGCCGCCCAGGCTCTGTCCTGTCTGCCCAGTGAACCTGGGAGAAGCAAACTGGGGCAGGGAGGGCCCTGAGACATCGCAGTCCCCTCCGGGCCGGGCCGCCGCAGGCCGGGACCTGCCCAGGCTGCCACCCCCTCCAGGAGCGCGGCCAGCACGGAGTCTGCAAACACTAGCTTTGGAGAGGGGGCAGCTGCACCTCAGAGGAAGGAAGTCAGAGGGGACAGCCATGACAGGGACCCTAGGAGATCAGCCCACGACCCCCAACCCCAGAGGGCCCAGCCGCTAACACACAGGGCCCAGTCCGACACCGCACAGCCGCCCCTCCCCTCCTGAGAACGGTTGTCACTGAACAGCCTGCCAGCCATCAGGGCAGGTCCACCTGCTGGGCGATGCCGGCCTCCATGGGGGAGGGGGGGGGGGGAGCCCAATCTGCTCACACAGTCCTTGGGGTTGGGGTGGGGTGCTGAGCCTACAGGAAAACCCGGGTGCCCAGCGGGAAGGAGGTGAGCTGGGCTCGTGTGAAAGGGGCCCGGGGCACGGGGGATTCGCCCCCTGCCCTTTGAGGGAGCCGTGGCCTGTCCTGGCTCCGCAGAGTCCGGACTTGGTGCCATGAACCAATGATTCGGATGGGACCGTGGATGGGGACACGGACACCGAGAAAGCCCATGACAGCCATGATTTCCCTCCGAAATCACAGCGGATCCACACGTCCCTCCTCTGTTTCCACCTCCCATTGCTCAGACACATGTCCTTCCACAGCCAGATACCATGGCAGCACCCAGCGGCCGACCGTGAGGCCAGCGGCCAGCGCCCCAGTGTGAGCTCCGCCCCTCCCCCTGGAGGGCTGGGCTCTGGGTCACCCACTCCCTGCAGCCTCTCCTCTGGGCTCAGTCAGTCCAGTCCCTTCCCCCCGAAGTCCCTCCAATGAGCCCGTCCGTGAGAGACACGCCGGCTCCCAGCCACGGTCTCCCCTCCTCGCCGGCGCCTCATGAGGAAGGAGCCTTCTGCGGGGGAAGAGCATTCGCAGGGACGCCCGGCCTCTGGAACGTCGGCCCAGCCCCCCTGGGCCGGCAGCCTCCCTGTCGGGTGGCGGGAAGCAGCTGGGAAAGACCTGGGAGCCGGTGGGAGCCAGGACGCCGCCCTGCAGCCCGGCCAGCTCCCGGGGCCCGGCTCAGACCTTCGCTCGGGTCTGAACAGTTTCTCTGATGGACGATGTTCTGGTCGCTGGTTTTTCCAGTTCACGGAAGACGGGGCGGCAGATGCTCCGCTGGGAGACAGCACAGACAGCAGGAGAAATGTCCAGAGAAGGAAACCAAAAAGGAGGGTTTTAAGGAGAGCCATGCGGTGCCAAGAAGCTGAGGCTTCTGGGGTTGGCCCGTGTTGGCACCCACCAGCCTGTACCAGCCCTCTGGGCGTCAGCCAGCAGGGGACGGGGACCTCCGGCCTGCGCTGGCTCCACGAGGCCCCGCGTGCTCTCTGAGAACGCCACTCACAAAGCCGTGTTCCTACTTCTGGCTCGGTTTCCCGGGCGACCCAGGCAGGCCCCATCCCCGCAGCGCAGAGCAAGCATGCCCGTCTCCAGGGTAACCGCCGAGGTGCCTGCCGGCTCCCTCCTGCAGCACTGCGGGCTGACCTATCCTCCTGGGAACCGGGCGGGTCTCTTTTAGGCCAAAATGAATAGAACTGGGGAAAGGCCTTAGCTGGAGGCGGAGCCTAAGACTCTTGTTCTCTGTTCGTGTTTCTAAAAATAGAAGTCAGGAGGCCTGAGCAGCCCAGGAGTCCGCATTCCCGCGGGAGCGGGTCTGTGGTTTCCAGGAGGAGCGCCTTGGCCAGGAGACAAAACCGCGGGATGCCGGGACAGGGCGGCCAGGCCTGCCCGCGCTGCCCGAAGCCGCGGGGAGGGAGCCGGGCTGACCCCGCGCCCAGAGGCTGGAGCACAGGCAGCCGAGGTCAGCTGTCTGACCTCCAGGCCAGCCCCTCCGTTCCCGTTCCCTGTTCCCCGTGCAGGCAGGAGGCCAGGCTGGGGGCTCGCTCTGGGCCTTCGGGACGTTGGGGTCTGACCTCTCCTGCGACCTGAGCAGGTTTCTTCTGAGGAGGAGGAGGCCGCGGAGCCTTAAGAACCAACCCAGCCGAAACCGGTTTGGCTCAGTAGATAGAGCATGTCTGCGGACTGAAAGGTCCCAGTTTTGATTCCGGTCAAGGGCATGTACCTTGGTTGTGGGCACATCCCCGGTAGGGGGTATGCAGGAGGCAGTTGGTCGATGTCTCTCCCTCATCTATGTTTCTAGCTCTTCTATTCCTCTCTCTTCCTCTCTTTGAAAAAAATCAATAAAATATATTTAAAAACAGAACCAGCCCAGCTTCCAGCCACGGCCTCCGCTGGGCGGCAAAGAGGGGCTCACAGAGAACTGGGTGGCCCGCTGGCCTGTGGACTCCGGGCCTCTCACACATACAACGAATCCACAGGAGTTCTTAAAAAAAAAAAAAAAAATGGGTGACGGTGAATTTATTTGTAATTCTGGAACAAGGGGCGCCTTTCCAAGTAGGAAGCAAATCCCAGAAGCCCCCAAGGAAGGTCTCTGTCAGAGGGTGGATGTCACCCTATAAAAAGCATACAACGTTCACACAGAGAAAAAATAATTTTAAAAAAAATCAAAATACTACACACTGGGAAAAGGCATTTGCAATAAATATGACAAAGGAGGGTGCCCTTCCTTTCGTTACAAGAAACCTGTGCAAGTCGGCGAGCACGCCAACCCCGCGGGCAAGGCAGGGCGGGCCACACGCGTCAGTAAGTCAGACGTGACACCGCACCGCCTCCCTCCCCACGCGCAGCTGTCCGTCGCCGTGACAGGGAGACGCCAGCGTGACTCTGCAGAGTGAAAGGCTGGTTCCGCGCCACGCAGGGGGCGTGGGGCAGGTGCGGGGCCGGGCCCGCCGGAGTGCCAGCACCAGCCGCCGGCGGCCAGGTGCGCCGCTCCGTAGGGCGATGGTGCTGCTGCCGGGAAGCTCCACCATCGGTACCCGCACAAGATTCATTAAGATTGACGCGAGGTGACGCTCACGGCCTATAATTCAAAATCCAAACAGTCCCAAGACAGCCCAGGGGAGCCGGACGAGGCGCTGGTCGCACCGCCCCCTTCCTGCTGTGAGACGGACACTGAACACCAGAGAGATGGATGCGCCAACAGGAAACGCCCCCAAAGAAGCTCTTGTCAGAGCAGGAATAACCTGTGTGTGGAGATCCCTGTTGTGTAGATAAGAGACTGCATGGGAAACGCATGTGTGGACACGGCACACTTCACGTGGGATGGGCCCTCATGTTCCACTGTCTGCTGCTCCGACTATTCTAACGTTGTCACGATTCCTTTTTTACGCCAACAGGGATCACCTGGGCATGAGATGAAGGGCCAGCTTCTGTCTACTTCCTATTCTTCTCTGTTTTAAAAAAGCCTCTTCAATGAGACATAGACGTAGACAGCCCGTGGCTCCTAACTGACGCTGCAGACCTCCTCCTCTGGATAAAAGAAACCCATTTTCCAGCTCTTGTCCTAATGGGCCTGGGCCAATGTTTCTCCAGCTTACCATGAGTGGCTTTTTTTATTTTCTTAACTATATTTTTATGGATTTCAGAGAGGAAGGAAGAGGGAGAGAGAGACAGAAACATCAATGACAAGAGAGAATCATGGATCAGCTGTTGCGGATCGAGACCGCAACCCAGGCCTGTGCCCTGACTGGGCATTGCACCGCGACCTCTGGTTCATAGGTCGATGGTCAACCACTGAGCCACACCGGCCGGGCATGCATGGCTTTAAAACTATGTATATCCTCATGTCGCCCCCAAGGACGTGGTCCCGGAGCTCAGCCTGGAAGGGCCTGAAACACTGTCTTAGGCAACGGAAATGTCACTTTGAGAACGTGGCTCCAGGAAGATGACGGCTGCAGACGGGAAGTTCCCACTTTGCAGCCGGTGAGATGGTTTTTGTCGGCCAGTGAAAGGCTTTTTGGAAGCCCGTCAGACCTGGCTCAGGGAGCAGAGGCACCCCCAGACCTCGAGGGAGTCTGAGATGTCAGGGCTCCTCCCACACGAGCAGTTTAGCCCCGGGAGGCAGGAGGGGGTCTGAGCTCTGAGCTCTGAGCAGGGGCTGGAGGATGGAGCCTCCTCCCTGCCCGGAGGAATCGTGTTTCCAGGAGAAGGTTGTTCCCGCCTCCACCGGCACCCCTTCCCCCAGCCCTGAGCGGGAGATCCGTGCTCTGGGCCCACGCTCGCCTTCCCTGCCGGCCGCGGCTCAGCCACCGTCCACCCACCCGCGGGGCCGCCAGCGTGGGCGGCGGGAGGCGCTGACACGCAGCACTGCGCCCGCCGGGCTCAGGAGGAGGGGGGCTGCGCTCAGAACACCGGGAGCACTGCTTGGAGGAGCCATGCTCGCTGCTCCCTCTGGGCTTCGCAGATCCACCCGCCCCGGAGCTCCAGGGAAAGGCGGACGCATGCCATCCCCTCCCCGGCCACGTGTCCCAGGGCTGAGCCAGGCCACCCGCCAGGACAGAAAGGCTCCGTGTCACCTTCCCCAGGTGCCTGGACCCACAGTCTCCAAACAGAGCCCACGGTCCCCCCGCTCCAAACAGAGCCCACAGCGCCCCCTCTCTGAGCGGCTTCCTGGCAGTTCCTCCCGGGAGGGGCAGCGGCCCAGCCTGCACCTGCCTCCAGCCTGAGCTGCTCCCTGAACAGAGGGCCACCGGCTTCGCCTGTCCAGTCCCCACGAAAGGAAGCGGTCTGCGATTGTCAGGCAAAGGCAGCACAGAGTATCCTGATCGCCGCTCCCCCCGAGGGGACCAGGGCCATCCGTTCATGTCCTGGCCCAGCCACCACTCTTCTGGGCTCGGAGCCCGCAGAGAGCTTCCCGGTGTCCCGTTTGTCCCCGGAGGGCAGGGAAGGAGGGTGCTCCTGGGACCGGCCCAGGATGGGCAATGGGACCACCCTCTGGTCTGTCCAGGGGAGGAGGGCGAGTCATCTTCAGCCCCTGTGCCTCCTCCGCTCGGGGCTGAGGTCTGAAGGGGCCGGCCCTGCGCTGGGTTCGCTGGGCCCAGGCTTGCCTTCCCTGCCGGCCGCGGCTCAGCCACCGTCCACCCACCCGCGGGGCTGCCAGCGTGGCGTCCTCTGCTCCCCCATAGGGGACACTGCCTCGGACACCCCACCAGGGGGAAAGGGTGAGGCCTGGGCCGCACAGGTGGGCGCCTCGGGATGGGGCGGAGTGGGTGGGGCGGGCCTCTGGGATAGGCCGCACCTGGTCCTCTCAGCCGGGCTCCGTGCTCATTGCCTAGCCGAGGAGGCAGCCGGGAAGGCCATCCCTTCGCCCAGGCAGGGTGACCGCGGGCCAGCGGCCTCGGGGACAAAGGTAAGCCAGAGGGGACACTGGAAGGGACAGAGCAGACGGGACAGCAGGTGCTGCCAGAAAAGAGGCTGGCACATCGGAGACTGAGCAGGCGCTGGCGTCTGGGGTGGGGGTGGGGGAGGGCTCCCTCTGGGACCAACTGCAGGCAGCAGCCCGGACACGCATTCACCCAGGGCACGGGCCCTGCTGGGTGGCCCGGCTCCGGCCGTGAGGAGGACCTGGCCTCCAGAAGGGCCGCCGTGCTCGGTGGGTGCAGAGGGGGCAGGCAAGGGCGCCGCGTTCACAGATCGGGGCGGGGTGGGCGGGAATGGGAGCGGGAGCCCAGCGGGCCAGTGTCTGCGGCAGAGGCAGAGCCGAGGCCACTGGAGGGAGAGGGGGACCCGGGGGCTCTCGGGAGGCGCTGCGTGAGGCAGTGCACGGCTGAGGCTGAGGGGGCTGCCCGGCTCTGCCGCGGGGTGACTGTGAAACCATCAGCTGGCGCCGCCCACCTCCCCGCCCCACGGCCCAGATGGCTCCCACTCTCCCCACGCTCTGCGGGAGCCCACTCCCAGACTGCTGCTCGGTCTGCCAGGCCCCGCCCCACACCTTCCCCGCCACAGCCGAAGGACAAGGGGGCTCAGAGGTGACGGAGGAGCCCAGACAGACAGCACCCCTGCAGAATGGGGTCTCCCTGGCACAGATTCTCCAAAATCCAGGACTTGCTGCTGAGGCCCTGGGGGTGTCCACAGCTCAGCCTCCACGGGCCAGCTAGAGGGAGGCATCTCGCCGACACAGGGACACGGCGGTAAAGAGACTTCCACCAGACAGGCTTGAGGACACTTCCACCTCCCCCCACCCGTCCCCTGCCCCCAGCACACACACACACACACACACACACACACACTTCCACCTCCCCCCACCCGTCCCCTGCCCCCAGCACACACACACACACACACACACACACACACACACACACACACACCTGCACCTGCTAGCTATCTCGCAGGATCTGCAGGGCCCCGGCAGGTGCTGCCAGAGAACAGGCTGGAGCAGGTCAGGAGGCAGCAGCTCACCTGGAGGACCGGGAAGGGGCAGCCCTGAGGCTGCAAAGCCACCGCCATGCAGGGGAGCGGCGGGAGGGCTGAGGCGGACCACCTGTCCCAGAGCGGGGTGAGCCCAGTGTGCATACAGCACAGACCTGCAGCGCTGGGTGAACAGTTAGCAAACACCGCCCCTCAAGCCCTCGCATTCGAACATGGGGGGATTAATGATAAACAGTTAACACATGGCACCCTGCCGGGGGGCTCAGCAGGTTCGAGCATCATCCCGATACGCCAAGGTTGCAGGACAGGGCACATAGAAGAATCAACCCAATGAATGCATAAATAAGTGGAGCAACAAATATCTCCGTCTCTGTGTCTCCTTACCCTCTCCCAAATCAATAAGTAACTAAAAACAAACAAACAACAGATGGGAAATAAAAAGAATTATTTTTTTATTTAATTCAAGATTGCAGACTCAAACACATCAATATGCACATTCACGTACACGGATTAACCATCCAATTAAAAAGCAGATATTTTCATACAAAAAAATAAATAAATAAAATTTTTTTTAAAAAAAAAAGCAGATATTTTCAGACTGGACTTTAAAAAAAAAGCCACACTCAACTATACATGCTACTTACGAGAGACCTACTTCCCATAAAGGTACAGATGGGGTGAAAGTAGATACAAACTGAAAGAAAGATAAGTGGCCAAATGAATATCAAACGGAGTTTAAGGCAAGGAGTATTCCCCGTGATAAAGAGGGACGTTTCATCGTGATAAAAGGACGAGAAGACCTCACTACTCCATGGGAGTGCAGCCCGGGGGAGCAGGCGAGATGTGGGAGGCGCAGCGAGACAGAAGGAAAGGGAGAGACGGACTAACCCAGAGCGCCGGACCATCCTCTCCTTGTCATCACAGACAAGAAAGAGAGAGAAAACACAAAATACTGCTCTACAAGGGAGGCATCCCTACCCACGTTACCAAGAAAATACCCAACTCAACACCTTCCACGAAATGAACAAATCCCATTCCGAAAAGACAACTAACCAACGGTAACATGAGAACACTGGAAACCCTGAGCCCCCGTATCTACTACGGAAACCGAATGTGTGTTCAAACCTCTCACAGAAACTCCAAGCTCCCATGCCCTCCCCCGGGAACCCCAGCAAGCATGTCATGGAGAAAGCACCCCCGCCGCCCCCTGGCTTTCTCAGAAAACACAGGAGGCGCAGCCAGCACAGACCCCACACCCACACTGAGGCCAGGAAACCTACAGGCGTGATCCTGGGTGAAGCAGGAGGAAACGGAACCCAGCGACGCAAGGTTGGCACACCGCTCCGAAGTCAATCGATGCGATGGACCACATCGCTGAGTAAAGCAGGAAAGGCATGTGACCACCCCCATGGGCACAGGAGGCGCATTCCATTCCACAGCCATTAGTGATTTAGAAACAGGGAACTCGGCACACGCGGAAGAGACGGCATTACCTTTCACCGTGAAATCCTGAACGCCCTCTGGGAGACCAGGAAGAAGGCAGGATGCCCGCTTTCTCCGCCGCTGTTCGGCATGGTGGCGAGACGCTAGACAGCGCAGTAAACGTGCAAAAAGTAGGAACTAAAAATGTCTTTACTCAGCAGTGACATGACTGTGACATTGAAAACCCTGGGAAATCCACAAATAAGATGCTGGAATAGGTGAGTCCAGCACGGTTTTAGGAGAAAGTCAATGTGGAACAGTTAATTTTAAAACCATGAAACAGATAGGGATAGATGAAAATGTGCAACGCCTGCATAGTGACAACCGTCACGCGTGCTGGCAGCAACGAAGGCAGACTTCATGTGACAGAATACACGTCGCGACGGAAAGTTCGTGGGCTGGGGCACTCCAACCGTCAGAGGCCCGTTCTCTCTGGCCTGGTCAGGAGACTCAGGGCAGCCCCATCAACATCCGCCAGCTTCTCTTAGGAGCTGACGACGGATGCTGATGGATACCAGGAAAGGCAACACCTCGCGAACAGTCAAGACAGCCCCAAAAGGAAAACCACGTGGGAGGCAGACACATCTGCTTTCAGGACCTTCTGTAAAGCTGTGGTCTTCAAGGCCGTGTGCGGCTGGTGCAGAGACAGACATCCAGATCAATGACACAGGATGGAGCCAGAAGAAGGCCCACGGCTATGGCCTTTCAAGAAAGGTGCCGGGGAACTTCAACGGAGGACAGTTATTTCAGGATGCGGGGCTGGGTCACACAGATGCCCGTGCACAGGGAGCGGAGGAGGAGGAGGAGGAGGGGGGGGGGAGGAAGGAGAGAAGAAGGGGACAGAGAGAAAGAGAGAGAATGAGAGAAAGGAGATCCTGGACCTTTACTTCATATCAACACAAAAACCAACTAACCACCCCCCCACCCGGCACAGGCGGCCCAGCGCACAGCTGGGCTGACCGCAGGGGTGCCAGGGACTTCCTGGGGTGACAGTGGAAGTCTACAGACTCTCAAAACTCACTGAATCACATCCTTACATCGAAAGGGTTTTATTTTTATGCAAATGATGCTTCAATAAAACGGATTTTCAAAATGGACCATTTCTATTCCTAGGCTGGAGCCCCACCCTCTCACACAGCAGCCCGTCCACAACCTCTCTCCATTCACTTTGGTTGGCTTCAGCAAACATTATGGAGCGTGTGGATGGGCGAGGCCGCGCGGGGTCAAAGGTGAAGAGAAGGCGGCCTTGCCCTGTGTCTCTGCGGCGTTCTGAGGAGGGTTCCCTCGGCCGCGGGCGCTCACTGTCGGAAAACGGAGAGCTGAGAGCTGAGAGCCCTGCCCTCGGAGCCAGGGAAGTCGCCAGAGAGTAAGTGGTAATTAGCGGAGACTTTCTCAACCTTTCAATTAACTCCGACGGAAGATGAGCGAGTGTGTCTTCTCTGGGGCATTGCAGTTTGCTTTAATTAAAAGGATCCGAGTTCGGGTAGGAGTTTCTTGAGAGGCCAGTGGGTCCGAAGCCAGGACCGCCTGGGTCTGGGTGACAGCCGTCCCCACCCCCCCGCCCCCCGCTTTCTCTGCCCGTGATGCTCTCCCTCCAGGACCGCACGCGTGACCTGAAGATCTGTCACCAGGGAGAGGGCAGGGCTCAGCTCGCCAAGCCAGGAACCCTGCGAGCAGGATGCCTCCCCCGCCGCCCTCGGGAGTGGAAGTGACGAGCGTGACAAGGCAAGCTGCACACATCTCACCTCCGGCCCCGACACACAGCTCTGCCCACCCTGCCGCCAGGCACTGGAGACTCTGCCTGCCGACGGGTGGACACGGCCACCCGTGTCCGCCCGTGAGCACAGGTGGCAGTTCCGAACCCCCCGCCCCAGGGAGCCGGGTGCTGGCAGTAGGGAGTGGGCAGTCCACCCCCCTGTCCTCCCGACAGAAACAGAGAAGGAAGGGGGCAGGAGGCAGAGCTCGCATATGGGGTCCCTGGTTGGCTTTGCCTCCCCTCAAACACCAGGCCCCAACGATTCCAGCTCCTCCTTAAAGACGCGAGCAGCCACATCCGGGGCAGTCAGCGCCACCCCGGCCCTTTGCACGTCCACGGGCAAAGCAGTCCACGCGGAGTGGATGGCCCGGGCAGCGCCGTGGGAGTATGGTATGGCGTGCACGCCCCAGGCACGCACTCCTGCGCAAGCAGGGGCCCTCACTGGACTGAGAACTGGGTCTCGGCTGCTGTTTGTTTGTACTTGTGTGTGAGTGAGTGCACACACAGCTACACACAAACACAGTGTTATACCCTCACAAATACACACATGCCCATACCCACACTCACACATGCACTCATGCACACACATCCATGCACAATCTCACCCTCGCACATGCATACATGTGCGTAAGTACACCCACAACCTATGCACATAAACATTCGCTCATATAGGCACACATTCATGCACATGCTGTGCTCACCTGCACACATCTTCACGCACACTTGTGCTCACATGCACACTCAGGCTGACCCACACAACCCCAGGACAGCTCAGTGGTCTTAGGGTGTCAGCCATGGAGCCCCCCCCAGTGCCCTGGTGTTGGTAAAACGGACAAGTGGGGCCAGGCTGTTCAGGCCTCCGCCCGCCCCTGAGAGCCCGGAACAGCCCGGCCGGCTGGCAGCGTGCTGAGCCAGCCTGGGTCAGCGGTGGCCCCCGCTCCCCGCTCAGACTGTGGAAGGGCAGGGGGTCCTGCAGACAGAGCCACACCCGGCTGAGGTCCCAGAGTCGCCTCACGCGCAGTGATTGCCCCAGGCAGCACCCGCCCTGGACAGAGGCCCCCTCTGCTCACCAGCCAGCTCCTGGGCTCCCGTCAGGCGGGTGTTTCATAACCAGCCCACATACCAACTTCCAACCTAATTCAGGGGAAGGCTTTCCGGACAGCGGCGCCTGCTGCTGCCGAGACTCATCCATCACATTCGGCCTAAAGGGAGACGCAGCCAGCCTCTGAGTCTCCTTCCCACAGCCTGGCTGGTGCCCCCTCATCTCTCCTCCCACCCCATCCCACCCCCCACCTCAACCCCCGCTGCTCCCGACTGTCCTCAAGCCCAGCTCTGTGGGCCTATCCCTCCGAGTATCCAGTCTGCGCTCCCGCTCTGACAGCCCAGAACAGACAGATCACCCATCAGAGACGGCGGAACAATCGGCAAGGACAAACGAAAGCCAGGGTCTGACCGTCCCCATGGCCACGGGCTCCTGCTGCCCGGAGGGGTGGGGTGGCCTGCTCCCCAAAGCCAAACGGCGGAGGGCTCTTGTGGCCTAGAGCAAGGACGGGAGACTGTCCAGAAGTCCCCCAGTGCCAAGGCCTCTGCCTCCCCACAGAAAGCACTGCTGACAGTGAGACTCGCACTGGGCCCCGAAGGCCCCTCTCTCTGAGGTCTGGCTGACGGGTCTCCCCCAAGCTGGCCCTCTGTGAGAGAGCCCCCAAACTGCACCCCTTCCACATCACACTGACAAGGTCCCACCACCTGGGAACACAGCCCTCACTGGGAAAAGCATAGCAGGCTGGGCTGGGGAGCGGGGGCCAGGGTGGGGTGGGCGTGCAATTTTATTTATTATTATTATTATTATTATTATTATTATTATTTTAATGCTCTCCGGAGGATATGCTGAGAGAGAGAAACATGGATGTGAGAGAGAAACCTTGATCGGTTGCCTGTCATATGCACCCTCACTGGGGATCAAACCCACAGCCAGTACGTGCCCTGAATGGGAACTGAACTGCCACCTGTCATTGCACGGGATGAGGATGAGGCTCAATTAACTGAGCCGCCCTGGCCGGGGGGGGGGTGGAGGGGGCACCATTTTAAAGCAGGTTTGAAGGACACGTGGTCATCCGCTTCCACCTAACCACTGCACCACCAGGCTGCCCATGTGCTTGGCAGGTGGCCCCTCTGGCCTCTGGGACAGAGCAGGGGGGTGCGTGTGGCTGTTCTGGCCAACAGCTGTGGGCAGATGGCACAGGTCTCTCTCGGGCCAGAGCAGCTGGGGTGGGGGTTGGAATGATAACTTGCTGTTGAACGTGCTGGGTTTGAAAAAACCATGAGACACACGAGGGGCGGTGTCCGAGACTGGACAGAAAAGTCTGGGATGTGGGAGGCAGGCTCCGGCTGGAGATTCAAATCAGGGAGCCGTTGGCATATGGGTGATATTTGAAGCCTGAGCTCACCCGGGCGTGAGTGTAGCGAGAAGAGAGAGCGGCGGGAAGGGCCCTGGGGGCTCCGGCGTCCGTCGGGAGAGGAGGCCACGGGGCAGGGGACATCCTGGAGGCCACGGGAAGACGGGGGACTGAGGAGGGGGCCCCGAGTGGCCAGTCTGCCACGGGCCAAGGAGGAGAGGGCTGAGACCCAAGCATTAGACGTAGCAACGTGGAAGGGACCTCCGGAGAGCTTTGGGTCCACGGGGAAAGTCCTGACCCCCGTGAGGAAGGACCGGAAACCGCAGGAGAAAGTGCTTCCGAGGAGTCTGGCTGCACACAGACGGGGAGAGAGGAACGGGGCCGTGCATCACGCAGGACTTCCTCAGGCAAATAAAACATGCTGTTTATTCACTGCGTGCCCTCCCTCAAAAGCTTCCGAATGCCTGCACGATGTCCCCCCAGGCCCCACGGGACACAAACGCCCGGCTCCCTCCCGCCCACCCTCGGGAGCTGGTGGACAGCAGAGCCCCGGAGGCCAGAACCTGGGCGGCTGGCCAGCTGGGCTCCCACACGGAGCCGGTACCTCAGCCAGCTCTCCCGGCCCTCGGGGCTGCTGAGGGGCCTCTTCCTGGGCCTAGATGTGCTAGCTGTCTCCCGCTCCGGTTCCCATAAGCATCGGTGACCCTAGGAGGGAGCCGCAGGGCCGCCCAGAAGGCTAAGGTAGGGAGGTGGGGGCCAGGAGGACCTGGGACAGGAGAGTGGGCGTCACCCTGTTGGAGAGGCAATGGTCCCTCCCCAATTCTCTCCTTCTACCCCGGGTGCCCAGCTTGGGGGCGGGGGAAGGGGGGGAACCGGGGTGGGGGAGATGCTCTTCATCACCAAGCCTGTGTCTCTGCGCATTCTAATTGCCCAGGCTGGAGGGGTGGGGAGGGGGGCAGAAGGATCCAAATGATGGTGGTAAAGTCACATACGTCTTGTATGCATTCACTGACTGATTCTGAGTGTCCCACAGCGGAGAAGCGTGCCCTGGGGGTGTCCCTTCTCAGCACCCGTGGCCCAGCAGGTGCCAACCCAGCACTGCCCCACCCACTTCCTGTCTTGGCTCCTGCTGCCCCAGCACCTGGCAGACCTGACAGCGGGGCCCACCCCTGGGTTCCAATTGCCAACTGCAGCTTACCTGCCACGGCCTTCCAGCCACGGCAGCTGGACAGGATCTGCTCATCAGTGGGGCCTGAGGCCAGCCCTTTCTTCAGCATGGGGTTTTCCTCCCCCCTTCCCTTGTTTGCTCTGCCACCCCTCCCCCCCCCAACTGCCACCCTGTCATGTGACCACTTTGCAAATTATCTTTTCTGCCCGAGGAGCTAAAATTTGGTTTCAGAAACTCATGTTGACTTTGAATAAAAGAAAAAAAACAAAAAGAAAAGACGTAGGGAGAATCCATGCAGACATGACCCAGGGCAGCCCCAGGCGGATGGATGCCACGGAGGGAGCCTGCTCTCCCGCAGCACAGACCTGTGGACAGGCAGCAGCCCTGTGACTACGGGGGACCATCGTGGTCACTTACACAACGCCCACAGGTTCTTCGACACCCCCACCAAAGGGTGGAGCCTAACTCCCTCCCTTTGCCTGTGGGCTGGACATAGTGACTTCTTTCCGACCCAGAATCAGGTGGCAGTTACAGTGTGTGACTCAGAGGCTGGGTCTGACACTCATGGGGTCATGAGGAGGCCACCGCCACGTTGGGAGGTCACACACGCAGCCCTCAGAGAGGCTCCATGGCGAGGACCTGAGGGACATGGCTTGGGAGTGGGTCATCCAGCCCCAATCAGACCTTCGGATGACGGCAGCCCGGCCGACATCCAGACTTGCAACCTCATGAGGCACCTGTGCCAGACCCGCCCAATGACCAACACACAGAAACCATGGAGCGATGGTGGCTGTTTTAAGCAGCTACATTCTGAGGTAATTTGTGAAGCTAGGCCTCATTTCCTAACCATGGGGCCTCTCTGAGGGCTGCTTGTGTGACCGGCATGAAGAGTCGTGATGTGAATCCTGAAGGCAAAGAGACCTTTCGAAAGTCAGCTTTTAAGTTTCTGTGAGGAGCTGTGTGCTCAGCTCCTATTTTTAATAAGTTGGAGGCAACACTGAATCCCACCCACACCCTCTCCTTGGCTTGGGAACTTAAATAACATCGAGCAGGGTTTTTGCACGATCGACACGGGATGGCGGAACACGGAGACCAGCTATGGGCGCCATGTCACGTTCAGGGGGATGGAGGATGGGAAGTGACCCGTCTCACGGCTGGACCGAGCCAGGCCACAGCGAGCCCCCGTGCTCTCTGTCCCCAGCCGTGCTGACGTCAGTCGGATGCCTTCGTTTTTAAAATAAATTTTAGGACAACGAGAAGAACATTTTTGATGAAGCAGGCATCCCAGTTTTTAAAAATAACAATCGTTCCATTAATTACAGCTTCTCCCGAATGGTCTCTAATTCCGATCATTAAAATCATTCAGCGCGCCGGACCAACTGGTGTTTGGGAAGCAGAGAGGAACCCAGCGTGTCCTTCAGGGCATGAAGGAGGCACCCGGCCCTGAGCTTCCTACCAGCAAGGGAACCGGGACCACAGCTGCAGGGCACAGGCCCATAGCATGAACACCAACGGGCTCAAGAGTGGTCCAAAGGAGGGCCCCGCCTGGTGTGACCCCTCAGCAAGCCCAGGAGCTTCCATGTCTCCGTGCAGGCGGGCGGGCAGACCCGCTGGGACAAAGCCATAGGGAGCCACAAGGGAGGATGGCCCATGCAGCCTGCCACAACCTGCTGGGGGGGAAGCGGGGGGGGGGGGGAGGAGGGGGGACACAGGGCGCTAGGAAAGATGCCCCGTCTCAGCTTACAATAAAGGAAGAGGTTCGGGTGCAGCCTTCGGTGAAGATGCAGGAGACAACATTGTTGTTACATGTTGGTTACATAGGTAACAGGCCATGCCCGAGAAAAGACAGCCAGAAGCAAAACAAAATAAAAACTAAAGGAAAAGGCCGAAACCGGTTTGGCTCAGTGGATAGAGCGTTGGCCTGCGGACTGAGGGGTCCCGGGTTCAGTTCCGGTCAAGGGCATGTACCTTGGTTGTGGGCACATCCCCGGGGGCGGGGGGGGGGGGTGTGTGTGCAGGAGGCAGCTGATCAATGTTTCTCTCTCATCAATGTTTCTAACTCTCTATCCCTCTCCCTTCCTCTCTGTAAAAAATCAATATATATATATATATATATATATATATATATATTTAAAAAAAAGAAAAAAGAAAAAAAAACTAAATGAATTTCCAACTCCCATCATGTATCAGGGCCCAGTGGGCTTCTGCCCTCACTCAGCAACTCCACCTGCTGCATACCTGCTCAGCCCTCCCTCCTGGGGTGTGCCCACAGGCCAGCAGCACTGGGGACTGCTGGGGAAGGCAGGGGCCGGACCCCCCTGGGACCCACTGCGGTTGGGGGCGCTGCTCGGAGCCGGCCTGGCTTTGTGGGAGAATGCTGCTCCGTGGCTCTGCCTCCCCGGACCACCTCCGAGCTCCATCCTCAGAGAGAAGCCTGAATAGAAACGGCCTCCAGGGCATTCGTGCAGCTCTTCTCCACTGGAGGCTGGGTGGCTACAGCTTTTAAAGAGAACTGGCGTATTTTTAGCATTCTAAAATGTAGAAGCAGATGGATGGACATGCAGAGCTGACATTTGTTACATAAAGAAGTATGACAGTGGGTCCCAAGTCCACTCTACACCAGCCTCGTCAGCCCGGGGAGAGAAAGACCCCAGACTCCACGGCTTCCCGAAGGTTCCCCCACCTCACCCTGGACTTCATGGGGAGCCAGGAGTGAACGTGCAAGGTGAGCTGGACTATGTGCCCTCCTACCCAACTGGAACCTCAACCCCACCCCACACCAGGGGCTCCCGCACTGTTTCTCCCACTGATAGGAAAGAGCCCAGGCTCTGCAGCCACCAGGCTTCTGGCCACCGGGGCCCTACTGCTGTGGGGGAGAGTGAACTGCCACAGACCCACGCCTGGCACACAAGGCGAGCCACCCTCCCTCCTGCCCCGCTCTTCAGGGTCAGGAGGAAAGGAAAGGCACCTGTTAAAACTCACCCCCCCACTGGAAAAAGACTTAGTGAGCTGGGGCTAGCCCGACACTGGGAACTATGGCCCCATGAGCACTATGGGGTCAGCCACACGTGGGCTCTGGGCAGCGCAATAAGGAACAAGGAAGCACCAGGAAGTAGCCAGGGAGTCACTCTCTGCAGGTGACATGACTGACCACCCGCAAAGCCCAAGAGGAAAACTCGGGGACTGTGGCACAGGGGCCATATGCTGGGCGAGTACTGGTCACGGAAAGGGTTGCTCCATCCAGCACTACCCAGCGTGGAACGTGATGGGGGGAAGGATCCCACTCACAGGTCCACAAAAACAAGCAACCAACGCACAAGAGGAATTCGTTTTAAATCTAGAAACAGCCCAAAGGCGCTCAACATAGGGACGTGCAGGACTCGCAGGACAAACACATCCTCATTCCATGTTGAATGTTTGTCTGAACTGAAATCTGCAATGGAAAAAAGTAAAACCACAGACGTACGCGAAGAAAATGCAGGTGGAGATTTCCAAACTGAATGATGTCCGCCTGTGCCTGGGAACCGGCTTCGGAAACGCGACACCAGGCCAGGAAACTGCCGGAACCGAAGATGCTGATGGATCTGACCACACGAACATTAAACACATCCGTACCCAAACCCCCCACAAGAACTAGCAATCTTACCGAGGAAATGGTAAAACGTTCGGGAAGCATCTGCGTATCTGCAACAGTGAGAAGAAACCGGGCAGCCAGCACCCCAGTTTGACCAGGAAGTGCTGGTCAGGGTGGGTGCCAGCAACTCAGAAAAGAATACGAACACCCCCAAACACAAAAAGCAAAGGTGATCAATCTCACGGGTAGTCAAAGAAACTCAAAGAATTCATGCAACCTCTAGCTTTTGGACTGTCGGAAAGTGAAACCACCACCAGCACCCACAGTTGGTGAGGACATGGGGAAAGTTTTTGGGGGAGCAGTGAGGAGCACACACTGGTCTCCCTCCCTGGCCCCCCTTCTCTCTGCTCCAGGCCATCCTTCCGGGCAGTAATTTATTCATGTTTCCTTGTCTCTTGTCTCCTGGCTCCTCCTTTGTCCAGGTACCCCGCACTTGCAGCAGCCACCTCTATTTGGTCACCGCTGTACACCGAGCACCCAGGACAGCGGCTGGCTCTTGGAGGGAGCTGGACAGGCATATCAAACTATTTTCCATGGACGGTCCTCTGACGTGGCAATGTCATTCCTAGGAATGTATGCTATGGAAATAAGGCCAAGTGTGCAAAGACAAATATACAGACATGCTCACTGTTAAATTGTTTATGGTTTTTATAAGATGGAAGTGCCCTACAGTAGGGAATGAAGTAAACAGCATTTTGTCTACGGAGAGGAAAGCTACCACGCAGTGATTACCAGCCCTGACTGCCCATCAAAGTCACCGGGGGAGAGGCTCAAAGGTGTGCTGATCTGAGCTCACCGCTCACCCAGCCCTACAAATTCAGCCCAAGTTTTGGGGAGCGGGGCCCATGGAGTCCAGGTCACAGCCAGGGCTGAGAATGGCTGTTGTAAATCTAGCCAACAAGTGGTGCTGCAGATTTATACAACGTTCGAAACGTGCTGCTGAGTAAAAAGCTGGTGATGGCAAAACCGTGTACGGAGCACGCTCCCGTCTCTGTATCAAGGAAAAGCAGCGTGTTTCTGGACAGCTGGGTGTGAGGACATTCCTGGAAAAAGGCTGGAAGATGTACGCTGACACCTTCTCTTCGGAGCTGGCTTACAGATGTCTTGGTTTTCCTACTGAGGACCATTTTGGGGAAAACAGCAAAATGTGAAATCCTTACACATTTACACATTGTAATACTTCTCTAATTAGAAGAAAAAAAAATGCACACAAAGTCCCGTTTTCAATTTTTCGGAAGGTGACCTGAGAACCAGATAGCCCTCCTGCCTGCCTGCACGCCAGCACCAGGGTTCTCTCACTCCCGTCTCCCTGGGCGAAGGCAAACCTTCTCAGTGGTCAGTCCCTCCCTCCAGCAATCATGCCATGTTAGGTGTGAGACAAGCCACAATGGCTGAGAAGGGTAGGTATCCCCAGGCTCCCCAGCTTCTCAGCAGGAGGTGCTATTCCCTCCCCCCACCCCCCAGCCCAGGGGATGCCCGGAAGTCAGGGAGGGGCAGCACGGAGGAGGGGGGCTGAGGGGAGAGAAAGAGTTGGCCCTTGGGTCTGGGGTGAGGAAGAGGCTCGGAGAATCCCAGACATGCCCCGACCCCTGCCAGGTGAGGGACCCCTGCCAGGTGAGGGACCCCTGCCAGGTGAGGGGCCCCTGCCAGGTGAGGACAGCGCGCTGGACGCCAGGGGACTGGCGGGGGTGGAGGATGTTGAAGATTTCTCACATCACAATTATGTTTATTAGTTGGAATTTACCTGGCACTTCGTTAAATTGCCCTCTTGTTTCCCTTCTTCTTTTGCTCTGCGTACTAAATTTGATACACTAATTGGGTGTTTTAATCAGAAAAAGTCACCAGAAGGTTTCACATTGCCATGGCAACCATGCAGTCCCAGCAAACGGCACGAGTCACCAGCACCCCCCTGTCGCCTCTTTAAGTCGTCTCCCCGGGGGGTGGGGGGGGTGGGGGGGAGCTACCTGGAGGGGATGGGTAACTTCACACCCTCCCCTGGAGAAGAGGTGGATTCAGGGGCACGACTCCCCTCCGAAAAGACAGTCCTTTCTCCTTCCCAAACCCTGGTCTCTCTATCCAACTAAAGCCCCGGTCTTCATGCTAAGATCTGCAGCTTCTCTCTGCAGACACGCTGACTCCCGAGCCGTGGAAGCCCGGAGAGAGACACGCAAGCGTGGAATACGAGTGGAACGGAGTGGCTGCCCGCCCAGACGTCTGCCCGGGGACAGGTCTGGCCTCCCGATCACATGTGTTGGGTTTGGGGATGTGGCCACCATGCTCAGGGATGAGCAGGACACGATGGTCACGTGTCCTAAAAAGCAAGCATCTGCAGCCAGCATCAGTTACCGCCCACAAGCCCAGAGGGCTGGGGCCTGTGCCATCCTTTCCTGGGCAAATAAGGGGCTGGGGGGACGTGGTAAATTGTTCCCCCATCAGATGGCGCGCATCCTAAGGAGATTCTGTGCTCTTTTCGCCTTTGAATGATCCACGAATTCTGAAACTTAACACACTCAGCATGTGGGGAAAAATTCTACCTTAACAAGCGGGAGGCAGCGCCCTGCTTTCTGCTACATCAACCTCCCTACCTGTGCCTCAGGGAGCACAGAGCGAAGGCAGAGAGCGGGGCCAGCTCCTGGCTGACACCAGCAAATGCTGAAAACACATGCATTTCTCAGACGTGGTCTCCGCCTGCAGGAGGAAGCTGGATGTAAATCTGATTCCCGATTAGTTCCTAGTTCGCCCGGGGCTCTCTTTATTTTGAGTATTTATGCTAAAAACAAAACCATATAACGTGGAACATCCACAGCAGAACACATGAAAGCCAGTCCCAGATCACGCACTGCGCCAGCGTGGCTGGTCCTGGATGCCCGTCCTGGGAATGCAGGCAACCACGACCCTCCCCTGCTGGCCTGACCAGCCCCGGCCTGCACCCCTGGCCAAGAGCAGGCTCCCATCACTCCGGCTGACCACGGTCAGCCCAGGCCTGCACACTCGCCAACACTGGCCTGCGGTCGGACTCTTGTAATTTCCTATCATACTTAAATTATTTATCAGAAATAAATAGCTCGGGCTGTCACGCTGAGCTGTGCTCTAAAATTATAAAAGACCTATCATACTCTGCAGGCTGCCTACAAATGAGAAAAAAAAAAAAAAAAAAAAAAGAAGATTTCAACTATTTTAGGAAAATGTCAGAAAACATCATATGTGTCATCACTGTAGCATTTAAATGTGTGACATCTGTGGGAAAGGCTGTGTGATCGCATGTGCATTGCCGCAGCGCCCCACAGGCGGGTACCACACGGCCACCTGCCCGCAGGTGCTAAGTCAGTCGGAGGCTCCTGGTGCCCAGCAGGACCCCAGGAAGTGTGCCTGGACGGCCTGCTGCCTGTCACCTGCCTCCCACCACACCCATCTCCCTGTGGCCACCCAAGAGACACCTGCCTTCTGGGTGGGCAGCTTTCCCCGCAGGAGGACCTGAGAGAAAACCAGTTCCCAAAGGGAGGTCTGTGCCAGAGGACTAGGCCTCTCCACCGCACATCTGTGTGCAAAGGCTGGGCATGGGGGAGGGGGGGGGGGCATGTACCTTCACCCTGGAGAGGGAGAGGGAGGGCCAGGGGACCCCCGCCACCTGTGGGGGACGCATCCCCCTTGCACCCTGGGCAAACACAGGTGAGAGAAATGAGCCGAGCCGCACGCAGCCCCTCACAGGACAACGAAAACGTGCAGCTCTCGGTACCACGGGCGGTGTCTACCTAAGCCCCGAGCCGCCGATCGCCACCGGACATGGAGGACGCAGGCGGGGCCCTGGACACGCGTGGGCGCCGCAGGCACAGCCCGCCAGTTTCCTCGGAAACCAGGCGGCAGCCCTGGGACGCCCTCCCATCCCGTGGCCGCGGTGTGTGGCCGGGAGGAAACCCCACAGCCACGGCCCCCCTGCGAGGGCGCGCGGGCTCCCCACGCCGCCCCCGGAGCTGCCTGTCTCCCCGCCGCGAGGCCGCACTCACCGTCCTCCTTGTCGTCAAACACGGGCCTCCGCGCCGGCGCCCCCGACATGGACGAGCTCATCCGCTTCTTCCACTTGCTCCACGCGAACAGGGGGCGCGGCTGGGCGCGAGCATCGCCGGCGTCCCGCGCTCGGGGCTGCCCGGCCGGGGGCGGCGAGCCGGGGGGCGCCGAGGCGGAGCTGCCCCTGCGCTCCGCGCCGCTCCTCATCGCCGGGCCTGGGTGCGCCGCGCGGCGGGCGCCCGGGGCATGGCCCGCCCGCCGGGCTGGGCGCGGAGCGGAGCGGAGCGGCGGCGGCGGCCCGGCCCGGGCACTGGCGGTCCGTCCCCCCCGAGGCCGGCGGAGAGCGGCGGGGCGGGGCCGGGGCGGGGCCGGCGGGCGGGAGCCGGGGCGCAGCGGAGCGCGGGGGCGGGGCCGGGGCGGGGCCGGGCCGGATCGGCTCACGGCGCCCCGCACCCGCCCATCGCTCCTCCGGGGCCGGGAGTGCGTGCCGCGGCCCCGGCTGGACGGCCCGGACAATGGCGAGGGGGGAAGGCCCGTCCCCCGCGGAGCAGCCCGGCGGCCTCCAGAGGAGGGAGGGGGTCGTGGGCGGGACCGCTCCGCCCGGGGAGGTTCCCCCGGAGCCGCCCACCCCGCTGCCCCCGAACAAAGCGGCTCAGGATCGCCGCCGCTCCAACCCGGGGACCCTGCGCATCGGCCTGCGGCTCCGCGCTCCCCAAGGGCGCGCCGGGCCGGCCGGGGCGCCGGGAAGCGGCTCCGCGGGGACCGAGGCCGGGGCGCTCGGGATTGGCATCCGGCGGTGCCGCACCGGATGCGGATCCCACCCGGGGTGGCAGGTGGCTCCCGAGACTGCGCCCGGGGAGGGATGGGGAGCGGGCCGGGGGAGGGGCGGCGGGCTGGGGCAGGAGCCCTCCCCAGGCGACAGGCTCCAACACGCATTCTGGGGTGGGGTGGGGGTGAGGGTGGGAGGGGGGGAAGGGGAGGGGGGGGTAGGGAGAGGGTGAGAGTGGGGGTGGGGAGGGGGTGAGGGTGAGGGTGGGAAGGAGGCCAGGGGGAGGGTGGGGGTGAGGGTGAGGGTGGGGAGGGGGTGGGGTGAGGGTGAGGGTGGGAAGGAGGCCAGGGGGAGGGTGGGGGTGAGGGTGAGGGTGGGGAGGGGGTGAGGGTGGGGGTGGGAGGAGGTGAGGGTGAGGGTGGGAAGGGGGCAAAGGGGAGGGTGGGGGTGAGGGAGGGGGTGAGGGTGGGGGTGGGAGGGGGTGAGGGTGAGGGTGGGGGTGAGGGAGGGGGTAAGGGTGGGTGGGGAGGGGGTGAGGGTGGGGGTGGGGGTGGCTTCCGCACGAAGCACGTGCACCCGCGCTCTCGGGGTCCCCTTGGCTGGGTCTCCGGTCCGCTTTCCCTCGCGGGTGCCAGGGCCTCAGTGCTGAACCAGAGCTCTTGGCGCAGGTTCGCGCCCCAGGACCCCCCGGGGGATCGTGTGCCTGAGTCGCCAGGGTCCCCTGGCCCTTCCCATGTGGGACAGGGGCCTGAGCGCTGACTGCCGGTCCTTCCACAGCCAATGCCGCGCATTGGGGGGAAGAGGGGAGGGGTGGGGGGCGCCGTTTGCCGCTGAGTGCCTCCGCCTCTAATCACACAGCGAGGTGAGTGAGGTCCGGTGGCCCTGGCCTAAGACTGTCACCGAATAAGAACGAAGAACCGGTTTTGCTGTGGGCTGCTTGGATGCATGGTCACCGGCCCCGCGGGTCTCTCCGCTCGCGCTGCCTCTCCCTCCAGGCACATCCTTCAGCCGCTCTGGGCGCTGCCGGCCCCTCTCCTGGCTCTGCCCTCACCCTGGTTGCGGCACTAGGGCTCCTGGTGCATGTATGGACCGTTACATCCGTTCCCACTCTGCCTTTGGACTTCACTGTGGCTCCTCCATCCCCTCAGCCAGCGAAATGTGAGCAGAGGCACCCATGTCCTTTCTGGGCCACACTTCAGGGCCAGTGCTGACCGGCCATACGTCACTGAGGGACCGCCCGCCCACCAGTGAGGACATGAGAGACAAGGGAGAAATCGCCGAAACCGGTGTGGCTCAGTGGATAGAGCATCGGCCTGTGGACTGAAAGGTCCCAGGTTCGATTCCGGTCAAGGGCATGTACCTTGGTTACGGGCACACCCCCCATAGGGGTGTGGAAGAGGCAGCTGATCAGTGATTCTCTCTCATTGATGTTTCTGACTCTATCCCTCTCTCTTTCTCTCTGTAAAAAATTAATAAAATAAAAAAAGGGAGAAATCACGTGTGAGCCGCCTAGGGAAACCCACACTGACCACCAGGGGGCAGCTCCTGCATTGAGCACCTGCCGTCTGCTGGTCAGTGCACATCATAGTGACCGGTCATTCCACTGTCTGGTCAATTTGCATATTAACCTTTTATTATGTAGGGTGATTTTACCTTTTCCAGGGAGAATGTCGCTCTGGAGCAGAAAGGCAAGGCGGCCATGGCCAGCCCACACTTCCCTCCGAGTCTGGGGCCGGCCACCTCTGCCAGCCAGACCTCAGAGGGCCGGGCCCATCTCTGCCCCCTCCCAGGGTCTGACACAGAGAAGCCCGACCTCCCCGGGTGCCGCCTCTCGGAAGCACCCAGTGCTGCCTCTCGTTAAACTTCAACTTTGAAATCTGCCCAGGGGCTGGTCAAGGACAAGGGCCGTGTGGGCAGGAGAGACTGGGGGAAGGAGGGGACCTTCCCTGGCCCTCTCTTCTGAAGCATTTCCACACAAATTCTCCAGGATGCGGAGCCAATCCAATTTCCTGCATCTTCTTGCTTTCTGTAGCTGTCCTCAATCCTCTTTTAAAAATAGGCTTATCATCTTCTATCTCCCTGATTTATCCGTGACGCTACGAAGCGAAGGCAATTCTGCAACACACTCACCGCCATAACCTCCCCAGGAGAGGGGGCCCGGCCATGCCTGCAAGGTCAGGGGGGTTGGGGTCTGCAGGAACCAGCCAGCCCTGGGCCTCAGGTGGACTTGCACCCTACCCCACCGCACAGGCGGCTGACAGCGGGGAAAAGGTGCTGGGCCTGGAGTCCGGAGCCTGGCCCCGTGGGCCTGGCAGACATGGAGACGAGGTGACCTCCTGCAGCCTCTGACAGAGTGGAGGCCTCGTCTCCATGCAGGGCGGGCCCAGGCCAGGGGTCAGTTCTCACCAGACTGTGAACCTGCTGGTCCTCCACAAAGATCCCCCTGGAGAACTGGTTTCTCTCGAGTCTTGTTTTAGGGGTGAGGGGATCCCCAGTTTCTTGTGCTCCCGTCAGATGTGCAAGGAAGGAGGCAGGTGACCGGAGACTCAGAGCCACCCTGGGGACCCTCCATAGGTCCAGAGGCTGCCTCAGGCCGCGGTGCCCTCCCTGCCCCTCTCTCCCCCTGTGAGAGTGGGTGAGGCACCAGGTGGTCAGGGAGGGGGAACACACCTTCCCCAGCTCTGCTCACGGAGCCACAGGAGGCATCGTGTGTGAGCCTGGGGGTGGAGGGCAGCCGGGAGGTAGCAGCCCTAACTCCTTTGTACCAGAAGGTCAGGGCCAGGGCATGGATGGAGCTGCAGGCCAGGGGCCATGTGCCCGCTGCCTCTGTGATGGCCCCTGTGGCCCTAGCGGACCCGGGTCTCCCACAGGCGGGCTACAACTTTCAGCTCCAAAACGCAGAACAGAAATGGCTGTTTCAGGGAGGAACGTCCCGAAGTCTGTAAACCAATGCACTCCTCCTTCCATAAAATGGGGTGAAGGAGCTGCCCACAGGTGCTACCTCCCTCCCCTCTCCCCCCACCCCTTCCTTCCCCCCTGTCCACCCAACCCCCATCCCTGCCCATCCAGTCGAGCTCTGGACTCCGGGCGATGGGCCTGAAGAGCGACCTTTCCCGGGCATTTAGGCGGCGGTGCTCGGGGCCATGTCCTCAGGCCCAGCTCGCTCCTGCCCCCTCGCGGCCGTGCTCTTCGCGCACCACGCCCCTGGCTTCGGTGCCCAACCACCCCCTCTGGGTGTGGGGGTCACGGGCCGCCTGGCAGAGGAGGTCGCGGGCCGCGGGCCAGCGCGCGGACCCGAAGGAGCGCTGCTGCAGCCCCTGCCCCGCGCACGCGCACTCACACTCCTCGAGGCCCGGTGCACGCAGCGTCCCCCCCTCTCCCGCCCCCACGCCCCCGCTAGCGGCCCGCGTCTCCATGGCGACCGCGTGTGCCCGGCCTCCATTGTTGGGCTGCACCTCCCCGTGCTCCCGGCGCGCCAGCCTGTTAGTGGGGGGACCGCCACAGGTGAGGCGGGAGGGGCGCCGCAGGGAGCGGGACGGGGTGCCCAGTGAGGGAGGGGAAGACGGAGAGAAGGGGGGAGTGAGAGGGGGGCAATAAGCGGGGGTGGGGGGGTGTGAGAGAGGGGAGCTCTGAGCTCCTGGGGCCCCAGGGTGGGCGGGCAGCTGATGGAAGGCGGTGCCCAGGACAGGCTGCGCCCCCAAGCCTGGACCGTCAGGCTCCGATGGGGAAACCGAGGCAGGCGCTGGGCACCTGGAGCCCACTGCTCATGGTTAGGACCTGGTGTTTTGCTCTGGTTTTCAGACGTTTTCCCTGTTGGGAGGTTTATAGGAGGTTGAAGGCCTAGGCAGAACAGGACTAACTAACCAGAGAAAGGGCAGGGATGGGGGTTGGGTGGACAGGGGGGAAGGAAGGGGTGGGGGGAGAGGGGAGGGAGGTAGCACCTGTGGGCAGCTCCTTCACCCCGTTTTATGGAAGGAGGAGTGCATTGGTTTACAGACTTCGGGACGTTCCTCCCTGAAACAGCCATTTCTGTTCTGCGTTTTGGAGCTGAAAGTTGTATCCCAGAACGCCATGGTTCAGAGCGAGGAGCAGAGCGTTTTCATCCGAACCTTCTTGCACCCCGGGGATTTATTTTAAACTTAAAAGTCAAGGCGGTGATATCGCTTATTAAAAGCGGGTGTTCTGTAAGCGGGTGGGATCACCGCGGGTCTGCCGGGCCGCTGGCCTGTCCCGCCGGGAGCCTGGCCGTTCCTCACTGTGGCTGTCCCCGCCCGCACGCTGCAGGTGACCCAGGAGGATGAGCGGTGGCCCGAGGACTGCTTCCTCCCAGCTGACAGATGGAGGGAACCCGCCCCGGGACGGCCGACCTGGAGAGCGACGCCGCTCAGGCTGGGACCCCGCCCGCCGCCCCCTCCGAGGACATTCCCAAGAGTGTCCCCGAGGCCGTGCTTTCCTCCGCACCCATTCTAGACTTGAGTCGTAGTGGTCTTCAACATTTAGGAGACGTCCTTAAAATCCCCACCCTTAAAGTAAGTGGGGCTTTTACTTGTCGGCTTCCCTGCAGGAGGGACATTCTAGAATGAGACAGAGGAGGGCTAACTGGGGCCTTCTTGTGCTGTTCAGACCAGTGAGAAGCTCAGGTGTGGGGACCAGCCAATGGGGACACCTCGTAGGCCAATTCTGATGTCCTTTCTCCTCGAGAAAGTCTTGGGCACCAAAAGGCTTGTGGTAGATACCACTACTGAAAGCACCTTCGGTGCCTGATTTCATATATTTGTATTAATGAGAGAGGAAGGTAGAGCGAGAGGGAGATGAAAACATCAGCCTCCTGCACGTCCCACACTGGGGATTGAGCCTGTAACCTGGGCCTGTGCCCTGACCTGGAATCCAACTGGGACCTTCTGGTTCTGGGGTCGATGCTCAGCCACTGGGGCATGCCAGCTGGGTCTCGGTCTCCTATTTAAAGCACGGAAGCCCTAAAAACCGAGTCAACATTGAGACAGGGAAAACCTTTCTCACCCACGCTTTGCTGACGTTACATGTTGATTTTACCGAATGCCTAGTGCAGTGGTCGGCAAACGGCATGGCTCGTGAGCCACATGCGGCTCTTTGGCCCCTTGAGTGTGGCTCTTCCACAAAACACCACGGCCTGGGCGAGTCTATGTTGAAGAAGTGGCGTTAGAAGAAATTTACGTTTAAAAAATGTGGCTCTCCAAAGAAATTTCAGTCGTTGTGCTGTTGACATTTGGCTCTGTGGACTAATGAGTTTGCCGACCACTGGCTTAGCGCCTTCGCCAGGTGAGTCCCTGCCTGCTTGTGATCTAGCTCGTGTCATCACCTGTGACTTCCAGAATAAGGTTCCGTCGGAGCCCAGCAACACAGTCACAATGGCCGAGGCTGGCCTGGCACTGCTGTGTGCCCAGCACTGCCCACTTCGTGTGCCACGTGACCTGTGCTACAGGTGAGCACTCTGGAGCTCGGAGAGGTTTTGGGACCTGCTTGAAGGCACACAGCTAATAGTTCCCGGGCTCTGCACTTTGTCCCGGCCTCCCGTGCCAGCACCTCCTTTGTGATGGTGGCCTGGTTTCACCGGGAATTCCGCAGGGACGGCTCTGGGGTGGTTCTCCTGCGGCTGCCGATCACGGATAACCCACAGCAGACCGCTCAGCGTGTGTGTCCCTCAGTTATTTCCTTCGGCTGCGTCCCTGGGACCGACGGGGCCGTTCCCTCACGGGGCAGAGTTGCCGTGGGCCCAGGAGGGAGAAGCAGGCTGTAAACACGGGGGGTGAGTGCGGTGTTAAAGGGTGTTTCGGAAGTGGCCTGTGCTCAGGGGGGTGTCCTCAGGTCAGGACACGCTCTCGGCTCCCACAGTGGCGCTGGGTCCTGACGATTCCCATGTTGAGTCTCGTGTCTTCAGTTTAAACTTAAGGTACAAGAGTATGATTTCCCTTCTCTGACTTGATATGTGGGATCGGGGTGCCTAGTAGCTCCTCAGAAATGCTTCTGGGCTGTATTGTGTTTTAAAATTCAGTTGGTTGGCCCTAACCGGTGTGGCTCAGTGGGTAGTGTGTCGGCCTGTGGACTGAAAGGTCCCAGGTTCAATTCCGTCAACGGCATGTACCTTGATTGTGGGCACATCCCCAGTAGGAGGTGTGCAGAAGGCAACTGATTGATGTTTCTCTCTCATTGATGTTTCTAACTCTCTATCCCTCTCCCTTCCTCTCCATAAAAAATCAGTAAAAAAAAAATAAAAATATATATATATATATATATATATATATATATATATATATAAAATTCAGTTGGTTGACCAAACATGGTCTTTTCTTTCCTGGGAAGCAATTGCATCTTCAGAGAAATGAGCTCTGCACAATCCCGCGAGACTTCTTTCAGCTGCTGCCCAACCTCACCTGGCTGGACCTGCGGTACAACAGGATCCAGGCGCTTCCTCCCGGGATTGGCTCTCACAGGCAAGTCGGCTCCTGCTCCCGCCTCAGAGTGCCCCTCCCTTCAGCGTGCCGGGCACCTGCTCTTCTGCGGTTCTGCTCCTCTTGGCTGAATTCTGACCTCAGAACGGCATCACTTAACGGTGTTGTTGAGGTGGTGCGAAGGATGCGAAGGCTGTGTGTACAGATTCATGGGACCGTTGCTGTCACTCAGGACACTTAGTAGCCGAGGGTGCCAGTGCCTTTGCTGGGCGGGCTGTGTGGGGTCTGTAAGGTCTGGGTCTGTCTCTGACTCGTTGTGTGAAGCTGCCCGAAGGGTCGGGAAGACAACCACGTGTGTCAGGGCTGGCTCCTGGCGAAGAACGAGGCGTTCTTCCCGTTTTGGAGAAGTGGATGTGTGCTCTCCTGCTCTGACCCCAGAGATTTCCAGCACCCCCACTTCCAGGACAAGTGCCAGGTGTCCCTCTGTTCCTCCCGGGGCCCTCCCCAGCAGCTGGCCGTCAGCTGGCGTCCTCCACGTGGCCTCCGGGAGCCGTGCTCACCAGGTGGTCCCCTCCCCTCCTGGCCCCTTTGCCTCCTGTACCCAGTCCTCCCTCCAAAGGGTGCTGCTTACCCTTTGAACGCTTCTGGGGAACACTCAGGCCCTCCTCCTGCTCAGTGCCTCTGGGCGGAGGAAGCACACGCAGAGGCCCCGGGGTGGGCATGTGCATGGAGGTGTGAGGGACACAGGGAGGCCAGTGCGGCCGGCCGAGCTCGCAGGCCACAGCTGCTGGATCTGGATTTCATTTTGAGAGAGCGTTTGAGCGGATTGGGGTGGAATTTGACTTGGCTTTCAGATCGCTGCACGGAGGGGCGAGAGGCAGCAGTGAGGCCACGTAAGAGGCATGCGGGGCAAGGCCGGACACTGCAGAGCTGCGCTGGGCTCAGGAGCTGGCGGTCTCAGGCTGCGTGTGGGCGTGTGCGAGGGCCACCCCAGTTCTGACGCGAGTAACTGCACAGAAGCCAGGCGGCCACTGAAACAGCGGGCACCGGCCCGCAGCTGGCCCTTCCCTCGCCGGCTGCTGCTCACCATTTTTAAAAGCAATTTTAAAGAAGTGAGCATTGCCCTAGGGGCTTCATCACAAGGAACAACAGCAGCCTGTAATTATTGGAATCGAGGGTCTAGGTCGGTGGTCGGCAAACTCATTAGTCAACAGAGAGGCAAACCGCGGCTCGCGAGCCGCATTTTGCCGACCACTGCCATGGACGCCCATGTCCAGGGGGAAGTCTGTGAAAGGAAATGACTGTCAGCACGGGGTGTCGCCGAATATTTCAATGTGTTATGATATAGGATGGAGACAAGCCCTATCCCCTCTCAGGTTGACCAGTGGCTGCCAGGTTGTATGTCCCCAAGCCAGACCACAAGAATGTCCTGGTGTTGGGAGGTGGGGCCCTTTGCCACGGCAGTTCTGTCGAGGCACCTTGGGAAGCCCCGGGCGCTGACCCCAGTGGCGGCTGCGTGTCAGCGGATAAAAGGGGCTGATACCCAGAGCGGCCCAGGTAACCCCGCTCCCCGGAAGGTAAACAGAAAATTGTCAGCCTCTTTGGTGCTAAATTGTACAAGTCATGCCAACAGGTGTCCGATGTGGGGAGAAAAAGCCCGGAAACCAGGCGTCCTTGCTTTGGGGCTTCTCCGGCCATGAGCGTGTGAACCACCATCCCTGAGCAGGCAGACACGAGTCTCCCGACGCTCTTGATCGTGGAAAACATTGGCACGGAGCACCTGGAAACGCTGGGGTGCATCGCCACCCACCTCAGGCACCCCCGTGTGGTGCATGTGTCACAGGGCACCCACCGCCCAGGCTCTAGTGCTCAGCCAGGAGAATTTGCCCCCCGCCCCGTGCCCAGCTGGCAATGCCTGCAGGTTTTTGGTTGTCACAGGGTAGGGGGTGGTCGGCTGGCATCCTGTGGGGCCAGGCCTCCATGCTGCTGTAAACACCCTGCAGGCACAGGACAGTCCCCCAGCCACGCATGGCCTGCCCCCGGGGTCAGCGGTGCCAGGCGAGCGCTCGGCCCCGATGCTGGGACAGCGGACCGGGCCTGTGGTCACATTGGTGGGTCTGCGGCATCGCCGCCTTAAGAAGACAAGTGAAGAAACGTATCCTTTAGGGCCGGTTCCTCAACTTTCTGCTTTTTAAACGATCTGTGTTCTGTTTTGTTTTTAAAGGTGTTTGAAAACTTTGCTTTTAGAAAGAAATCCTATCAAAATGTTACCTGTGCAGCTGGGTAAGTAACCCAACGGAAGGTGGTTTTAAAATGCAGGCTAGTGAGTTTGCTGCAACCTGCCCTGGACGCCGCCAGGCATGGCCCCCAGGGGAGGCCCGCGGGTGGTCCAGGCCCCTCCGCCTCCCAAGAGCCGTCAGGGCTCCTGCGTGGTCTCCACACCTAAAGAGTGATCGCGGCCTAGTGTGACCTTTCCTTTCAGATCCATCAGCTTCTGCTTCTTTTTGTATGTTGATACGGTGTTATTGGCTGAACAAAAGTTTAGGGGTTTTCCATCTTCGTGTTACTTTCGGTGCTGTGGCCTGTGTGGAGGGCTCGCCCTGTGGTTTTCACATGTGTTCCCATGCTCATTGGCACCCGACCTCAGCCTCCTGCTGGCCACCATCTGCGTGCATGCGCGCACCTTCCCGGCTCTGACTGCAGCCTCGCGCTGTCCGCCGCAGGCAGGTGTGGTTGGGTGTCGCTCTTCTGTCCAGTCTGATGGTCTCTGCCTTTTAGCTGGAGTGTGCTTCTTTCTCGTTCTCATTTCCTCTCTTCCTGGGACTTCAGTTACACAGGTTTTTGTTAGATTTTGATTCTGTCCCACATTGCCTTGAATACTCCCCCCACCCCCCATGCTTTTTTCTCTCTCTGTGTTCCATTTTCTATTGTTTTCCACTAGAGGCCCAGTGCACGAACTTGTGCACAGGTGGGGTCTGGCTGGCCTGCCCTGATTGGGGCCAATAGGGCCGGGCTGGCCGGGTGGGAGGGGATGTGGGCCGTTAGCTGGCCCCACCCCCTGGTTCGAATGCCTGGTAGAGGGGACAATTTGCATATTAGCCTTTTATTCTATAGGATTGACCTGCCTTGAGTTCTAGGTCTTCTGGTGAGTCTAGTCTGCTGTTACACTCATCCATTCAGTTCAGTGGTTTGCAACTAGACTTGAGATTGTGTGGGGGGGTGGGGGGTGGGGGGGAGCAATTTTAAATTACTAATTCATTTTCTTCATTGTTATAGATTGACTCAGATGATCTATTTCTACCTGCATCAGTTTTGGAATATCTTCATCTGCATTTTTGAAGGAGAGTTTGCCAGACCCAGAGCCCTTGGTTGACAGCACTGTGGACATCTGCTCCTCTGTGCTCAGGCCACCATGGCTGTCGCCAGGAAGTCTGCTCTTGATCTTATTGTTGCCGTTCCCTTGTAGGTGCGGAGTTGTCTTCCTCTGGTTGTTTTCAAGGTTATTTATTTGTCTTTCAGTGGTTTGTGGTGATTCTCAGTGTGAATGCTTGTGGTTTATATCACTTGGGATTTGTTAATCTTCAATATATAGATTAATGTGTATCATCAAATTAGAGTTATGTTGGCCATGGTTTCCTCAGATCTTTTTTCTAATTCTCTCTTTTTATCCTCTTATGACTGTTGCTACATGTATATTAGCATTCTTTTTTAAAAATATATTTTATTGATTTTTTACAGAGAGGAGAAGAGAGGGATAGAGAGTTAGAAACATTGATGAGAGCGAAACATCGACCAGCTGCCTCTTGCACACACCCTACTGGGGATGTGCCTGCAACCAAGGTACATGCCCTTGACCGACCTTTCAGTCTGCAGACCGACGATTTACCACTGAGCCAAACCGGTTTCGGCATATATATTAGCATTCTTGATGTTCCACGGGTCTCTGAGTTCTGTTGTTATTATTGTTTTAATCTTTTTTCTCTCGGACCTCAGCTTGCACACTTATTACGTTTTTAAGTTGACTTGATTCTTTTGTTATCTTGTATATGCTTTTGTCATTTTGAGTCTAGTGAGTTTTTAACTTCAGTCTTTGTAATTTTTAAGTCTAAAACTGCTATTTGGTTATTTAATAATTCTATTTTTATTAACATTCCATATTTGTTGAGACGTGTTCCTATACTTTCCTTGACTTATTTAATTATGCTTCTTTCATTTCTTTGAACATGTTTGTAACAGCTGCTTTGATGTTCTTGGATGCTAACTCCAGCATCGGAGCCTGCTCGGAGACCCTTCCTCTTGGCTGCCTGTTTCCTGAGTATAAGTCCCATTTTGCTTTTCTTTGCATGCCTTGTCATTTTTTGGTATTGTTGAAGACAGGCATTTTGGATACTATAGCAGCTTTTGGTGATTTTTACTAGAGGGTTGCTGTTGCTGCTTCTGTTTATCTTATTTTACTTGATTTATTTAATTTAGTAATCAGACTGGTCTTAATCTGTTCGCCCCTGCAGGATTTTGTGGGGCTTTGTTTGTTTGTTTGTTTGCTTAAAAAACAACAACAAATCTCAGACATCTGTCATATAATCTTACCCAGAATTCTCACAGGGCCTCTTTTTCCTGATGTGGGAGTACCTGTCCACTCCTGTCTCCATTGCACAGGAGGGGGGTGTAACGTGCTGGTGGCTCTTCCTCTCCGCAGGGAACGTGACGACGCTGAGGGCGCTGAACCTGCGGCACTGCCCTCTGGAGTTCCCGCCTCAGGTCATAGTGCAGAAGGGCCCGGCCGCCATCCTGAGATTCCTGCAAGGCTCGGCCTCCAAGCTCTCCGCCCACCTAGACTCAGCTCTTCAAGGTTCCTGGGACAATTATTGCGACAAACTGCATCAAAACGGAAGTGAGTGCTTTGTGAAATCTGGGCCCAGGGCACCTCCTCTCTTTAACCATGTCCCGAGGACCACGGGGGAGCCTCACGTGTCCCCGCTGGACGCTCCCAGCACCTGGCTCACACACGGTCTCCTCGCTGACAGCAGAGCACCGTCTTCCCCTGGGCCCGTACTCACCGAGGATGGCCTTGCATCCTCGGTGCCCACGAGGAGCCTGTCGGGGGCGGGTTTGGGTAAAAGTTCGCTGGGATGAACATAACGGAACGGTCCTCACCCCCAAGCACCTCACGTAACCATTTCAGAAATTGCTTGGTCCATTAGACGACGATTGCCCATTCTGTAGACTTTCTTTCCTTCCTTCTTTCTTTTTTCTTTCTTCCTCCCTCCTGGTGCCCCCTCCCCCTTATCTCCTTTTCTTTTCCTCACCTGAGGAGAATTGTTGCGAGAGGAAGGGAGAGGGAGAGACAGAGAGAAACACTGATGTGAGAGACACACATCGATTGGTTGCCTCCTGCACACACCCTGACCAGGGCCCAGGGATTGAGCCAGGCTGAGGGACCCCACTTGTGCATGAATCCGTGCACCTGGCCTCTAGCATATATATATATAAAATAGCTAACTTGATTAGACTTGAAAAGCTGAAAATGAATTCACTGCTCACAGGAAGTAGCTTACAGTGGTCAGAGCTATTTAAAATGTGAGTCTACATGCCTGGCACGGCTGTGGTTACACGAGAGAAAACCCCAGCCTGTCCGAGTGTCTGTGCCCGTGGGAACGGAGGCCTCACGCGGCCAGGCGACACGGGTCTGTGGGACACCGTGGCTCCAACGCCTCGTGCGGGACCCGGCAGAGACAGGAGGAATACATTTCAGGCCCATTTGCTCCCAAATAATTCACCTAGGGCTAGAGATCAGAGTGTCTGAAAGCCCACCAAAGCATGGCCAGACAAAAGCCGCAGGCACACGGGCTGAAAGCGGATTAGAAATTAAGACACCCAAAGGGTGTGCACAGGAAGCAGCTTCACTTACGGGTTTGCAGGGACCGTGAGACTCTGGGGTCTGCTTGGAGCTCGGCTCAGGGCTGACTCGGGGTTTTGTTTCACTAGCAAAGAGCCTCGCCCAGCTGCCGTACCCCCTGCTGGCCTTCCCCGGAGAGTGTGGGCCCACGGGACACACCGCGAACCCGCAGGGGCCAAAGGGGACCAGGTTGAAAGAGATGGAGGGCCGGTTCCCACCTGTGGAAAAGCTGGACCTGAGCGACCTCCAGAAGTCCGCCGAATGCTGGGAAGACTGGCCGAACGAGGAGGAGATCCGGCGCTTCTGGAAGCTGCGGCAGGAGATCGTGGAGAAGGAGCAGGCGGAGGTGCTGAAGAACCAGCTCCTCGCCATGGAGCTGCCTCCCAACCTGCGGGCCGTGCTGCGCAGCCGGGACAAGGCGCGCCCCAACCCCAGACCCGCCCTCAGGTACGCCTCCTGAGCCCTGCCGTCAGGTCTTCTCCGAGTTGAAAAACAACTTTGCAGCTGTCTTTTAAAACATGAGGGCTGAGTGTGTGTGTGCACTGCCCTCACCAGCGAGACAGCAGGACCAGCCTGGCTTTGGGCTAAAGTCACCCCAACATGGGCTCCCAGTAGGTGGTTACACCAGAGAAAAGCCCAACTCCTGTGTGTGTGAGTGTTCATCTGTATATTGTGTGTGTATTGCATGAGCATGATGGGTGTTGTGTATTCATGGCGTATGTTGCATGTGCATGACGTATGTAACACGTGTTACATGCGCGTGGTATGTGTGATGTATCATATGGGGATGCGCGGTGTGTGTTGTATGTGCATGCTGTATGTTGCATGTTGAGTATGCATGGTGTGTGTGGGGGTCTGTGTATGCTGTGTGTGGGGGGGTCTGTATACGCTGTGTGAGAAGGCTGGGGTTGGAATACTGAAAACATTGAAAGTCTTCAGGCTCCAGGAAAGGTGTTGCTGTCCATTGCACTGTCCTGTAGGTCTGAGCATTTTCAGAATAAAAGCCGTTGAGGGGTTACTCGCCGATGGCAGCCACGGAGGTGTGGGAAGCACATAGTGCAGGCTCCGCGGCAGCCCGGCCTGGACTCTCCTCGCCACTGTCTCAGCCTCAGGATGGCTCCCGGCCTGCTGTTTAGAAGCCTCCTCCTCCCTCCTTCCATTCATGTCCAGGCTGCTCAGGGGAGGCTGGCTCAGAGCCCACAGCCCGGGGGTGACCTGGCGGCTTGGGGGTGGGAGTGGAGGGCAGCACCTTCCGCGCAGGCCCAGGGCGCAGCTGGCCCCCCAGCCCTGCTCTTACGTTGTGTGTGTTCCACCGCATCTCCCAGGTACGTGTTCATAGCAAGGCTTTGTTAGGCCGTTGGCTAAAACCCCGTGTAATTCCAGGAGGAAGCCGCCCTCCATCAACGCGCTGCCTAGCCTGGCGTTAGCGTACCCGGCGGGGACAGGAGTAGAGCAGCTGGAGGAGAGGCGGGCCTCGGTCTTCAGGGAGCTGCGGGAGAAGCAGGAGCAGATGGAGCTGCGCAGGAGGTGAGGCTGGGCTCCGTGGGGTCCAGGCAGGCCTGGGAGCGACTCCTGGTGAATGGGCTGCTTCTCCCCGTTTGGGAGCCGGTGCTGCTTCCGAGGGCAGGCCTCTCCGGGCAGGTTCTCCCTGCACGGCCGTCTCCACCCATCTCCTCAAGCCGCCTGCCTTCTTTCTTGCACTTACCTCCGGTTTCTTATTTTTCCCTAATCCGCCCTCCTCTGCTTTCACTGACGTGGCTGGCAGGTCTTTTCTAAAGTCTTTTCTAAAGATATTTAAAAGTAACAAGCTTGTCCAATCACTCTTACCCGTGCCTCGAGGGTCTGCTGCTGCCGCGGCTGCCCCTGTGCTCACAGGGTGCTCCCCACGCCCTCTGTCCAGCTCTGCTGACCGGGCACCCGCCTTCCCTGTGCTCTGGGCCCTGGGAGGCCGGCCAGCATGGGCCTCATCAGGGTGCAGCGGGCAACCCCTTGCCGCGTGGAGCCCGTGCTGCCAAAGCCTGGCGAGGGCGTGGCCACGCCACATGGAGGGGCCTGGGAAAAGCATGCGCTCGCTCTCCAACGTGGAATCCCGTGTCTAAGGGAAGCTGACTCATCAGCGGCTCTTTCCCATCTTACGTGGCTGTCAGAGCCTGCGGGCCTCGATGCCACCACCCGGCCTGGCCTTCTGGGGCTTGAGGAGGGCCTGGCTCGCCGCCGGGACAGTTCGGCTGTGCCCCGCTCTGCCCCCTATGCTGTGCCGGTCAGGCCAGGGTCTGCCCTCTGGACGGACGGACCGGAAGCGCAGGGCTTTTGGGTGGAGCTTTACAAACGACAGGAGAGTCCTGTAAGTGGGGCGGCTGCCCTTCACCAGGACCGACTGATCCACCGGTGCCTCTCCTCCAGAGACAGACGGGCCCTGCTGGAGTGGCGAGAGCAAGCCCACATGGTGAGGAAGAGGAAGCGGGAACTCGGCAAACTCCGGCCTCCAAGACGGACGCTGGTAGGCGGTGCTGGCGGGAGGTGGGCTGCGCCGAGACCTGACAGCGGCCGTCCGTCGGGCGCTGCCAGCCGCTTGCAGGGTTGAGCGCCCCATGTTCCCGCCCCTCCTGTTCAGGCCCGGGATGTGCGGGTGCTGCCAGCGTCCCCCTTTCGCCGGGGAGGACAGAGGCCGCAGGCCCCGGCGCGGGGGTGGGGCTGGGCGGGCGCTCAGCGGACCCGCGGTCTGCGCTCTGCACCGCCGGGAGTCGAGTGTGCCCACAGCTGTCTGCTGGCTCTCCCTGTCGGCGGTCCCCTCAGCTTCAGGGAGGTCACCACCTCAGAAGCCAAGAAGCAGTGGCTGAGCGGCCTCGGCCCTCAAGGTTTTCAAGGCCAGGGCCGCTGGCTCCCGTGTCGCCTTTGGGGTCTGAGCCCGGATGGACAGGGCAGCCGCGGCCTGGACGTACCGGCTTGTCTCCCGCGAGCGGTCAGGCACGTGCACATTTGAACTTGGCACGAGGTTCCTCCAGTTCTTTTGCGTAAGGCACGTCCCCTGCCGGCATCCCACAGGGCACGGTTGCCTCAGCGCCCCCATTCTGGGGGAAGGCGCCCTGTGTGCTGTCCACCTCCCAGCGGGGCGGCCACGCTGACAGGCAAACACGGAGGGACAGGAAGGCTGTGGAGACAGTGCGACTCCCCACGTGTCCCTCCCGCTCCAAGTCCTCACACCCACTCGGCACGGCCCTGCGCCAGTGGGGAGTGGGCGACGGGACAGCGCTATCAGCGAAAACACACACACACCCCCCGCATCCAGCGTGTTGTCCGCTGAAGCCGGCGATGGCGCAGGGCCACATCCCGGGGGCGTTTCGGGGCGCCCGCCTGCCTGGGCCAGAGCTCGGGCAGGGGTGCAGCAGGGCCAGGGCAGGGAGCTCCTGCAGTCACCGACGGCACAGGCTTCCTGCCTCTGTCAGTTACGTTTCCGTTAGAAACCTAGTGATTGCAAAGCACGGCCAAGTCCAGTGCGTGTCACCCTGCGCTGTGCCTGGCCCTTCCCCCCGCTGTTCTCTGGCGGCCACTGAGCCGCCTCCGTGGACAAGTGTCTGTGCCCACAGCAGCGCCTCCGTGGGCCCCTGAGTACACCTTGTTTTCCTAGGAGGCACCCAAGCTCCCCTTTGCCACAGTTCTGATGGGCGAGGAGAAAAAGCCAGCGACGCTGCTTGGGAGGGGGGGACAAGCCAAAGAGAAGTCGCTGCAAGCAAGTAACGAGCTGAGGTTGGTCCGGGGGCGGACGCTCCCTCCCGCCCCCCACGCAGAGGGCTTGGTTCCCACCAGCCTCTCCTGGGCGGAGGCCCAGGCATCTGGGGGCTCAGGTGGCACCGACAGCGGGAAGGATGGGTCCCGCCCTCAGGGACCGCTGGGCTTGTCACCTCCCGCCCAGGTCCGCACGTCCTCAGGGACCCCTCCCGCCTTGGAGCAGCAGCTGCGCCCCAGCATGTCCTTAGGTCCCCATGTTCTCCCTTCGCTGGCGTGCCTTCTCAGCCCCTCTGCCCTCCCCACGGCGGTCCGTGCCTCCCCCTGGAGCCTCAGGCCTCTTTGTGCCTCTCTGCACGAGCATCTTCGTCAGAAATCAGAGGGTGTGAGCCCAAAGCCCGTGATGCTCACAGAGCAAATAGGTTCACAATCCTCACTTAATTCAGTGTTTCTCTGACGGAGGGTTTATTACGACCGTGGACCTGACGGGAAAACAGACACGCTCTTTGTCGCGTGGCACAATGTTCAGGGCCCTAAATGTGCAACATTTTAAAATTCAGTGTGTGTCCCAGCAGCTTGGCACCGAGGGGAAGGGTAGGGAGAGTGGCCCAGGCCCGGCTGTGAGCTGGTGGCCTCTGGTGGCTCATCATCTCCTTCGCTGCTCACCCTCACGGGGGGTGCAAGCCCCAGGCTCTGCTTTGGACTGGGGGGGGGGGGGGGAGTGGGAAGGACGGCTCCTTCTCCCAGTCTGAGGCCGGGCCTGGGCTCTGCAGGGCCTTCTGGGAACAGGGCCTGGAGAGGAAACTGCAGCAGCACATCCGGCAGATACAGGAGCGGAGGACAATGTTTCAAGGCCTGGCACTGTTCAAGGACGGGAGGAAGGCCTCGGAGGACCTGGAGGTGGTAAGCAGTTGTCGGCTTTATTTAAAAAACTAATGGTTTTACTAAAAACTAGAGGCCCCGATCAGGCCAGGCCGGCCAGGGGAGAGGCCGTGGGCAGTTGGTCATCACCCCGGCCCCCTGGTCGAACTCCCAGGCGAGGGGACAATTTGCATATTAGCCTTTTATTATACAGGATGGGAGGGAACGTGCTGTGCCTCCCCGGAGCACGTGTTCGCTGAAATGTGGGTGGGGAGGCATTTCACGGGCTTTGCAGCGGGCGAAGGTCCCAGAATGACTTGGGAAACTATTCTGGCCACATGTGAGCACTCAGGTGCAAGGTGCCGCCTGACAGGCCCTGGCGGCAGCTCCTCCTTTATCAGCGGAAACGGGGCAGGGACCTGTCTGCGGGGGCAGAGCTGGGCGGGGCCGTGAGGGCTTCCGCTAAGGAGGGGGCCTGGGCCGCAGCCAGGCCACAGGCCGACGTGCCCAGTGTCTGTGTAGGGTCACAGTGACCGGTGTGTAAAAGCAAAGTAAGTGTCTTTAATTCCACAGAAAACACCATCGTTTTAGGAGAGAAAATGTTACCCAGGGGATAAGCAGCAAATAACGCCTGCTGGTCACGAGGGATGTAAACCCCGGGGGTCCATTCATCCATCGCGACGGGCCTGCAGATGAAGGTCCAGGCTCTGCCCAGGGAGACGGAACTGAGGGGCACGAGGCCAGGGGGACGAGGACAGGCCCTCTTTGGGGACCGGGAGGTCCTGGCACTGCAGACACAGTGGCCAGCCTTTCTGGGCAGAGGCAGGAAAGGGCCTAGCTCCTTGATGCTGGCCACTGGCCACCTTAGGGCCACCTGTCTCATTCTCCACGTCACCTCCTTCTGGCCCAACAGATGGGCAGGGGACAGGGCATTTGGAGCAGATCCCACACCTCATTCCAGGCCCGGGGTTCCCTCCACCTCAGCATGCTGGGTCCTGTGCCCACGTCAGAGTCTGGGCCCCGCTTCCCGGGCAGGTGTGAGTCTCGGGTGGGATGGCAGTGGGGACGGTGCCAGCTGTGGTGACGTGAGCAGGAGAGTGGGTCCTCCCTGTCCCTTCCTTGACGGGCAGTTATGTAGACAGCTGCGTGTGGACACCGGGGCCTCTCGGGGGCCTGGCTCCGGGGCCCAGGGGGCAGCACCCGCCCCCCTGCACGGGACAGTGTGTCTGAGCAGAGACAGGCTGACCCCAGCCCGCCCCCTGGTAACGTTGTCCCCCTCCCTCCCTCCCCTGAAGGCCAGAACGCTGCTGGACGGAGTCATGAAACTGAGCAAGAGCCACGGGGGGCCGGCCCTCCCCGGGAGCCACCCACTGTGCCTGCCGGCGTTACAGCATCAGAATATGTTTTCCAACACGAAATACTAAGCATCTGAAGATGACTGCAAATCCTAACGACAGCGTCTTATGTGCGATGCCGGGGATGCCGCCGGCCGGCCGGAGTGGGCTCGGCGGGGGCCGTCCTCCTCTGCGCCTCGCACGCTGGGCTCCCTGGTCGGCATCTCCCTTGGCTCGCGGTGCCCGCAGCCTGTGGCTTTGGATCTGCGTTGCTTTTTGTGAGGCTGGGAAAGGATTCAGCTGCATTAAAAGGAAAAGAGCACTTAAACCAGCTACACGCTTTCATTTCTAGGGGCGGTAACAAAGGTAGTTATTTCCATGGGGCAGGCCGGCTCACCCCATCCTGCCAGGTAGAAGCCACAAGGCCCTCCTCCCGCCAGCAGGGGTCTCCTTTGATCTCTACCCTTCCCGGTGGCGGACCCTCACCCCGCAGGAGATTGAAATCCAGCAGGGCACACCCCTGACTACCCCCCCCCCCAAGGCTGCCCAGGCCTCCCTCTGAACAGCCGCTAAGAGCACTCTCTCCACAGGCTGATCGATTGCGTCTGCCCCAGGGTTGAGCTCTGAGCTCTGAGCTCTCTGCATGCGGGAAGGAGGCCTGGGCCCCAGCTCAGCGGGGGAGGCCTTCCTCAGCCCCCTGCTCTCCGGGGCTCCCACCTGTCCGTCCCCCCAGGAGTCCAACTCCAGCCGTGTCACTTATTTTAAAAATCACTTTGCTCCAAGAATCCTAGATAAAAGTCAGGCACTGTTAGGTGGTTAAAGAGGAAATGCTGGAGAAACACCCAGTGTGGCGCCGTGGGGGCACATGTACTCCAACCTCAGATCTGTGCGTTTGTTTTGCTGGTTGGTTCAAGTTGCAGCGATTCCATTTTTGTCCCGTTGGCCTCAAGTTTCTCGTATTTTTCATCCAATTAGTAGTTCTCTCCTAATCAGACAGGAATTCAGAAGTCAACTCCCCCAGCCTCCCCGACCCCTCCTTTTCCCTCCTCCCCTGTCCTGTGCACAGACAAGGACCTCACGGCGTTCTCGCCACCTCCCTCGGTTACCCATGCTAAGTGACAGGCCACATGCCCTTCCAGGTGGTCCCTCTGCAGGGAGCTCCTGGCTCTGAACGGGCAGAATGGAAGCTTCCAGACCTTCCTCGGGCTTAGGCGGTAAAGGAATGCAGCACCATTCCCTCAGCCTCAGCGCTGTGACCCACGTTCTCCTGCAGGTGGCGCCCGGGGCACACCGCCACTGCCAAGGCCATGCAGGGCAGGGGCGGGCATCCTGGCCCACATGCCCAGACACTGCGGGTTCGCTGTCTCTGGGGAGAGAGTTCAGTTTCTGGCCAAGCAGTTTCAATCGACGTGGGGAGATTTCTCTTTTCGCCCACACGAGGACATCAGCACTGACTGCAGACCAGGTCAGATGAGGACCTGGACAGGCTGGAGGAGCCTTTGGCTGGGAGTGCCACAAATATACTCTGCCCCCAGGACTTCTCAATGGCCCGCCCCGGCTTGGGGGGCCCTGCCTTTGGGCTCCTAGTCGCAGAGAACAGACTCAAGAAGCAGCCAGCTGGCTCAGAATAAGGACCACAGGTCAACTGTTTTGAAACTAACGCAGTTATTTGGGAAAGAGATGCCCCACCCTAAAAATGTTCTTGCTCAGATGCCTGCAAACGCAGGACTCTTGGATCTGGGCCTGTGGAGATTCAGGGCCCCTGCAGAGCACCGCCCCACTCACGGGCTCAGAAAGGCACCGGTTATGGGGTGGGTGGGGAAGCTTTCCAGGAGGTGCCGCCACCTACCAGAGCCTTCGAGCAATTCCACGGGCCCAGGTGAAATGCCAGTGGGGCGGTGCTGCACAGGGAGGTGGCACATGTTGGCTACTGCAGCCCAGCCCTGACCGTGGCCCGAAGGATCCCGTTGCTGGACCAGCTACAGGGGAGACCTGGGATGGTGGTGGTGATGGTGAAGTGATGATGGTAATAGTGATGCTGATAACGGTGGTGGTGATGATGGTGATGGTGGTGATAGTGATATGGTGAAGTGATGATGGTAATAGTGATGCTGATAACGGTGGTGGTGATGATGGTGATGGTGGTGATAGTGATATGGTGAAGTGATGATGGTAATAGTGATGCTGATAACGGTGGTGGTGATGATGGTGATGGTGGTGATAGTGATATGGTGAAGTGATGATGGTAATAGTGATGCTGATAATGGTGGTGGTGATGATGGTGATGGTAGTGATAGTGATGATGGTGATGTCTGGGAGAGAAGCCTGGTTGGCTCATGCACCCCACTTGGCCGTGGGCCTAGGATGGGTGCTAACACATAGTAACGGGTGCTAATCAAGCCCTCGTTCTCAAGAGCCTCATCCTCTCCCTCCCAGCATGAGATCTGAGGTGGCATGGGTCCAAGCAATAGGGCCCATCTTGGCCCTCACACCTGTGGCCTCTGGGCACTGGCTCTGGGTAGGTCCATGGTCTCTGGCCCATGGCTCTGGCCCTAGGGCCAGGCAGCTTTGGTTCCATCTCAGAAGCACCTGGTTGGGCTGCAAATGGCCTGCCCACTGGGCCAGCCCAGGCGAGCTCCAGGAAGAGGAAGTGGGAACAGGCCCAGGGATGCGAAGGAGGGGGCTACGGGAGTGGGAGACACCAGCCACCTGGCCAGATGACTGGCAGCTTTCATTCTAGCCATGGGAAATTCCCATGAGTCTCATCTCGTAGGTGAGACAGAGAGAGAGAGAGAGAACAAAGGCATAATTGTGTGCCAGTTGAAAGGACGGTGCTGGACAGGGCTCAGCAGGCTCTCCTGTGGCTGCAGGGGTGAGGAGGTGGGCCACGAGAGCTGGGACTTGGAGAAGGTGTCCTGAAATACTAGCGGGGTCAGGGCCAGCGAGGCCAGGCTCCTGTGCAGTGAGTCCTGGAGCCCCTCCACGGATCAGCACAGAGGCCAGGACCCTGAGGGGAGGTGGACACGGGTCACCCCCTGCCTAAAGCACTCCTGCTGCCCCTCCTGCTAGCTCATGGTCACCCAACGCAGCACCAGAGGTGGTTCTGGGTGGTCGTCTGCCCCTTCCATGCCACCACCCTGCCCATCTAACCAGTGCTTGGGGCAGGCCAGGCCCGGGGCCAGGTGCTAGGTAGGCCTGGCGGTGGCTATGGTGACCACAGCAGGGTGTGAAGGCTTTGGAGCAAAGTCCAAAGGCCTGGGAGAGGCTCCTGGCCCTGCTTCCCCTCAGCGTGGGGTCCCTCTGCAGCCCCTTCCTAGTCCCACAGCTCTAGGTTCTGGGGATATTCTTTCCAGGGACCAGCACGCTGTCACTCGCCGCCATGCACAGGGCTGGCCCTTGAGGGGGACACTAGAGGAGGGAGCACTGGGTCAGAAAGGAAGGGTCCTATGGGGTCAGGACCCCTGGGCTGACCAGGTTCCTGAAAAAAAAAACACAAAAAAAAACCACACAAAAAACACAAAAAACATGGGCACTTTCACCAGGGGCTCTGGAAGCTCCTACCGCCTTCTTGAAACAAGTGGGGTGAGGGGCTAGTTGGGACAGGTGGGTGGGCAGGTCACACTCTGCAGCCCACCCCCCCAGTCCCATTGGGCAGCCACCTTTAAACTTCACGTCTACCTGTTGTCCCTTGTAAAGTTTCCACCTTATAGAGACAGGCTTGTAAAATGGCTTCCAAGTTCACTTAAAAAGCACACAAGACAGATGGGGCTGAGGCGGGGCACCCTTCTCACGTGCTCTCCCCCTTCTCAGCTCAGTGTCCCCCAACACGTACCATCAGGCTCCCCTCCAGCCTGTCTTCACGGGTATCTGTTGGCACCTGCCTCCCCCATGGACACCTGGGAGTTCCCCAGGAAGCCCCATTCCTCACCACCCGGGGCACCATTCAGGAGTCCCTTCTGTGCACCCCTCACTTTAGCCCTGAGTCTAGCTGCCCAACCTGTCAGGTGGGGCCCCTTCTCTCTCTGGGTGGACGTCTGCTTGCTCAAGCATCACCTCTCCCAGGCACTCTTTCCTGACCATCCACACACAGCTCCCCTGGGCACACACTGGCACACCCCTACCCATGATCACACCCCTACCTGTGATATCCCCACCAGCGCTGGGCTGACTCACACCCGGCTCCCTGCTCCCCGGTGCTGTCCAGGAGGGGCAGTGTCCAGGAGGGGCAGTGTGCAGGAGGGGCAGTGTCCAGGAGGGGCAGTGTCCAGGAGGGGCAGTGTGCAGGAGGGGCAGTGTGCAGGAGGGGCAGTGTCCAGGAGGGGCAGTGTGCAGGAGGGGCAGTGTGCAGGAGGGGCAGTGTGCAGGAGGGGCAGTGTCCAGGAGGGGCAGTGTGCAGGAGGGGCAGTGTCCAGGAGGGGCAGTGTGCAGGAGGGGCAGTGTGCAGGAGGGGCAGTGTCCAGGAGGGGCAGTGTGCAGGAGGGGCAGTGTGCAGGAGGGGCAGTGTGCAGGAGGGGCAGTGTCCAGGAGGGGCAGTGTGCAGGAGGGGCAGTGTCCAGGAGGGGCAGTGTGCAGGAGGGGCAGTGTCCAGGAGGGGCAGTGTGCAGGAGGGGCAGTGTCCAGGAGGGGCAGTGTGCAGGAGGGGCAGTGTGCAGGAGGGGCAGTGTGCAGGAGGGGCAGTGTGCAGGAGGGGCAGTGTCCAGGAGGGGCAGTGTGCAGGAGGGGCAGTGTGCAGGAGGGGCAGTGTGCAGGAGGGGCAGTGTGCAGGAGGGGCAGTGTCCAGGAGGGGCAGTGTCCAGGAGGGGCAGTGTGCAGGAGGGGCAGTGTGCAGGAGGGGCAGTGTGCAGCAGGCACCTGGAGGCCCTGGGGTACCTATGCTGAGCTGGTGGCCAGCCTCTGGCCAGTCTCTCTTCCCAGTGCCAGCAGGGGTCCCTGCTCCATGGCCTTTTTGCTCCCCCACCCAGGTGAGGGGGAGGGGAACTGCAAAGGCCTGTGGGTGCAGACAGCAGCCAAGCCCCTCTAGGGGCTGAGCTGTCACAGGGAGGGGTTGGCTGACCATGGAGAGGTGGCAGACTCAGATACCTGAGTCCCTCAGCTCTCCTCCCACACCGCGCTAGATGCTCATTGGGCCTCATTCTCCAACCCTATACAATTGGGGGCATTGAGGCACTGCGAGGTCCCCTGGCCTTCCGTGGCTCCGCCCCGGGCTCCTGGAGGACAGCTCTGCGCCCCACAGTCGCCTAAGGGCGAGCACGAGCAGAGCCTGGTGGCCTCTAGGGTCCCTGCAGGCGCCTGGGGTGGCGGCCATGACGCAGGGCGGGGCCGGGAGGGGCCTGGTGCGGGGCTCGGAGGGGCGGGGTCTGGCGGCGGGCGGCGTCCGGGTCGTCAGGACAACCGGCTGCCGGCCAGTCTCCGCTGCCCAGTCAGACTCAGCAGGCCCAGCTCAGGGGGCGGGCCGGTTCCGGGCAAGGTCACTGCCACGGGCTGGGCTCCGGGCGCCAGTGCTCGGGAAGTGGGGAGCTTTCACTGGGCCGAAGGCGCGGGAGCAGGACGCAGTCACGGGTCCGGTGTGCGCTCCGCGCCTCCACCTCCCACTCCCCAGGGCCGGCCGGTTGCGCGCTGGGAAGCCCCTGTCCCCTCGCAATGTTCCTTCACACCGTGGGCTGGCCGCGTGGCCCTGGCCCCTCCGGCCGGACCGGCCGCGGCGGGGTGGCACGGAACCAGTTTCCGGGCGATCCAGGCGGCAGGGACTTGCAGACTCAGTGGACCCCCCTCCCCCCTTCACCTGGTGCGGGCCACCCCGGGCGCCAGGGAACCCGAAGCCCGGGGCACATCCCGCCGTAACCCAGGAGGGTGCCCAGGGCGCCGGGGTCGCTAGATGGCCCCCGTGGAGCCAGGAGAGCCGGCCGCGGCGGCACCCCAGCTGGAGTCCCTCCGGCGCCCCGCGTCCTCTCGGCCCGCCCGCCCGGCCGCCCGGCTTCCTGCTCGCCCCGCCGGGACTTCCTCCCCGCAGTGCAGGGTGGCCACTGGGCGCCGGACCCGGAGGCGGGGGGCCGGAGCGCAGGGATTGGGGGGCGGGAAGGAGAGGAGGAGACCTGGGGCGGGAGGGGAGGTGCCCCGGAAGGCCCCGGGCAGGGTGGGGGAGGGGCCCTGAGCGGGGCTGGAAAGGTCCCCCGCCGCCCCTCGCTCCGGCGCCCGGACCCTTCGGTCGGACGCTCGCGGTCAGCACACTGGGGCCGGCGCCCCCCTGCCCCGTCCCGGGAGTGCGCAGCGCGCTGCACGCCCACCCGCTCCGGAGGCAGCGCGCCCCGCGTGCGCCCGGGGGAGCGGGTTCCGGGACCGGGGCGCCGGCGGGTCCCGCGCCCCCCGCGCCCCCGCGCCCCCGGCCCGCGGTGGCCAGGAGCGGGGCTTTGTGACGTCAGGCGGCCGCGGCGTCACGCGCGGGCTGACCCGGCGGCGGCGGCGGGCGGGGCGCGGGACGCGGGAGCATGGAGCCGCGCGCCGGCTGCCGGCTGCCCGTGCGGGTGGAGCAGGTCGTCAATGGCGCGCTGCTGGTCACCGTGAGCTGCGGGCCGCGCCGCTTCGCCGGGATCCTGCTGGACTGCACCAAAAAGTGAGCGCGGCGGGGGCGCGGGCCCGGGCTCCCCGGAATCCCCTCGAGGCTCCCCACCCTCCGCCCGGACCCGGACCCGGACCCGGACCCGGACCCGGGGCCAGGCAGCGCCGGCGCCTGCTTTCGGTTTCCCCAGGCCGGGCTCCGGGCCGCTGGCACTCGGGGGCCAAAGTGGCTCTCCAAGTCCTCGCTACTTTTCGGGTCGGGGCCGGGGGGCGCTGGGCGCGGGGCGCGGGGCGCGGGGCGCGGGGCGTGGAGCTGAGTCCCGGCGCCCCTGCCGGAACTCCGTGCGGCCACCATAATTACCGCACTTTTCTTTGTTGGACTCACTGTTGAATTGGGCTGTTTTGGAAATTGTCATCCGTTGGGGGCGGGGGCAGTGGGTCCAGATGCGCAGGACTTGCCCTGTCAGTTACTCACCACCGGGGCTGCCCGGTGATGTCACGCCGCCCCAGGCTCCTCGGAGCCACTGAGGCCGAGGGTTAGCTTGGTGACCAGCGGTCAGGTCCATTTGAGAACACCGTGGGGGTGGGGGGAGCCCCCTGCGGGACAGGAGGGGAGGTTTCTCCGGAGCGGGGTCTCCCGCAGGCTGGGGCAGGTCCTGGCGGAGACGCGGAGACACGCACCTGTGTGCTGCAGGGCCTCCCGCTGCAGGAGTCTCCTGGATACCGTGTCACATGGCGCTGAGCTGTCGGCAGAGAAGTGATGAGGCATGCACTGGGCCCTGAGGTCTGGGCACTCCTGCTGGGCCTCAGGTTGAGTGTGGGTCCGGGAGGAGCCCCAGTCCTCGCAGGCGCCAGACTTCCCCCTCGGGTGGAGCAGCCGGATTTTGCTCCCGTGGGGTGGATGTGACCGTCACTCTTCCACGCTCACCCTGCTGGCATTATCTCTCATTAGATGTGCCAGAAGCCATTTATGCACGCGTCACATGACTTAACATAAGGCCTCCCGGTGACTATTGTCTTGCTTGGAGTTGGCTGCCACAGAGAGCTCAGTGGAACCGAGTGCCACTTGGGGGCTGCAGCCTGGCCACCTGCAAGCTGCCAAACGTGTGCCCTGGGGCGTCCCCTGCCACAGACGGCCACACTTCCTCCCTCGGGCGGGGCTGCAGGCCTGGACCCGTCCCTGCTCCTGGGCCTGTGCAGGGCTGCACGCCTTGCCTCCTCGGAGAGGGCCACTTGCAGCAAAGGTCCCCCCCACCCCATGATCTGGGCTCCCTGACCGGATAAGGAAGGCTCTGGGGCCATCCTGAGTCATGGCTGGGGATGTCTGCAGAGGCGGCAGGCGCCCTCCCTGAGGCCCGTGGCTAACGTGGGTTTGCAGATCCACACGTCCCCACCCCCTTCCCCACTGACTGTGGGAAGGAAGCAGGCCCTGCTGGGATCTGGCAGCTGTAGGACATGTGGACGTCAGCCCTCCTGCAGCCACGTTGGGCTGTAACCAGAGCTGCCCGCAGAACCAGGGGCTGGGCCTCAGGTGACACAGCTCTGCTCGGTGGGGGACTCTTTCTGACTTGCGTTGCCCCCTGCCCCGCCCTGTCCTGGTGGAGGGTCTGAAGGTGAACCTGGCCTCCTGGCCCAGAGGGCTTCCGAGCTTGGTCCTAGACCAGTGCCACCGCTCTGCCACCTGCCCACCCTGGCTTCCTCTGCCATCTCCCTGGTTCACCTGATTCCACTTCTCTGCCCCAAATATTATGATTGCTGTTAGGATTGCACGCTCATGTTTACAGCCTCCTGCCGGGCAGGGTCCGGAGGCAGCTGACACCTGGCCTGGGTGATTCAGGCAGTGGGGGTCTGTCCTGGGGCCTCGGCATCCACAGCACCCACCTGGCTTCCCTGGTGCCAGTTTCTTCTCCCTGGTGTCAGTACGTGACGGTGGCAGGGCTGGGTGTGAGCACTGATGAGCACGCATGACTGCCATGTATTGGCAGCTTCCTGGGTGCCCTGTGCAGTCGCTAACCCGAGTGTCTGCTGCAAGGGAGCCGTCCCCTGGGGGGGTCATTCCCACCAACTCCTGGTCTCCCTCCTGTAGGGGGGCCCAGCAGCCAGTGTTAATGGTTGGCGGTTAATGGACTCCCTTAGGGCCCTGGGAGGCTGGTTCTCTTCCCTGAAGGTTGGCAGAGGAGAGAGGAGCGGGCAGGCCAGGAGAGCCTCAGCAGGTGCAGAGGTGGGCCGCGTGCGGAGCGCCTCCACCTGTCCATCGTCCATCCGAGTTTGCAACGTGCTGCCCAGCTGCTGTGTGATTTGAACCAAGATCCCCAGGGGCTCAGAGTGCCCGCCGGCTCATGGGTTTGCATGCATTCATCCTGTGAGCCAGGAAGTGGGCTGTCCAGGCAGAGTACTGAGAATGGCCCTCCCAGCGTCTCCACAGGCACAGCAATGAGGCAGGGGGCCCAGGCCTGCCCTGCTCCCACCCTCCAGGCTGGGTGCGGGGCGCTGTGGGCATTTTGTGGGTGGTTTGGGAGTACACCCCTAGTTGAGGATCTCAAGTGGGGTGGCCCAAGGACAGCAGAGGCTCAGAGTGGTGCAGGGATGGTCTCACAGACAGTGGGTTTGAGGGCCAGCTGCTGGCCAGGCATGGCCAGCCCAGAGCCTCCAGCCTTGACCTCCAAGCCGGTGTTGCTCAAGCTCACCCAGGGAGCCATTAGCATGCAAGACTCTTGGGCCCTCTGCTGGAAAGGTTGGGGTTCAGGCCTTTGTGACCCACACTCCACCCTAGGGGGTTGGGACCCAGGCCTCTGGAGACGCGACCAGCCAACAGTCTCTGGGCAGGAAAGCACCCACTCCATGCTGGGCACACCCACTGTCCAGAATGGAGACTTGACCGCTGCTGGCTGCTCCCGAGACAATTCACTGGACAGATACCTGGTCCAGAGCACACTGCGTGCACCCTCCCTGCCCTGGGAAGCTAGATGGACGGAGAGTGAGGTGTCCAGTGTGTCATACGGCGGTAGACCTCCCGCCAGCGGGCAGGGGCCACTCAAGGGGCCTGATCTCCGGAGCTTACGCCAGCAGGTGGCGAGGGGTGTGGGCTGAGGCCTAACCTCGTGCTGCTGCAGGAGTCCTCAGGGGCTTAGAGCGGATGCAGTCAGCTGGATTTTCTTGAAATGACGCTGATGGTTATTAAACCTTTTAGTCCAGGACTCTGGGGCCAGCTGTGACCACCTGGTCCTGTGGCTGTCCCTGGTGACCCTGGGGGAAGGGTGGGCCCCCCTGTGTGGACACCAGAGTAGCCCAGACTGTGACTTCCCCTGCAACCTGTTTTCCCGATTTCCTGAACAGAGGGGGACCCAGAGGCCCCCATGCCGCAGCAGGCCTGTATGCCTCTGTCCCGGGCACAGGACAGTGGGCACAGCCCTGTGGGAGGGGCCAGGCCCTGTGGGTGAGCCCTAATCCCCAGTGGTGCCAGGCCCGGTGCCCCAGGGTGCTGTAAAGGTCTTCCTTCTGGGGCCAGGCTGCCGAGGTCCTTCCGGGGAGAGAGGCCTGCAGGCAGCAGGGCTGGGCCGTGAGCACAGGCCCGCCCGGCTCTCCGGCCTCTCTGAGCCTCACTGTCCTCTCTGTAAACTTGGGTGGCGGTGATGACGTGCCCCTCATGGGGCTAGGGAAAGGGTGTGGGAGCTGGAGGCCAGCCGCCCGGGCACCCGCCCTGGGATCCGCAGCCAGGGACCGAGCTGTCCTGCCCCACCGGCCGCTGTTTACCCACCAGGCGGTGGTGGGTGTGGCCTGGGCAGGGCAGCAGCTCCGGGAAGGAAGTATGGCTGCTTGTCATGCCAGAGTCACGGGGCCTTCCCTGTCGGCCGTGGGGCGCTGCACTGCTGTCCGGAAGGCGCCCCCCAACCCCCCGCCACGGCTCTGGGCTGAGGGGCGTGCTTAGGGAGGGCCGGGGCACGTCTGTTCCCTGGCCCCGGGCTCCATGCACCGGAAGCTGCTTCCGAATGTGATGAGCCGGGCAGGGAGGGTTCGGCTGCCGCTCTGGCCTGTGCCTGGGGGGTGCCAGCCAGCCCACCCAGGGGCCCACTCAGAGGGCTCTGGCTCCGGTCTGGGTCTCTGGCCAAGGGCCCTGTATCCATCCTAAACATGCAAGGTGTCCCCCCCACCCCCTCGAGGGGCATGTACCAGAAATGGGCGGCAAAAACCTCCCTGGACTGAAGCTGTGGGGACTTCAGGGATGGGGCCAACTTGCCCTACACCCCACTCTGCAGCCTGGCCGGCCCGGGGCACGGTCTGCGCATGGGTCCTGCCGAGGAGGGCTCTGCTCCAGCACAGGCAGGTGGAGTGGGGTGCAGGCCAGGGGGTTGGGGGCAGGTAGGAAGTGGAGGCCAAGGAGGGGGTGTGGGCTGGGTCTGAGAGGGGTGACAGCACAGGGGCCTGGGAGAGTGGCTTAATGAGGATGCCGATGGAGAGGAGGGTGTCGGAGTGGACCCCAGTTCATGGTCCGAATGCCTGTCAAAGGGGCAGGAAGTGGGCTTTGGGGGAGGCCTCGGGAACAACCCTCCTCCCATTCAGAGGTGTGTGGTGGACCCCCGGTCTGTGGGTCCCCCAGACCGTGGACCCCCTGGATTGATAGGAAAAGTAAGAAAGTTAAAAGTGTGTTTTGATTCCCAGTGGTCTTGAATTAGACACAAACTGGGCAGTGTTCAGAGGCCCGGCGTGCCCTCCCAGTTCATGTCCTCAGCATCTGCAGTAAGGACCACGGGGAGGGCCTGCTTCATGGGGCCTTGTTGTGGCTCTGAGTTCTGTGTTTCTGGTGTGGCCTGCCCCGTGCTCCTGGCCTGTTCATGTCCCCGTCCGAGGGTCCGGTGAGCCGCCCGGCATGCAGGAGATGGTGACGTCATGCATGGTCAGCCCCTCTAGGCACCCCTAGGTCCGGGAGACCGGTCAGTGGAGAGCATCTGCAGGTTGGGAAGCAGCAACGTCATCTGTCTTTCCTTCTCTCTGATTGAGTGCGGAACGGAAGGTAACGATGCCACGTTCCAAACCGGGTTCCTTAGAACTCGGCTAAAAGTCTATTTTTGTGCTTTGCAATAACAGCTTTTAGCTAAAGCAGTCTTTAAGTCACGTTTGTTTGGAAGGAATGTGTGTTCTCGGGGAAGGGAGGTGTGGACTCGTGGGGCTTGCTTATCGCTGTTTGCAACAATGTAGGAGTATCCAGGCTGCACCCTCAGTAGCTGTGAATCAGATGCACCTCCTGACCATCACCGCACTCCGGCCTCCAGAATGGTGCGGCGGTCGCGCCTGGAGGTGACCCTGTGTTCTAGAAGGCACGCTGCCCCCCACCCTGACCCCCACTTTCAACAACACAGCCCCTGAAGCCACTCGAGGTGCATGGCTCAGCGCTCCTGGGGAGGGAGCAGGCCCGGCAGGTCAGCTGAGGGTCTTCATAGGAGGTGAGCCTCCTGCCTTCTCGGGTCCACTTCCTGCAGGTCACGTGACCTTGTTGGTTCTGGCTGCTTCCTGTGCTGGCTCTGGGGACCAGGCAGGAGGGGTCCTTTCAGATGGTTGTGGGCGAGGGTCGCATGGATGATACCCTCATTGGAGGGCATTGGAAGCAATTGGGCACCTCAGGATGGAGTGGGTCACCTCCAGGCCCAGGGCGCTGGCTGACTCCTGTCACCAGAGGCGGTAGCTACGGCCAGCACCCCCAGACACGCACCAGGCGCCTGGAACGGGATCCTGTGGCTGTGCTGAGCCCTGGGCCTGGGGATCTCCCCTCCGTGAGGAGAGTGAGCAGGCGAGGGCTGGGCCTGGCTTCGTCCCCGATCCTCGGGCGCCGGGTCCTGGGGGATCTCCTGCTTTGATCCCACGTTGCCCCTTGTCGCCAGGAACTGAGATGTGGGCATTCGGTGGCCTTGGTGCTGGTCTGGTGACTTCATGAGCTCACGCCTTCATCTGGGAGGCAGGGGGCCCCCAGCACCCTGGTGAGAGTCCCAGGTGAAGGTGTGAGCACCCAATCCTGCAGAGCCTGGGGGTGGGAGGCGGGGGGCCCATCGCCACCCTGACTGTTCTTTCTGTCTCCCTTTGCCAGGTCCGGCCTCTTCGGCCCGCCCCCGTCCACTCCACTGCCCCAGGCTGAGGGCGCCCCTGTCAATGGCTGCCAGGACCCAGCCACCACCGAGGGGGACCCAGAGGCGATGCAGCCGGGAACAGGCCCCCCGCCGCCGCCTCCGCCTTCCTGCCCCGAGCCGCCCCCGCCCCTGGTGCCGCCGCTGCCCGCCGGAAGCCTGCCCCCCTTCCCGCCGTATTTTGAAGGCGCCCCCTTCCCGCCCCCACTCTGGCTGAGGAACACCTACCAGCAGTGGGTGCCACAGCCACCCCCCCGGACCATCAAGAGGACAAAGAGGCGCCTGTCCCGCAACCGTGACCCCGGCCGGCTGGCCCTGAGCCCCATCTGCCTGCGGCCACGGCGGGTGCTCTGTGAGAAGTGCAAGAGCACCCTGAGCGCCCCGGAGGCCGGCCCCGCGCCCCCCGCCACCCCCCGGCCTCGCCGGAGGCTGGGCAGCGGCTCCGACCCGGACAGGGAGCTCCGCAAACACGAGGACCCGGAAGGCGGGGGTGACGCCGCGGCCTCGGCCACCCCCAGGAGGAGCAAGAGGGAGAGGCGGGAGGAGGACCAGGCGCGGGTCCCGCGGAGCCCGGCCATCAAGATCTCCTACAGCACGCCGCAGGGCAAGGGCGAGGTGGTGGAGATCCCGTCCCGCGTGCACGGCTCCCTGGAGCCCTTCTGCCCCCCGCAGGCCCCGCAGGGCGCCCCGGACCCCGAGGCGGCCCGGGACAGGCCCCCCGACGGGCCCTCCGCCTCCATCCCGAAGCTGAAGCTGACGCGGCCCGTGCCCCCCAGTGCCGACCTGCCGCCCCCCAAGATCCGCCTGAAGCCCCACCGCCTGGGCGCCGGTGAGCAGGAGCCAGTCTACAGGGCTGAGCTGGTGGAGGAGCTCAACGGCCGTGGGCACGGCGCCCAGGCCAGTCCCCCGGCCCGCCCTGCCTCCGGCTCTGCCCACGGGGGCACCCTGGCGGACTTGTCTTCAGGAAGCTCTGGGGAGGACGAGGACTTCAAGACGGGTCCCCAGGGCAAACACGGGCGGGACGGCCTGGCCTTCCTCGCCAGCTGCCCGGGGAGCGGGACGGACTGTGCCCGGGACCCGCTGTGGAGCGGCGACAGCCTGGACGAGTCCAAGTCGTCCAGCTCGGACGTCACGTCGCCAGACACGTGCGACCTCTCCTCCGGCGACGGGGTGTCGGCGCCATCCACGTCCAAGCGTGCGGGGCAGACGGTCCCGCCCCTGACGGTCAGGCTGCATACGCAGAGCATCTCCAAGTGCGTTACCGAGGACGGGAGGACCGTGGCCGTGGGGGACATCGTGTGGGGTAAGATTCATGGTTTTCCTTGGTGGCCAGCACGTGTCCTTGACATCAGTCTTAGCCAGAAGGAGGACGGGGAGCCCTCCTGGCGAGAAGCGAAAGTCTCGTGGTTCGGTTCTCCGACGACATCGTTCTTGTCCATTTCCAAACTCTCCCCTTTCTCTGAGTTTTTCAAACTGAGATTTAACCGTAAGAAGAAGGGGATGTATCGGAAAGCTATAACCGAGGCCGCCAATGCTGCGAGACACGTGGCCCCCGAGATCAGGGAGCTCTTAACCCAGTTTGAAACGTGACTGGGGCTCCCTGACCAGGTGAGTGTGTGCGTGGAGGGTGGCCTCCCTCTTGGCCATCCCCAGCTCGCATCTGAGCGGCTGCCCCGCCGCGCGGGGCCCCGCGGGGGGCAGGGAGGTCTCCCCCCGCTCTGCCTCACTGCCCCGAGGGGGGCCGCCCGGAAAGCCACCCCGCATGCTGGCCGCGCCGCCAGCTTTTCAGAGCACAGAAGACGTGCCTTAGAAGTAGCCAGCCGGCCGCAGCTTGTTCAAAGAACAGAGCTCCTTGGTGTTTGGTGACCGTTTTTCAAAATGCTCATAAAGGGGTTCCTTCCTCTGCCCGCCTTCGGCAGAAGGGGGATCCATTTTTTTTTTTTTTTAAATCGTATTTTTATTGATTTCAGAAAGGAAGGGAAACAGAGAGAGAAACCCATGATGAGAGAGAATCATGGATTGGCTGCCTCCTGCACGCCCCCAACTGGGGATGGAGCCTGCAACCTGGGCATGTGCCCTTGACCGGGAATCGACCTCCTGGTTCCTAGGTCGACGCTCAACCACTGAGCCATGCCAGCGTGCATTTTTTAAAGGTAATGGTTTTGACTGATCTGGAGAGTGCAGGGAGGGGTTCCTCTTCTGTCACCATTCGGAGGGAACTGGTCTTCCTCTTCCCTCCCGCTCCCACGCAGGTCAGGTGCCGTTCTGGGGTCTCCACTTGGCAGGGAGGAGCAAGGTCATTGAGCTGCCTACCCTCAGAGGCAGCCTCACCCCTCCACCTGGTGCCAGGGTAGACTGCCCTCCGTCTGCAGGTGGCCGGGTGCTCCAGGCTTCTGGTGTGGCTCTGGGGTGGGGCTCTCACGCTCCGTCTCTCCCTGGGATGACTGTCTGGCCATGCACTTTAGAGACTCTGTGAGCTGGGGACTGTCACCATGCAGGGCTGGAGGCGTCACCAATGGGATGTCTGTGGTCATCACGTGTGGTATTGGGACATGCATGGCCAAGGGGCAAAGGCCACCTACCACGAGCCACTCTTAGGCCCCCGAGGTGCTGGGCGTGTCCCCATCTGATGGCCCCCCACCAGCTGGTGCCTGGGTGATGGGGTGTGTCCGGGGGCCCCTGGCACTGCTGAGGACAAGAGGAGTCCTCCACTTCTTCCTCGGTCTTCGTGACCTTCAGACGACCTTGTCTGGCCTGGCCTGCCTGCTCACCCGCCCATCTATGCCACAGTTTCCCAGGTGATGAGCCATCAGGCCTCAGCAGGGCCAGCTAATGTAGGCTGGGGGAGGAGCTTGTGGGGCACCTGGCAAGCTGCTGCACCTTGTGCAGCGGGGATCCAGGTGGAAGCCATGCTGAGGGACTTGTCCCCACCCTGGCTCCCCATCTGCTTCTTCCATCAGGCCTGATTACCCCTGAATTGCTCTCAGGAGTTTGGGCACAAACCTCTCCTCTCCCGAACTTGGCACATCTCCCGCCAGTTCTGGGCCTTCCCGTTGGGTGTGGGCATGGCCTCAGCCTGGCAACGTTGAGCCCCCACGGGCAGGGTGGCGGGCTGATTGAGGGGGAAGGTTGCCGGGAAAGGTCAGCTGCCCTCCAGTCAGCTTCCGAGGCTGCCTTCCTGCTGTGGCCGTGGCTCCGCGGGGATCCCTGGGCTGCATGCACATCCTGCTGGCCTGGGGACCGTCCCTAGGATCTTGTCTGTCTCCGTGCTCCTTGCCACCTTGACCCACCCCTCTGCTCACACGAGGTCCATCCTGCTTTTGGCTTGCTCTGGAGCCCAAGCTGTCATTGAAGGGGGGGTGAGTAGGTCAGTCCTCAGAGTGACCCTCAGGTCCCAGGTCATGGTGAGCAGTTACAGGGGACGATGAGTCCACGCAGCTCGGCCCTGGAATCGGCCCCCAAACCCTGCTCAGGGAGCCCCCCCCCTCCCCCCTACCCCACCCCCTGCTGGGAGAATGCCACCCACTGGGTTGGGGGCTGGCGGCTAGTCAGGAAGCAGGAGGAAGAATCTTGCTGGGCAGGTTTGCCTGCTGAGGGCCTGTGCCCACAAACAGGCCTCCTCTGAGGCTCCTTCTGGCTCTGGTTCTGGGGCTGTGCCCATGCCCCCCAGCAGTGTGCACAGCCCTGGGAGCCCGGTCTGCTGGCGCTCTCTCAGCCCCAAAGCACTAAGTGATTCTGCCCGATTGGCTCTTGGTCTCGTGTCTGAGGATTAGGCTGTGAGTGGAGGTCTCCACCAGGTGGCTGACTTGCTGTGACCCCTGAGCCTCAGTTTCTCTCTCTGCACGGGGTCAGTGGCCTCCTGGTGGGAAATTTGTTTTGTAGCATCAGCAGTGCTATGTGCTGGGGCCACCCCTCTGACCAGCTCTTGAAGGGTAAACGGGAGCCCCTTTTCCTGGGGAAGGCGGGCTGCCGTGGGTGAGGCAAAGGCCAGGAGCCCTGGTGCCTCCCTGACCTGGCAGGTGAAATGCCATCCAAAGGACCCTGGGACGGCATTTGTAGGCCCCTGAGTAACGTGGTCATCGCAGGGTCTTTCACACCTGCAGCACCTTCCCCGAAGGTCACCTTCTGGTTCCAGTTTGGACCTGAGGTCTTGGAGCGCACACACCTGTGCTCTGCCATCCACTCGCAGCCTCCTGGCGGGCTGGGGCGCAGCTCAGAGTCCCCAGCCTCTTTGACAGACAGCCGCCTGGGCCCGGGGAGGGGTCAGAGGTGGTGAAGTGGACGGGTTGTGTGCTGAGGGAGGGATCCTTTGTTCTGGAAGGAACAGGGTGGGGGTAGGGGGTCTGCAGCTTGGCTGTGCGCTCCAGATGTGGGTCCTCCCTCGTCACAATGGCGCTTCCTGCTGGGAACCGATGATACAGATCAGAAGCATCAGCCGGGAACCTGGCGGGGTGACTGGCGGGGTGACAGACTCTGTGAATGTGGTGCTGCTGGTCAGACAGGGACCAGAGCGTCCAGCTCCTGCCTCCGGGTTTTGACTTCTTTGGCGTGTTTTTTCCTTGAGCTGCGTGACCGAAACCAGCTCTCCTCTTCCTTCCAACTCTGAATACAAATGCATTTCTGCTTCCGAAGACGGCTTCCAGCTGACATCCACATTGCTTCCAGGGAGCCCAGGTCCTCCGGGAGGCTGTAATTATTTTGTTCCAGAAGGAAACCCAAGCCTGTAATTCCGAGCCTGCGGCGGGGGCTCGGGCCCTGTCCCACCTGCGGCTCTCGACACCGTCCTGCCGCCTCCGCCAGCCTAGGGAGGTCTGGGCAGCCAGTGGGGGCAGCGGGGGCCGCAGGGGCCACAGGGGCAGGGGCCACAGGGGCAGGGGCAGAGGCACAGCAGCGCCCAGCTAGTCTCCCCGGGGTGTTTGCAGTTGCTTTTCTGGGGACCAGGTCCCTGGGGGAGGGGCTTTGGGCTGTCCTTGCCCCCAGAGCCGTCCTGCTGCTGAGGTTTGACCTCACAGAGGAGCGCTTTGCCGGGGTCTTTATCCATCCGGGTCCCCACGACCTGCTTCAGATTCTCATCGCCGGCCCCACCTGTGCCTGCACCCCAGCAGGGGTCAGAGGTCCGAGGGCACTTACGGGGTGGTCAGTGGTGTGCTGCGCCGTCGCGTCCGGTCGGGACCCTCCCACGGGGCAGCAGCACGCTGCTAGGGACCGTCTCCTTTGCAGCTGCCTGCCTCGGCCATGCTGGTCACCCGGAACTTCAGATACTGCCTTGCAGAAAGGCGGGGCGGGTCTGAGAGGGTCCCCGAACCCCTTCCAGGGCGACCAGTGAATCCGGCCTGAGCCTGTGCTCATTTCCATCCATGTGGTGCCACCCCACACTCCGCAGGGTGGAGAGAGGCCGTGCCTTCTGTTTCCCAGGGCTGTGTTTGGGGGCCTTCGGCGGCTCCCGGCGGGCTCTGCCCACACCCTGAGGACAGTGGAGCTGGGAGCCAGGCCCAGCACCTCGCTCTGCTTGTCAGTGAGGCCTGGGGTTCTCACTCTGGACCGTGGCTGCTCCTTTGTTTGCTCAGAAACCTCCCTGATATCACCGTGCTCAGCACGCTGTGGTTTGGGGAAACGGGCCCTGCTAGTTCTGGTCGTAAGCGCTGAGAGAAGCAGGCCGGGCGCCAGCCCAGGCCCCTGTGCACTGGCTGGCCTCGCCCTCCTTCCCACCCAGTGTCCATGCAGCCCAGGCTCCTCGTGGGGACCCCCATCTTCTCAACCAGCCCCAGCTAGCGACGCGGGGGAGGGGAGCACAGCCTCGGCCAGCTTCACTGCGGGGCCCTGGTGGTGGTCGTGGCCCATGGGACCCCTCCTGGAGGGGGCACTGCTCCTGTGAGGTGAGCTGGGCCCCAGGCACAGACAGGGAGAAGGGCTGTCAGCACTACACGCGGGCGGGGCGGCCTGGCGGGGCTTCGGGCCCTGGGCATGGGAGGCAGGCCCTGCTGGGAGACATGGGAGGGTTATCCTCCCCAGAGCAGGGGTGCTGGGGGGCTGTGTAAGGTGTGAGGCTCCCCAGGCCCAGGTGGAGGCGATGTGGTGCCATCTCCATGGACGTGAGGGGTGAGGTGTCTCCTGCCAGCACTGGACTGAGCCTTGTATGCAAGGGTGACTGAAGGAGAAACTCGGGGTTGTGTGCTGAGGGTCAGAGGCCAGGGTCATGGAAGGGTCATGGAAGGGTCAGAGGGACCAGGGTCATGGAAGGGTCAGAGGGACCCCTGCAGATGGCTGGGGGAATGGTGAGAGTGTCACTGGGCAGTTGGGTTGCTTCCTGGCGAGAAGCCCCTGGAAAAGCACCCATTCTCTGAACGGCCCCCAGCACCGCCCTTCCCACCATCTGCAGGTCAGGCAGGTGGCAGGCACAGCAGGGGCACCCGGGGGCTGCCCAGGCTGGCTGTGGTCAAGGGACAGGGACTTCCTCTCCCCGAGAGAGGGTCCCCAGAAATTCCTGTAATTACAAGGGGTGGGGTGCCTGCGCCGGCCAGGGAGGGAGGAGGGAAGCGAGTGGGCAGAGTTTCTGTCCTGTTCTGAGGGCCGTTTCCTGGCCCATCTGTTAAGAGATGCGCGCAGGCTAATTCCTGGTCTGTCTCTGGGCTTCTAGGAAGACTGTGTCCTCAGGGGCCCGCTGTAGGAGGCAGGGCGGGCGGGGCTGACCAAGGACAGGCGGTCCCCTTCCAGGGGCTGATCTGGCCAATGTGTGTTTTTCTCGTGCGGATCTCGATCTTGGCGGATGGATGCTTAAGGACACCTTCAAAGGCCGCCTGCGGATGGGGACGTGGCAGGGGAACCATCTCCCAGGCTCTGTGTTTCCTTGCAGCCAGGCTTGGTCACCTTTGATCCTCAAACAATGAGAAGTGGGTGGCAATGCTAGTGGCAGCTTCGGGGGGGGGGGGGCTCACCTGTGCCAGCAGCCTTGATGGTGACCCCATTGCGACCTGTGCCGATGCCCCGTGGCCCCTCCTCACCAGATCACACATGCAGCTCCTGGCCATCCGGGAGGTCCCCCCCCCCCCCGATCCGGCACAAGGAGGCACGCATGTGGGGCTGCCCAGACCCCTGCCCTGTGTGGGTGTCGTCCCCACCTGGGCTCCTGCCTGGACGTTTGCACCTGTCAGGGGTCACAGCTGCTTTCCCATGGGAGAGGTGAAAAGGCCCGGGGCGGGGAGGGGGGGGTGGTTTTGCAGGAATGAATTTGCATGACAGGTTAGGACCCACGCAGATGTTCTGTTAGTCGCTTGGAGCCTGCTGTTCTCAGATGTGATGGCCGTGGCCTCGTCCACCCAGGGTGGGGGCAGTGGCGGTGAGGATGGGTGGGGCTCCATCCAGCTCCCTGCACCCATGGGGAGTGGCGTCACCCTCATCCGCTGCCCTGAGGTGCCCCCGGGTGGGTCTCTTTTCCCAGACCCAGTGCAGTTTCTTCGGGACCCCCGGCCAAGGAAGGGCTGCCACGCAGGGCCAGGCAGAAACCCTGCCCTCAGGTGCCTGTTGGGGCGGTGTTTGCTCCAGCCTCCGGACCGAGCCCCCTCCCTGCTCAGGAGGGGGCGGGCAGAGTGGGTGGTTGGGCCTCAGCCAGCAAGAAGCCCTCCTATCAGAGGCCACACACCTCAGGGCACCTCACTCCAGGCTGCCAGCCTGCTGTCAGGGTGAGTGCTGTGGTGGGGCCCCCCACCCGCCAGGCCTCGGGCCTCATGGGGTCCCCTCTGCAGGCCCTCTGGAGACAGGCCTTCCCTGTGGTGACGCCTGGATCAGACATCCGCCCGTCAGGACTGAGAGAGGGTTCGTGTCGGCTGAGCTGAGAGCAGCTGACCTTGGCAGGAAATGTCCTCGGCCCCTCCGCCTGGTGCCCAAGGACATCCTGGGCCCCAGGAGCCAGATGGTGGACTCAGGGCCCAGATGGGCCCTGACAGTACAAGGAGGGGCCATCGCCCCGTCCCAGTGCCTTGTCCCACCTCCCCCAGGCTTCCCAGGTGCCCCCACTCGGGGCCAGGGTGGTCATCCATGAAGGACTGTTCTAGGCTTACACTCCTGCCTCGGCGATGGGTGGTGCCTGGAGCCTCCGACCAGACATGGGTGGCGGGCGGGGTGCACACCGGACTGGCCCGGGGTTCTGGCCCATCGGCGCCGGGCCAGCGCCGGAGAGCTGGGGCCGCCGCTGAGCCGTGGGAGGCTGTTTGGGTTTCTCCGCACATCCCTCCTGGAGTTTATGAGCTGTGAGGGGAAAAGGCCTGGATTCCCGCCGCCCGTCCCACAGTGGGCAAGATGTTCCCTCACGGATCTCTTCCCACTTAATCCCTGTTTGCCTTAGTGTCATGTGTGCGCAAGTTTTAAAGTAACGAATGAGAGAATGTATCTCCTTCTTCCCGAAGGATCCGCTTATTCTGCTGTCCCTTGTTTCATGGTTTTTCAATGTAGGCATTGTTCACAGGCTCTTCTGGGGAAGTTGAAACTTTTGCAATCTTAAAACTCGTATTCCTTGGCCACACGTGCCCACAAGCATAAGCTTTGGCCTCATCAAGATTCAGTGTTAAGGTAAAAATTGCAGCTTATCCATGTGGGTAATTATGAATACATTTTACTTCTGTTCAGCTCTGTTCTCTGCAGAGCTGACTGGCCTCAGTCTGTGGCTGCTTTATATCATTACACACACACACACACACACACACACGCTAGAGGCCCGATGCACGAAGATTCATGCAAGAATGGGCCTTCCTTCCCCCCTGGCTGCCGGCACTGCCTTCGCTCTGGCCCAGAGCCCCCTTCCCACCTTCCCATGCTGCCCAGAGACCTGGAGCGGCTGGGATGGTGTGGAACACCTGCATCGTCGCCATGGTGATGGTGCAAGCATCCTGCACCCAGCCTCTCAGCGCCTGTGTATGCAAGTGGGTTAATTTGCATACTCCTGATTGGCTAGTGGCATTGCAAAGGTATGGTCAATTTGCATCTTTCTCTTTTATTAGTGTGTATTTATATATATATATATATATATATATATATATGTTTTAATTCTCACCAGAGGATATTTTTCCATTGATTTTTAGGGAGAGTGGAAGAGAGAGGGAAAGACAGACAGAAACACTGATGTGAGAGAAACACATCGATTGGTTGCCTCCCACACGAGTGCTGACCAGAGTCTGGGCTTGGGAGGAGCCAGCAACCAAGGTACACACCCTTGACCAGAATCGAACCCAGGACCCTTTGGTCCACAGACCCACACTCTAT